>CM040181.1:11203699-11670295 GCA_022606695.1 Vaccinium macrocarpon
TATTATCATGAGCTTCTGCCTGATGGTTCCAGCCCTCCTGCTTCATCAAATTCTGGCTGGAGAGTCAGCAGAGCTCCCACACAATCAACCGACACTGACATTGCTGGAACGGTTAGTCTACGAAGTTCAACAACAGTTACTAATATTAGTGTCCTGGATGGAAAAGTGATGCTTGCAGCACAAAATGTTTACAAAGGATGTGAAAACAAAACTTTGAATTCGAAGATAAGCGATGTAATGTTTGTTTTATATTTTTCTCACTTTTAGTTGTATGATGAGTGTTGGTATTGAGTGTTGTTATTATGTAGAGAAAAGAACTCAACATCCCACAGTATCCACACTTTGTCAGGAGGTTTTCTGTTTAGCTCCTGCTTTTCCTCACAAGTAAAACAAACAAAAATGGAATGATAGAAAATGTGTGTGTGTGTGTGTGTGTGTGTGTGTGTGAGAGAGAGAGAGAGAGAGAGAGAGAGAGAGAGAGAGAGAGAGAGAGAGGTTCAAAGGATTTAATGTAGTTAGTGTAGATGATTTCTCTTTCTTTGTTCATCTCTTCTAACCTTTCTCTGTGGGTGTTATGTAGGTAAATATCAGTCAAGCTATAAGCATTTACAACTTGATGTTCTATGTGACAAAGTTGTTGGTTTTGGTGACAATCAGAATAGATTATGTGCTTAAGGTTAATATTTCTTATTGTTTATTGCAGGTTATTGTAAGAGATTTTGTGTCTAAAGCTGTTGTCTCTCAATTTAGGGCTCATACAAGTCCTATATCAGCTCTGTGTTTTGACCCAAGTGGGACCCTTCTAATTACCGCTTCTATACATGGGAACAATATCAATATCTTCCGCATCATGGTGTCTCAAAATGGATCAGGAGTTAGAACCTCTGATTGGAGTTCTTCTCATGTGCACCTTTACAAGCTTCATCGTGGCATGACTTCCGCTGTACATTCTTTATCCACTGTTGCTTATAGATATGTTTCTGGATATTCTTAACTTATTAATTGACCTAATTTTTCCTCTGTCTATTTCCTTATAACAGGTGATTCAAGATATTTCTTTCAGTCAATACAGCCAGTGGGTAGCTATAGTTTCATCCCGCGGCACTTGCCATATTTTTGTTCTCTCTCCTTTTGGTGGTGAAACTAGTCTTCAAATACAGAATTCTCATGGTGATGGACCCAGCCTCGTACCTGTCCTATCTCATCCGTGGTGGTCTACTTCATCTCTTGTGATGAGTCAGCAGTCTTTTTCTTCACCTCCACCTCCTATCACTCTATCTGTGGTTAGTAGAATCAGACTTGGCAATTCCGGGTGGCTAAATACAGTCAGCAATGCTGCATCTTCCGCCGCAGGAAAGGTCTCTGTGCCACCAGGCAGTGTTGCTGCCATCTTTCACAGCTCTGTGCATCCTCAAAAACAACTTGCTCTCTCGAACGCCAACGCCTTGGAACACCTGCTGGTTTATACTCCGTCTGGTAATGTAATTCAATATGAACTCCTGCCTTCAGTAGGGGGAGAGCAAAGTGAATCTGCTTCAAGAACTGGGATGGGTCCATTGGTGCAAATGCAAGAGGAAGAGTTACATGTGAAATTTGAGCCTGTTCAATGGTGGGACGTCTGCCGAAGAGTAGATTGGCTTGAAAGGGAAGAATGGATTTATGGGAATGATCCTGGCGATCGAGAACCTGCAATGCTCATGGATGCTTCTGATTATGATTCTAATGATACTGGGGAAAAGGATTTGGTAAAACAACATGAACGTTCCCACTTGTATCTTTCTAATGCAGAAGTGCAGATACGGTCTGGGAGAATTCCGATTTGGCAAAAGTCTAAGGTATTTCACCACTTTGATTATTATTATTATTTTGGAAATTTTAAATGATGAGATCCTCCTTGCTGTGACTCTTTCTGAGTATGCTTGTAATCTTTCTTTGTATCTTCTAGATATGCTTCTTCAGAATGAGTCTTCTCGGGGATGAGGACAAAATTCTCGCAGAAGACCAAATTGCTGGGGAAATTCAAATTGAAAAGATTGCTGTTCATGAGGTTGAGATAAAGCGGAAGGATCTGCTGCCTGTTTTTGATCGTTTCCACAGGATTCATTCTGACTGGAGTGATGACAGGTAATTTTACTTTTTTGCATGTCCTGGTTAGTGATATTCCTGAGATAATTGGCTAGTTGCTGGCTTGCCTTCTTAGAATCTCTTTTATGTTGTTCTGGTTGTCGTAACCAATATCTTTCAGAACTACCCCCCGCTTATCCTTTCCCATATATTTTTAGCTTGGTAACTACATTCATCTTACGATTGGTGCTTCTATGACGCTCAAGTCTTTGTTGGCAGTTCTTTTAACCTTCCTTGATCCTAGTACAGTTTTCAAATGAGGCTGTGAGAGCTTCTCCAAGGTCTGTCTTTTGTGGCTTATGCTAGTCTAGATGCCCAATGACTTCACCACTGCCTGGGCTTGGATGGTGTTTTTGATACTCGATTATGAAGGTGGATGCTGTAAAGTAATAGGATTACCTGTTTGTTGGTTGTCTCTTGGGATGCATCTCAGCTGCGTATGTTGCTTTCCCCTAATAACAAGATGTATGTTGCGGGAAGATTATTGCATGTGGAACCCTTCACACCATCATTACCACTCAGGTCACAAGGGAGACAGCCTAGCTGACTAATGAATCTAACATTGCCACTCACTAGGTCGTACTTGGCCCCTTTTAAATAGATTGTGAAATTCTTTTCAGGAGATACGACATAGATATCTGTGAAGCAATGTTCCCTATTTTCCTGGACATGGTGTGGCCCCACTAACTTAGATACCTGGGGTTGAGTTTTAACAAAGACTGTACTTTGTGTAATATCGCACTCTTGTTCCAATAGTACAATAGTTCAGCCGGGGGCCTAAGGTGCATCCATGTACCTAGAGGATACTTTTACTACGGTTTTTGATCCGCGCATCTGTTGATGCCACAGGACATGTCAACATATTTACGGATAACACATCTGTTGATGGGCATCTGTTGAATTTTGCTTAACTGATTGTCAACTTACCTTGTATTATTTTTATTTTTAAGGTAAGTTCATACCTTGTGCTGTTGTCAAACTTTGGTGTGCTTCACGACATGTTACACTATAATCTTTGCTACTAGTTAATTTAGTATGTTGCTACGCATAAAGGTAAATTAATCTGGTCATTGTCATTGGGTTCTGTTGTGGACATCTGTTTATCACAATGATATCAATAACTCAGTCTGAGTTATCCGGGATGGCTTATGCGCACCTCAAATAATGGTTGTTTCTAGCATTTAAGTATTGTTTTTTGTTGCTAATGATTAATCAAAAATTGATTGTCAATTTTAGAATGACAAAAGCACTAGAAGACAACTTCAGACGAAATTATACCAAAATAAAATTCGTGAAAGGGTGATAAGAAATACGAAAATAAACTTAGTTTTGTTGTCACAATGCCATAAATATATACTCTGAAACACGGTGACTGGTTGGAACTAAGTGTTTCCTTATTGTGTGGCTGATGTAGGATGTGATCGTCTCGAAAATTTTAGTACCAAATAGGAGGAAATGGTTCTTTTTGTGTTTCAATAAATGGTTATGATGTCTTAAACCAAAACTGAAAACTGGGAAGGGGAAAACCATAAACCACTCTCAACCTGGTATGTAGTTTCCTGTTAATTCGTTGCCTTAAAGCAAACTCATCTGTGTTTTGTGTTGGTGATAAACAATCTATCCTTGTCAAACTAAAGTAAGAATGAAGTAGCACAATTTAGAAAAGGGGAAAATCTGGGTTGGAAGGAATGCCCAACCTCAAAAGGAAATTATGGTGGAGAAAAAAAATGTGGTTATAATGCTTCTGCTTTGTCCCCTCTAAAACCTCTGCTGCAAGATTGGGATGATCTCTTAGTGCAATTGATTTTGGCGCATGCATCTATTTGATATTTTTGCCATGAATGGGACTTGGGGACAAAATGCAATTGGAAAATTGAACGAAAGAATGATACAGAAAATGCAATTGGAAAATTGGACGAAAGAGTGATACACAAAATGCAATTGGAAAATTGGACGAAAGAATGATACATAAGGCTTTAAGAGGATTTCTTCGATTCAGGTGCTGATATTAGGTTGCTGTAGGTCGCAGACTCACGGCAGTTTGTGTCATCTCCGCAAAATGGTCACAAGATATCGCTGCTGCCGATACACCAGCTGATTCATGTAGAACCACTACCGTTGGCTGTAATGTTGTGTACAAGTTATCACGTTTGTAGATAATAGGGAAAAAAAAAGGTTATGTGATCTAAAGAAAACATTACCTATGGTTTCTGACTTTGATGAATTTGATAAAACATTTAGTAGGGGGTAAAGTAGAATTAGAAGTGAAAAAGAACACTGGACTTTAGGGTTGGTCTTAGCCCTTAGGTTTTGCCCCGTTTAACATCATGAAGGAAACAAGAAGGAAAATACATAAATCAAAGCTCAAAGTCTTCCCAAAGTTTTCTGAATGTCATCAGCTTCAGCATTTTTCACCACGATCTTCCTGATAAGGGAGCTCACTTGGGAAAAGGTCACGAAGAGTGTGCCTAATTAATAGATTGTTCTCATTTTACTATCAAACCTGGACATTAGGCGGTTTTGGTATCATTTTTGTGGGAGGATAAAGAAGGGAATAAATGTAAAGGAAACTGTAACTGCATTTGGCAATGTACCTTTAATAGATACGCAACTTTCCAAGACGTTTCAGTAAAAACCTGGACATTAGGCCATTTTGGTATCATGTTTTTTGGGGAATCAAGGGTAAGAAAGCTTACAGGAAACATTAACTGCATTGCAACGCTCCAGTAGACAATTTAGGAAACTTTTCAGAGTTATGTGAATTTATCGTGTTTCAATATTTGTCATAGTTGTCGTATTCAAAAACTCAGGGAAAGATTCAAAAATGAAAATGAACAGATACCAGACAGCTACACAACGTATTCAAAAACTCTCGTACGCAGTTAGTGTACGAGTACGTTGTGCTAAAAAACTGTGCATCCTATTGGTTCAGTGCCTTTCATTAATTTGTATCTACCTTCATTGGTTCCCAGTTCTTGTTTTGATCAAGATTTGATGCTTTCTACAGGAGCATGGTTGGAGGGAAATATTCAACTTCATCTTCTACTTGTACTTCTCATGGTGGTAAAGAAAAGTTTTCAGACGATGCTGTGATGTCCCATACCCAGCTGGTGTCACCTGGCTCACTTGAAAACCCAAACGCTGGTAAGATATGTTGTTCGTTAAGAAGTGCGAGTTGCACTTACTGATTGCTTCCTCTCTCTCACTTTCTTGGTCCTTTTTGGGTTGTCGTGCCCTTTAATCTGATCTACAAATAATGTATGTTTTAAACTGAAAATTTGTTAATTTTCCTACAATGAGAGGATCTCCGTTAGGTCTTAAAGACAGGATTCTCAACGTCACCTAAAATGGAGGTAAATAAACAATACAGACGAGTTTTAAGTTTCCTAGAAATCAGAATAGTTGATAAGGACTAAAAATGTAGGATGAAAGTAGTACTTAGGTATATTAAAACTAAAAAAATTAGCTTATTGTACCAGTGGCATTTCTATCAGGTTCATCAAGAACACCTGAAGCTGTTCGTGATTTACATCCAATGGATAGTTTTAGGCCTTACCCCCAGATTGTCCCAAATGCAAATGAGAATGATGGGGTGAAAGTGAAGAATGATGCTTTCCTGTGGTCTCATGCACCGGTTCCCAGGTCCGTTAATCAAGCAGATATATCAACTTCACATGGGCCATCTGCAACTGGAGTTTCTTTTGTTCCAGAAAGTTATGTTGTAAATACTCCATCTTCTCCCAAGTATAGCGCATTTTCTTCTAGAGGAACTGTACCCAGAGTGGTTCAGTCTTCAAGTAGTGTATTGACCAGTGAAATTTCAAACACAAGTTCTAACCGTTCTGATTTCAGTATGAATATAATTGATGAGCCAGTGCATGAAGATATGCATGATCCCATAGACTTTGGGAAATATTTTGAGGAGGGATACTGTAAAGCATCCAATCAAGATGAAAGCCCTGAATTAACAGAAGCTGTTACGGATGTTGAAAGCAGCAATAATAGCCCATGTGAAAAGGAAAAATCTGAGGAAGATGGGGATAACGATGACTTGCTTGGAGGTGTATTTGACTTTTCTGAAGAAGGTAGTAAAGTCTGATAGTAATGCGTAGTTTTGCCTTTTCAATTCTGATTATTTTATGATGGTTTTTATTGTTCTTGGTTGCTGATGGTTGTGATATTGATTGGACTGAAGTAGTTTGTGTGTTATAGCATGCTCATGACTTTTAACACAGCTTCAAACTTCTTTTGCATGTTTTGACCTCTGGGTTTATAAGACCCATAAAAAAAAACTTCAGATTGGCTAGTGGGGGGTTTCATGCACCATCTAGGGCTGGCCATCGTCTAGTGTCTTGTCATGTTCAATTCTTGTCGTTTTTGGATTAGTGTTAAAAACTTGGTTTATGCTAGGTATGTTTACGCCAACCTGTAAACATGTTGTGTTGGAGTTGACAAGGTTGACATGGTTCTCACACCTTCTAGAGATGTACTATGCAACATGTGTACACAGTAACCCTCATTTAACCTGTTTAATATATTAATACTTAACAAATAAATTCTCCGCAGCAGTCAATATAATGCATAGTTTTTGGTGTTTTGTCCAATAAGTTTAGCAAATATCCTTTGTAATCAAAACAAAGCCATCGACAAGGACAAGGTTTGATATGATATGCATGCCAATATTCCATTCCTGTCCACATCAGGTTAGTTATGCACGTTTTAGGTTAGAGAGTTGTAAAGGATAGTTAAATGGTTTAGCCATTTATGGGTTAACGAGTATGACCCAAACATGATGCTTGTAATTGTTTGTTTTGTCAGATTGTGTTATTGAAAAAAACATCGGCCTAAACGTGTTAACTTTGTCTTGTGTTCGTGTAGTATAAATGTGCCATGCCAAAAGTTGCCGCCCGAATCCCCCTTAGCATCGGTTTCCCTTTTCCATTTACTTTCTTGCTTTTCTCATGACTTGTTTTCCTTTCATAAATGGCTCACTGAAGTGAAGAATCTTACAGTCTAATTTGACAAAACATTGTATTCTAATTATTTGGTCTTTTTTCTTCTCTATTGTCTCCTTGGACCTACTTTTTAAATGAGTGTTTTTTAGACAGGTTGTTTGCATACTGTCTCAGAATAAGAAATTCCTAGAACTTCCCTGCGAATACAATAAATTGGAAACTAATCTGCATCACATAATGCAATCGTTTGTTACCCAATTGAACTGTATTTGCGTTGAATGTTTTGTTCACAGGTTGATATTTCCCGGCTTCCCATTTGCTAGATCCATGCCACCTTTCGTGCATTTTTCGCTAGAAATATTGTGGATGGTGTGATCTACTTGTCAGCCACAAGGCTATTGCTGTATGACATCCATTTTCTACTGACTAATTGCTGAAAGATCAAGCACCTTATTCTTTGGCTGATCCCAAGTATCTGGGGAGCAGAAATGCCCATGTTCATTAATTCTAATTTCTCCTGTAAATACTGTATATTGAAGTTTATCGTTCGAACAATTTGTATGGACAGATTATTTCAATGCTGTGTGACGCTACGGTTCTTTAAAGGAAAAAGAAAATAAAGAGGAAAATCGAGACTAGCTCATTCTACTGTACAGTGCATGGTTTTATATCTCGATGCGGTTTCTGCTTCAGAGAAACATGAATATTTGCATGCTTGTGTTTGTACATTTAAAGACGTGTTTGGATTTGTCAAGGGAAAGGCATTTAGAGACATTTAAATTTCCCCACCTTTTTTTTTTTTCTCTTCCCTCGTATCCCATAATTTGGATTTCTGGCTTTTACCATGCATGGGAGATTAACAAATAAAATGTATTGGAGATGGTCTTATTGCACTCAGGGACGGAGTAAGAATTTCGATGGATTCTGACTCGGAGATGGCACCTAAAACAATACTCCTTTTCTCCGTCCCACAAAGATCAAAGTAGTTATTCGAAAAAAAAATAAAAATTCAAGGATTCCTGAAAAAAATCAGCTCAGTCGGATATTGGTCAGAGTTTGATCAGTTTTCCTGACAAGCACAAACTAATCAACTCTCTACTGATATCCGATAGAACTGATTTTGTACAGGGATCTTTTAAAAAATATTTCAAATAAATTGAACGGTTTCAATCCTTTGTATGAAATTATGAGATTTTCACACAATGAGGTGTGCATTTTGTGTACACCATTTAATAGTGTAGCCATAGTTTTATTGCATTTGATGGGTTCTGTCCTCATTTCTTTCCACTGAGCGAGAGGTTCACCAAAAATGAAGAAAGAAGGAGCAATTTAATTGCAAGCGTGTACATAAAATCGAATTAGTCATGCTGCACTAGATTTAGGTTCATGTTATCTGATTATGAATTAACTGAAAGCTTCTCGATAAGGGTCTTGATCAATCAAATTTAATGCCAATTTATTATTTTCTTGGTAATTTAGGCATCGAGGCTAACTTATGCGCACCTTGATAAATTTTTGAAGCCCAATCTCATTCTCATTGTCCATTGATGGGGCACAATTAAAGCCAGTGACAAAACTCTGAATGCACTGGTCTTAAAATAGTTGATAGTGCCCGAAAGGCCAAAGTTTGAAAAATAATAAGGTATGAAAATTGAAAATCGAAATTGCAATTTCAATAATACTGATACTAATAACAATAGTAGTAGTAGTTGTAATTGATGATTGATTGACCACCATTAATTAACTAAAAATTTCAATAGCATGCTTTGATAAGTAAATTGGAAAATTCTAAAATTAGTGTACTAGGTTCTCATTAAGGATTAAAAAATGTATTAAAGTATTTGAATGTAAATAAGAGTGTACGAAAGTACATTAGAAAGTGTAAAAACTACACTGAACGCATGTTTTCTTGTCTTCTTGTATATTTATTATCGATTGTCAGCCCACTGTAGTGACTTGCAACAAAAGAATGAAAATTTTGGCTTTTTGCACCCTTTGTTATGTTCATTTTTGGGGGCATTTAAGAGGATTCACCTAACTATAAATATACATACAGTCTGAGCTTTGGATACCTACACTGTTACACATACTGCATCACGTTCAGCCAAATCTTTGATGTTTGTCTTGTCCCCTATTCATTTTATTATTATTTTATTATTTTTTATTTCTATTTCGATGATGGTGAGGGTTATCCATACTAGTCATGCAAATCTTAACTAGTCTCTCTCTGATCTGGTCGAAGATAGCTCATCTACGCCGAGATTAGAAAATTCACTAAATATTACTGTACTTTCTTACAATTTAATCTCAAGAATTAAATCTCTTGTCAATTGTGTAGTAAACAAATCCACGAAATCAATTCTAAACTAACCCTAGGGCCAGGGGTGGACTTGCGGGTGCTAGGGGGGTTTTGGTCCCTGCAAACCCCCCCGAGCTTCTTACTAGTAATAGTACATTTTTAATTTTTCTGTATATTTGCTATAGAGTGATCTCTCCATAGCAGTAATACTGTGTCCGCCATTGCATAGGGCTCCCGCATTCATTTTCACTACTTTCGGATACGAAAACAACCTGTCCTTCTGTACATTAATTGCAAGCATTTTGTCTCTTAGCAAATCCCCTACCCACCCCTAGATTCCCTCCCATCATTGGAATGATTCTGCAGCTGTCCGGGACCAACAGTTTTGGAGCTCTTTATAGGGCATGTTTAACATTAACCTATGTTCAAAATAATAATAATAATAATAATAATAATAATAATAACGTTAACCTAATATATGAGATTTTCAGAAATGTGATTAAAATGTCAAACCACAAAAATGAGGGAACAGGTACGTTTTGTGTGCAAATGATGTTGTGCCGCAATTGGAGCCCTTCTCAGGTCTAGTGTGAAATCTGTTATTTTTACTTTCTTAAGCTCGTCGATAAGGTCACCAATGAAAAATATTCGGACCAATCTGATCCTGGTATTGATATAATCAAAGCATATTTATCTTGCACTATCTATTCAAACTAAATTTAATTGTCTGTCTTTTCCAATAATTATATGTCTGATCATATGGTCACCAATATTTGAGATGTCTAAAAATTTACATGGATAACCTACCCAACAAGCGTAAGAAATTGAACGTTAAGTTTATTACCAAACCCGGACGGGCCAATATTGCCGCATAGAACCCTTTGCACTTGCACACACAGACCTTGTTCCCCAAATTAATGCTCCAACAGATATTACAAAATAGTAGATCTAATTAATTTTTAACATGAGTTACAGTAACTCAATTTGTTCAGTCACTATTAACTGGCCATATGTAGAATATTAGTTTTTAACAAGATACACCCTTTCTCCTTTGTTTGACTTCTTTCTCTTCACTTTAATTCTTAAGCTGTAAACCAGAATACTTACAAAGAAGATATAACAAATAAAAAGCTCTTGTAGAGAGACCCAGGGGTCCTGTAGGGCGGCATCCGAGCCATTAATTACTGAGATTAACGGCTCAGATCTCATTTTGGCTATGGACGGTTCGGATTGCAAAGTGTGTATGATAGGTTCTTAGGTAGTTAAATGAATTTAATTTGGAGAGGCAAACAATAGCTAACAATTCATAGAAAATAGAGAAGACAGTGAAGGGTGAAAGATTAGGCCCAAGCATGCAGAGAAAGAAGACATCTTGGATTGAGGTACCTATGCACAAGTCCCAAAGGAAATGGGCTTGCGAGCCCTCACAAGAACAACGCCCTTGATTCTAGAGCTCTCAAGCAACTTTCTCTCTCTAGGATTTCCGTGCCTTGGGGACAAATCAATCTCTTGGAATTCATGAAGGAATATCCTCATATTTATAGGGACCTGCATGCAAACAATCATTGGCCAGCAGATATTCCCTTGTAATCATATGAGGACACGTGCTCTCTCCATGTACTAGAACCACGTGGGTGATGTCACCTAAGGATAACCCTCTCAACGTAGCCGGTGTATGCCATTCCATCGCGGTGATCTCTTATCTTTTAATCCACCAAGCCACTTATATCTCCCTTATTCCTGTTATGCATTAGGCACGGTTGCGACCTTATTAGGTCACACCATTTACCCCTAAGCGAGCCCAAATGACCCTTCTGACCCTTGAGATGTTGGTCGTGGGCTCGAGTGATGAATGTTGATATCTTCCTGTTGCGCTAATTCCCCTTTGGAAGGGTTGCGGCAAGTGAATTCCTCGTAATATAGGTCCCTTTATGGCGGACACCCTATACTTGGGAAAATATCTTGTAATTTTGTTCTTCCGCGAGGTATCTTCCCTTTTATTTTTTTGACTTTATTCAGAATATGGCGTGTTCATAGTTGACCCTCCTTCCACGTGGCTAGCTTTGATAGGCTAGTCAGCAGTCATTTGTGGTCAAATGGGTCTACGCGCTGAATTAATACTAATGTATAATTTGACGGATCCGGGGGCCGCTACACGTGTAGTGAGCTCCTCACTATAGGGCCCCCAGGTCCATAATTTGACTAGTTATTTTAAATACGTATTTTTCTAGATGTTCTTACAAAATATAGAATTAATCATGAAGTACAAGGATCCTACACTCATGTGACGTCAAAAGACCCAAGGGTAAATTTGAGTCGATAGAATGAAGTTCATTTTTAAGTTGACTTATTTCGAATCTCAAGACATGTCATTTTTTCATCATAATCAACAAAAAAAGCCAAAAAGTCAATAAACCAATTTATTTTCCTTGGCGGAATGGGGCCTCAAATGGGATTTGTATTTTCCTCTGGGTTTTTTTTGTCACATCAATAGAAGAGATCAATTACATCATATGAAGTACAAAGTACAAAACTGGGACACTACATCAAATTATGAGAGTCCACGAGAGAACCAAGCTCGGGCACTAATTAATCAATACAAGAATTAAGCCTGTTGTAAGGTAGAAACAAATAAAGGAAAAGCCCCTACACATAGGGGGGAGATTCCAACTCTTAATCTTCTATTGAGATGCAAGAGTCCTGGCAGCTGAGCTAGCCCAATTGACTTGTATTTTCCTTTGCTCACTAAGTAAATAATAATAATAATAATAATAATAATAATAATGAAGGAATACTTATTGAAAATGGAATCACTATTCCCCTATATAAAAGAAGGATTACTCTACCTGGAAAGCTGTTGAAATGTTATTCGATATGTCCCTTTCTATTTAATTATTAGTTATTAGTGTCGCACCAAAATTACTAATCCCACATAAAAGTTACCAACGTCACACCAAAGATTACTAATGTCCCACCAACATTTACTATTGCACACAACAAAATTCACTATCTCCACGCCAAAATGTACTCTCATTCACCAAAATCCATTATCGTCACACCAATATCTGGTTGAAAAAAATTTATTTAGGATAAAATATCAATGAGAATGATTATTCCTTGGCACAACCAAAACATGAAAATGAGAATTAATATTTCAAAAGGATTTTTTTTGTCTTTATTTATAAAGTACAAGAGTAAATGTAAGTGCCAATAGAAAAATGGGAGGTGCCACTATCACTTCTAGCAAATTCATGCATTTTCTAATTTCATTCCCCACTAATTCCATTCTTGTGTCACTTACATTCCATTGAATCCAATACATCATTAATCCTCGTTGGCCACAGACCACAGAAAAATTTCACCCTATGAAGAGAAGAGTTAGACAGAGTGGTGAGTGGTCCTTGCTATTTCTATCAGTCACCGAAATACTCTCCATTAATACTTATTGGTGGAATTCAATATGTGCTTTTTCTTTTTTTAGTGAAAATGGAATTGCATTAAACTAAATAAAGGAAGACATGGTTTAGGGTATTAATTCACACCACGAGAGTCATTCATACATTTAACTGGAAATAAAACTGAGAGTCATTCATATATATAGTTGATTGGAAATAAAACTGAGATTAAGTTATTTTCACCGCTGGTGGAAACAAAAGTTTCCTCCAAATCGTTTGCATTGAGCCATGTGTCCAAACAGTGGTCTCAAATAGTAGAGCATAGACATATGACATAAGACAATCAATTTGGAGGAAATACATGAAGGTTGTAGCTCTCATCAAGACGATTTCATTGATTCAAGATCCGTCACCGATGGAGTTCTGGGGACCTTGCATGTGCCAGTCAAAGGTGGTGTGTGCTAGAGAGTGAGATCTTCTTGGCGCGTGTTGTGCAGGAGAGCTGTGTGAAGAAGAAGATGATGTATGATTTTTATTTTTATTTTTTTGAGCCAAGTGGCTATGCTATTGGGTAGAGGTGATATTTTTTTTAGCAAGTTATATCACTGTGTGACACTTGTCTAGGGCAAAATGGCTAAATTTTTGCTTAGTTTATTGGAGATGCCCTCAGCCATGGTACTACTAACTACAGTGTCCTGCACGTTTGGTTCCCACTCATAATGAATTTCAAAAAAAAAAAGGGGAATTGATATTGGTAGTTCCCTTTTTTTTTATTGACACTCATTTTTCTGTTTTTATATGTAAAGTGCAAGAGTAATTTTGCCTAATAAAGACAAAAAATGGAGTGCCAATAATACTTTATGAAAAAAGATACTTGATAGGGTATTTTTAACCAAACAACGATGGTCAATTCTATTGGCAACCCAAAATTTCCTAACAACTATTATCATGTGTAATGACCATTTCATCCCTTAAATTTTCTCCCACTTTCTCCCCTCCTTCTCCCTACACTACAACCCTTCATCTTCTTTCTTCCTCCTATACTACAAACCCTAGTCTCTACATGCACTACAATTATTCACTCCCCTAGTCTCTATGCTACAAATCACTCCCCTCTTTTATTTCTCATCTCTTTCTCAATGAAAAATGAAGAAATGGTGCCGGGTACATGGTGGTTTGGGAGCCGAAACTAGCTGAAACCCGGCATAGAGAGAAGCCCACAAAAAATTCGAGTTCAATCTATTCCGATGTTGTCAAATATCCAGTCCCAAAATACGTATGTAAGATTTTTCATATTTTAAAATCCAAAATTTGCACATATTTTCGGATCTTCAAATTCAAAAGTATACATATTTTCATATTTTAAAATCCAAACGTTTCCTACACATGGTTCAAAAGTCCTTCAAATATTAAAATCCAAAAAATGTAAAAACTTTCACTATTATAAAATCCGAAAATATGTTTACATATTTAAGAATAAAAAAGAATGTACAACTTTCGAATTTTACAATCCGACAACTTCATGGATAGAGTAATTTAATATTACAGCCATTGGTGTTGTGATGGTGAACGATAGGGTGATAGGAAAGGCCTGTGGAGAGAAGAGAGGGGGTTATGAGAGGTGGTGATTGTCGGAGTAAAGAAGAAGATGAACAAAATCCTAAGTGTTTTCCATTGTAATTTCTGATGGTTCTTCGATGATTATAGGACAAAGGAGCTCTCTCCTTTGTACCCAAAATACAAGATGAAAAGTAGATAAAATGGGAGCAAAATATAGCTCAAATGAAAGTCAAACCAAAAGCTACTAGACAGCTAGAACTAGGCACTACAACTGCCTCTAACCAACGTTCAAACAACTATTACAAATGTCAAAAATACCCCCACAAGAATTTACAATTACACAAAAGCCCTATATGCTTATGAGACTGTTTTACACCCCCTTACAAATTGATGGGAGTGTTAACAAGCGTCAGTTTGGATTTAAGAAGCTGAAACATAGCCACACTCAAAGACTTGGTAAAAATGCCAGCAATTTGATCCAAGGTGCCAATATGATGAACCATAATTTGCTTGCTTCAATCCTTTTCCCTAATGAAGTGATAGTTTACTTCAACATGTTTTGTCCTTGCATGAAACACAGGATTAGATGCTAAAGAAATGGCAGACTCATTATCACACCAAATCAAATGAGGTAAAGTAGGAGTTACATGAAGATCCAAAAGAATTTGTTGCACCCATGTTATCTCAGCAGTTGTTTGAGCTAGAGACCTATATTCTTTGCACACTAAGAGATGAGGTTAGGGCCAAGAGATGAGATTAGGACCAAGAAACAAGCAATAACTAGGGTAAACCTTTTGTCTAAGTGATCATCAGCCCAATCAACATCTGAAAAAGCTGTGAGAATTAAAGGTCCAAAAGTGAAATAAAGACTTTGATGCAAAATGCCCTTAAGGTATCTTAGTATTCTTTTAATAGCAGCAAAATTGCTTTCCTTGGGAGCATGCATTTGTTGACATGTAATATTAACAACATATGAAATCTCAGGTCTAGTAAGGTCAAATGTTGTAAAGATCCAACTATGGTTCTATACTAAAGAACAATCAGAGAAGACACGATCTAAATCAAACATTGGAGGTTTCACAGAAGAAGGTGTTGAGCTAGGTTTACATTCCTGCATGCCAGCTTTGCACAAAAGATCTATGGCATACTTGGTTTAAAAAAGTAACAACCCGTCTTAAGAGTGGTAATTAACTGATCAGTATAAGTAACAACAGTTCATGTGATGAGAATATCATCCACATATACAAGGACAAGAATGATGCCCATTTCAGTGTTTAGGGTAAACAAAGAGGAATCTACCTTGCTGTTTGTAAAACCTTGTTGAATTAGAAAACTAGATAAGTGTGAATACCAGGCCTTAGGTGTCTACCTTAGACCATACAAGGCCTTGTGAAGCTTACAAACATAATGAGGATGAGAAGGACTTTTGTAGCCTTGAGGTTGCCTCATAAAAACTTCTTCTTCTGTCACCCCATGAAGAAAAGCATTGAAGACATCCAACTGCCTAATGTCCCATTTAGTATTGACAGTCGAACTAAAAACAATCCTAACTGTTGGTTGCTTAGTGACTAGACTAAAAGTTTTTGTAAAATTCAAACCCTATGCTTGTTGATTCCCATTAGCAACCAATATAGCCTTGTATATGGCTACACTACCATATGAGTTTCTTTTAATTATGAAAATCCATTGACATCCAATGATATTTCCCAGAGAGTGGAGGAACAAGCACCTAAGTACCCTGTTTCACAAGGGCTTGGTACTCTTTTGCCATGGCATTTTGCCATTTTGGGTACTTAACAACTTCATAAAAGGACCTAGGTTCAGTATTGGGAGATGTTTAGTCACAAGTGCAATTAAATTGAGAGGACGAAGAGGTTTATGAATACCATTCTTGGATCTAGTAACCATGTGATGAATATTAGGAGTAGAAAAAAGTGTAGGTGGTAGAATTGTAGGAGCAGTTGAAGAACTAGGAACAACATGAGAAGGCTCAAAAGCTTGGTTAAATGAAGCAAAGGTGTGGAAAAACCTTAATTGGAAGGTGAAGACGAAGTAGGAGAATGTACAATTTCAGTAACAAGAATTGAATTGACAATAAAATTCTTATTAGAAGTAGAAGAAGATAACTCAGAAGTGACAAAATCAATAAGATCAAGAGGAAGAGTGACATCAATATCTGTAAAGGAAGTTAAAGGAAAACTAAAGCTGGCAGATTTAGACACAGTAGATGAATTATAGGATTGAGATACAAGAGAAGAATAAGGAAATTCTTGTTCAACGAATTTCAAATGTATGGATATGTAGACTTTTATCAACAACGTCATAACACTTATACCATTTTGAATGATCACAATATCCCAGAAAAACACAAGACATGGTCTTAGGAATCAATTTATGATATGTGTATTTGGTGTTTGAGCAAGGGTAACAACAGCAGCCAAAGGGTTTTTGAAAACTCTTAAAACTCAAGGAAACTATTGAACTTGAAGATTAAAATTGTTGAAAAAAGGCAATGGTTGACTGTAACCATATGGTATGTGATTCATTGAGGAACTTTGTGTAGGAGCAAAAGATACCATGGATCCACTATGACCAAAAACACTACCGTGTGAAGTAGGTTGATTTGAATGAGTAGTTACAAGTATAGTAGATTTGTCTATATCACTGCTAGAATCTTGAAGAAGTTGAACATCTTCACTATTTAACAGAGCTATAATCTCATCAAAGCTCAGTTTTGTTCCCCTTGTGCTAAAAGCTCTTATTGCAGTTTTTAGACCGTTAAACATTGGAGGCAAACCTCTCAAAGTATGAAACACTAGTTCATCATCATCAATAGGATTACCAGTTTCTTCTAATTTCTATGATATCTCTTTGATTTTATCAATATAAACTGCTCTGGTAGATGTCTTAGTGTAATTGTATAACTTTGTACAAAGTTCATGAGCATGATTCTTAGAAAGATAGTTGTATCAAGTCAAAAAGAATCCCAAACCCTGTTACGCTTGACATAACCCTAGAACATAGGGTAATGAACTCTGAGAGAGAGAGAGAGAAGTAGTCAAACTGGAGAGAAATGTTAAGTCAATGAGCTTGCATGGCTGGAGCGTTGGATAATCGACTTTTGTACCATTTGCATCACAAATCTTCCTTGATGGAACTGGGATTGATCCATCCAGATATCCAAGAAATTCATTTGCATCCATAACATTCACGTAAATCCTTCAAAGAAGATAATTGGAGGGCATCGAGCTTGATGTTACAAAAGAATGAAAATTAGAAACAAGAAGCTGACAAGGCTAGTAATGTTACTTCCATCATGATCAAACGAAGAGAAAACGATGAATTTCAAGAGCAAAGCTTCAAGATTTTCGTACATAGGTCATGAAGCTAGTAGTGTTACTTCCATCATGATCAAACGAAGAGAAAACGATGAATTTCAAGAGCAAAAGCTTCAGGATCTTCGTGCATAGGTCACGAAGCTCTGATACCATGTAGAATTTCTCAAGACAATGTCTGATTACAATAGAAGAGTAAAGAAGAAGATGAACAAAACCCCAAGTGTTTTCCATTGTAAGTTCTGATGGTTCTTCGATGATTATAAGACAAAGGAGCTTTCTCTCCTTTATACCCAAAATACAAGATGAAAATTAGATGAAATGGAAGCAAAATGCAACTCAAATGAAACTCAAATCAATAGCTACTAGATAGCTAGAACTAGGCACTACAAATTGACAAAACCCGGTGGTCAAATTTTCCATATCTCCCAAAAAAAACATTCTGATCTCCTATCAAATAAATGCCCAATTCTCCTTTTGGGGCTTCAACTCTTACATAAAGTTCTTGCTTCAAAAATTCAAAACTTGGAGAAGGTTTTTTGTTACTAATGAATCGATATTCAAAATCAATAGCTGCTAGACAGCTGGAACTATTACAAATATCAAAAATTGCCCCACAAGAATTTACAATTGCACCTAAGCCCCATATGCTAATGAGAATGCTTTACAGAGAGTTTGTTGGCGGTGGTGGTGGTGATATGGAGTTCGCTGGTGGTGGTAGAGTTTGTTGGCGGCGGTGGTGATGGAGTTGGTTTGTTCGTTTGTTTTTTTTAACAGCAAAAAAAAAAACGATGTACAAAGATTAAAAGGATCCTAGTAAAGAGGCATCAAGACGGAGAAAGGGCAGACGCACAAAGAATACTCCCCTCACAAGTCACACCGATAGACACCTGTTACTAGGAACTACAATGGAAAAAACAACCTAATGCTAACAAGAAGCCAACCAAAACCGCCAATAAGAAAACATGCTCCAAAAAAAGAAACCTAAACCAACGCTTCACACAAAACCCAACCAAAACGCCCAAAGAAACACTACTATCGACGACAATATTAGCTTGAAAAAGAAAAAAATGCTTATGATTTCAATATCTTCCCCCAAATAATCTTCACCAAAGATCTGAGTTCGTTGATGGGGGTGGTGGACTGTGGAAGGGGGTACTGGGAAAGAAACTGGGTTTTTGGTAGGAAGGATATGTTGCGGAGTTTATGGGTTTTTTTTGTGTTGTATTTAGTTAATAGTTTTAAGAACAAAAAATATTATGGTTTTTATTTAGCAATGAGTTATAGGAAGCAAATTGTGTTGCCAATAGAATTGGCCAAGAACAGTAGCACTATAAACATCCAAAAAACAAGAGCGCAACCAAATAGAACAGACGCTTACAAAAGATAAGAAGCAATTGGGAGTGTTGAAGAGATAAAGAAGAAAGGTGTGGGGAGGAGTAGGTAAGATAATGATAACACTATATATGTTGTTTGAACAATAACAACAATTTGATTCTTCTATTTCACCAACCTAAGTCTTTGAAGAAAAGATTGTGGAATTTTCACTTTTCATATGTGGCTCAGTGAAAAATGGTAAATAAGAAGGGAACCTCTCATTTTCATAACATCTCCTTTTCGTTTTATTTTCAACTTGCAGGTAAACTAACTAGGAAATAAAATCTTATCGATAAAGATGTAACATGGTGTTGTCATTTTTACGTCACGCGGATATATAAATAATTTTATGGATATAGAAAGTTGACCACAAATTAGGCTAGAGAAAATTTTGTGCCGGACGGTATCCCGTGGCTACCATTGGCGCATCCGATGTGTCCAAACATACTTTGAATAGTCCATTCATTTAATAACCCCAATGAGGTTGGCTAAGTGATTATAAGAAAGAAATAATTGTGTCTCTATGCAGTGGCGACTCCAGAAATCAAAACGAGTGGTGTCATAATTAGTAGCATTACTTATTTTACCTATCTTAAGAAAATGACAAACTGATTTAATTACGGTCTTGAATAACTTAACATACTTATAATAGATTTCAAAATAAGAGTTACTCCGTAAAAAAAAGCACGAAAAACATGAAGTTCTACCATATTAACATCAATTCCCTAATATTTTTTTACTGAATAATTGAACGTATATTCTATTGTGGATTCATGGACCAATCTATTGCTAATAATGATTGGTCAGTGGAAAATTTTCAAAGTTGCATCAAAATTCTATTTTAATTTAGAAAAACAAAACATAAGTTAATTAGATGGGATTTTTATTTTTAGTTTAGGAAAAATTAGTAAATTAGACGTGGGTTTTCCCAATTTGGAGTATAAAAAAGAAGGTTAGATGTGGGTTTGATGAGTACAATAGACCTTCTATTAGCACGAGAGAGAGAGAGAGAGAGAGAGAGAGAGAGAGAAATTGGGAATAGGTCTACTACTATACATTTCCTACCTAGTAGCTGTTGTTCGCTGCTCAAAGGACAGCATAGGATTCACTTTTAAGTTTTTAACCATGCTCATTGGGTTCAACAGATTTTTTGAGCGGTGCCATTTCACTAGAGGTTCCGCAAAAAGAGAAAAGTTGGCCTCAGTAAAATTTTCATTTTTGCAGTTAAGTGGGTTCATTTGACCCCAGTGCTAACACACTGGCGTCGTCCCTGTCTCTATGAGATTACATGTTCTATTTTCACGGAAGTCAAATATTCCAAACTTTGGGGTCATTGGAGATTTACCCGGTTGTTAACTTCAAGGCTTCAGAGTTATTCGACGTATGCGAAAGGTGACTTGGACATCTGGTTATCTAAAAAATATAGTTATTTAAATCTTCTGTTATTCGTTTTAGTATATAAAAACATATGCACATCGGTGTTGTACTTGTGGACATACCTAATAAAAAAAAATTCTCAAAATAGTTCTATAGACTTGTTGCTACATCAAGCCGAAGTAATTTTACAATGTATAATATTTGTAAACAAAAGCTAAAGCACATAATATGCATGGCCCGAGTGCATTTTTAGTTACACTTAGATTGGCTCCTTTGAGTTAAAATCCTAGTTTCACCACACCTGACACCACTTCTAAAATTTCGTTCATTGCTTTTTACGCGGCCAAGTTGGTATGTTTCTTTTTCCTTCAACTCTCAACCACTACTTTCGAAAAAGTAAAATACTAACAAACATTTGAATAAGAAAGATTTTACTAGAATATAAGTGTAATAATGAGAAGGATGCAGTGAGCATTATAAAAACTTGATCGGTGAGGTAGTCTCAAGGGTTAATCCAATTGGTTGGTAATTTTGTTTTGACACGGTTGACAGGATTTGATTTAATTACAAGAAAGTTTTTTTTTGGTGAATCTCATAGTCTTGACGTCGATGCATGATTGATTTCTACTGAATAAAGAGACCAATCAAAGTGTGGGTAAACCTGAACTCAACTAAAAAATAGGTTAAAAGTAACAAAACAGATGGGGAACTAGGTCTAGGTGAATGGTCCATGGCATCAAATTTTGGATCTTTGTGGGAGGTTTTCAAGTTCAGTGTTTTCATTAATCCAGATGGGACAGCCCAGAGGCAAAGGAATAGAAACACACCTATCCACAGAGGTGAAAAAATCTCTCTCTCTCTCTCTCTCTCTCTCTCTCTCTCTCCATGTATATATACACATTATACACACACTAGTTGTGTCCATTATCAGCCCCTCAATTTCCTCAAATTGGGTCTCTAAATTTTTCCCCCTGGAAGACGGTGAACTTGTCCCACCCTGCTATGAAGTGAAACTACAAATAGTTACAACTTGATAGAGCTACAATCAGCTAGAGAGAGAGAGAGAGAGAGAGAGAGAGAGAGAGAGAGAGAGAGAGAGAGCAATGGATGGCGTGGCTCAGTTGAAAAAAAGATTGGCTGACTACACAACGTCCTTGTATGATGAGGTCCGTTAATGGTTTATATATAGCTCGAGCAATGGTTTATCTACGGAAGAAATGCTCTTTCTTTTCTTTTTTTTCAATTTCGAGAAAACTTGTCCAAAAAAGAAACTCATCGTTTTCATCATTTATTCCTTTCAGCACGATGGTTTTCGAGAAAATTTGAAAACCACCATTTAGCCAAACGAGTGTAGTGCACTAGTTTGACTTCCGTAGTTTTTGAGATTTTCCATGTATATCCATTTGTTTTCCTGCTTTTCTGATCATTACGCCCCCTTTTCTGTTCTGCGATTTCTGTTAGTCTAGTTTCCAAAATCTGTAGGGGCGTTGTAAATTGAATGTGTTTTTCGATTCCTAACCAATAAAATTCTTTTGTATGAGAAGGGATATCTCGATGATCAGTTCGTCCAGCTTCAGCAATTACAAGACGAGAGCAACCCAGAGTTTGTGGTTGAAGTCGTGTCTCTCTTCTTTCAAGATTCTCAGAGGCTTCTCAGTGAACTCGCCAAAGCTCTGTTAGCCTCTTCACTCCTTTTGTACTCCTATAGTATCTCTTTTCTTTTCTTTTTTTCTTCTTATTAATGAGTTTCAATACGATATGATCCGTATTTTAAGATTATAAATTGTCAAATCAGTTGATATATGTGAGGAGAATGACTCAGTCCAAAACACCGACTTAATGAAAAAATACTGTAGTGGAAATTCAGCTTAATTTGCTCCCTCTATTTTTTGTTAAACGAAATTAATTTGCTCCTTCATGGCGATATATATGTTTTCTGTTTTTGTTAAAATTTTCGAAAACATAAGAATCTCAATTAAACCTCATTGCCTCATTTTTGTATCCTACTTTGAAAATTTTTGTTTCCTCATTTTTTGTAGGGAACAACAGAGTGTGGATTTCAGAAAGTTGGATGCCTATGTCCACCAGTTGAAAGGTAGCAGTTCAAGGTATATTTAAAGCCAATTGGTCTTATTTACTAATTTAATCCAACTGAAAAATAGATGTTTGATATTGTTTTTGTTTTTGTCATTTCATTTTTTCCTGTTTTCAGACGCAGTTAATATTATAATTTATAATTTCAAGAAAATGGTTGTCACTTTCATGTGCAAAATACAAAATTGCTTTTGGTGTTTTTACGAGTGGATTGTCTCCGAGTAAAGACTCTTGACAACGATTTTCAGACACAATTCGCGAAACCATTGCCTGTTTCTGAATTTACTTCATTTTTCGTTGTTAATTAACTTACGGTATTTTTGTTTTTCAATTCTTTTGTCTGCAGCATTGGAGCACAAAGAGTTCAAGGGGCCTGCATCTCCTTCCGCAATTACTGCGACGATCAGAATATTGAAGGGTAAAAATTTCTTAGCAACATCACATTATGTAGGCTGAAATCGATCTCATAAAATACACAAAATTTCTTTTTACGAAAAACTTTGAGATACGTACGTAACTGGGAAGGACGAGGCCTAATGCAGGTGCCTGAAATGTCTGCAACAATTGAAAAACGAGTATTCCCTAATGAAAAACAAGCTCGAAACTCTATTCAAGGTAAGTGTAACCTCTAAAAAAAATCTCATTCGATTTCGGATCGAGCTGTTGAACTTCTCTTTCTCATCCCATTTTTATTGTTGTTTTCCAATTTACTTGGTTTATAGCTTGAGCAACAACTATTAGAAGCTGGTGGCTAAATACCAATACCGTGAGAGGAAGTGAATCCATGGTCTGCAGTTATAGTGATATAAGTCGTGCTAGGAATACAGACGACAAATCTGTCTAGAGCCGTCCAATCGACGTGGATCCCATGAATGCACTATGAGAACCATGTGCATCGGATGACTTTGGACACATTTATATTCAAGTTTGTTGTGTTCGAGTTTGTCGGTATGCGACGCGCTACTTTGTGGTATTTTTAGCTTGATTTGACATTTTACTAAATGTGTGGACAATGACAACAGACAAGTATAAGGTCTTGTAACACCTCTTTATTTTATTCACATGTGCATTTTTGTTTCTTCTTTCTTTACACATCATGACACCTAAAAGGGGGAAAGAAAATTCTTAGTGTATTTTGTCCTTCCTGCCTGCTTGTAAACCATAACTTAAAACAGAAATGTTTGGCATAGCACTCATTTTTTGTTTTGTTGTTTCATTTTTTTCAAGAAACACTAATGTGATTAGCTAAACAATTTCTCGCAAAATCAAAATCTGAAAACAAGAAATTCTACAAAGAAATAAAAGAATTTTTGTACTCAAATTCTCAAAAAGTTGTTTCCGCATGGAAGAAAAACCAATATGAAAAAAGGAATATTTTGAATATTCTCCTCGTTTTCACTCCTGAACACGCCAAAAGTGAAAACGAAGAAAATAAACTGGAAAATATGAGGTTTAAATCTGCTTCTTCCCTTGTCACCTTGATTTTCTTTTTGATATGAGTATTCAATTGACAAACACACACTTTACTATTACTTGTCTATTTAGCTAATAATTTGGTTCAATGAATCCATTGGATGTAAACAGCACCCAACAGAGAAAGAGATTTACAAAGTAATGCAAAACAGAGCTCCTCTGTTTATTTAAGTACCTAGTATCCAATTCAAAGTTGAGAATGAAAGGAAATGAGTCAGTTCAGCCATCCAGTGTACTCAAATAAATGCACATTAGACGTTTACCTACAAAAAAATCAAAACTAAATTAAATTAAGGCTTGGGGTCGTTCCAGAAAATGACTTATTCTCAAATTGATTTTAAAACTTACTTATTGCGCTTTACGAGACAGGTCATTCTCTTACAATATATCAACTCACGGAACGAAATTAAATCAATTTCTGACTTAAGTCAGTTTCTAGAACAAGGCTGGTGGAGGTGTCACTGGGCTGGAGCCTAGCCCCCACCACTTTTTCACTTGTTATAATAACAATTGAGAACTAGGATAGAAGGAAGATTGTTATGAAATTTGGTTATCAAGATTAAAAGGCTTCATGTATGATTTTCGAGATCTAAAAGAACGTTAGCTCCCCCACTTCGATGCGTTGTCAAACAACTTTTGTTCACCATAACATCAGCCACTGTTAGTGTTCCACAACCATCTAAGATTCGCTCTACATAATAACTTATCAACAACTGATTATACAATATACAGTGAGATTCCCATCAGGACTCCCTGATGGGCTTCTTATCAGGGAACCCTCCAATTCTCCTATTTCCCGATCAAATTTTCACAATCCGAACCATCTAATGTGTTTAAAAAGGTGTTTGTAAGGATCATCGTGCAAAATCAGTGAAAACAAATACTGGGAAGGACTTGATTTGATCAATTTTCGATAAAATTGCATATATACAGTTTTTATTGAAAACCGATCGGATCAAGCCCTTCTCGGTATTTTTTTCACTAATTTTTCATGGGGACCCTTGAAAACACATTTTAAACACATTGGACGGTTCTAATCGCGAAAATTTGATCAGGAAATAGGAGTCCCTGATGGAGTCCTGATGGGAAAGATTTCGATACAATATATACATACATGTACCAAAGAATATGAGTCAACGAGTTCGTAAGGAGCGAATACGGTAAGGCCGGTATCAATTAGCATTAAGAAATCATATTGCCAGCACTTCTCTTCAAAAATGCCAGGTTCTTTTAGTTAAATTATTGAACAAATGGAAGAAGAATCGATCCCCACAATAATCAAACATACTTTGGAAGGTCGGCTGGTTAATTTAAATTTTGCAGCCCATGAGCTTCTGCTTAAGTTCATTGAACACATTGAGCTTATGTAAAGGGTCAACCACTATGAGTGAGGGTGGTGTGTCTGCTGGTCTGCTGGTGATGAGAATACATAGGGTAGAATATATTGGGTGCATTAGGAAAGTGTTGGCTAAATCTCTTTCTTTATTCTTGTTTACAACTTGGACAGATACCAATCCACCATTTCCAACTATTTTAATCTTTGTTTCCATATCCTTGTTTATTAGAAGAGAACATCACTTGCTCGGATTCCAATGCAATTTTTAATTGTTCATACTCTTTTTGTCCCTTTTTAAATGATCCCTCTGAGAAACGTATATTGAGTATAAAACAAATTAAAATTTTCTATAGAGAAATATATTTTTTAGGGTTTTGAAATTGCACGTATTCTTATAGTGATCATTTAAAAAGAAACGGAGAGAGTATCTTTCAATCTATCTTATTTTTAGAGATTTTTAAAAATATGTATAGTAAAACTAATAGAGATCTATGAAATAAAATCCATATTTTACTTAAAATATGTTATAGAGTGATAGATATAAATAGTTAAAAAAAAAATTTGTATTGGAATCCAACAGGACCAAAAATTTGGGACAGAGGGAGTAATCAACTTTAACGCTTCACTGATCTGTGTCGGTCGCCGCTCGAGGCGCAATCCAACCAATGGTTTATTCCCCAGGTGTTAGGAGAAAGATGGGCTCACGAGTACTAGCAAGAACAATGTCATTGAATCCAGAGCCCTAGGTCACTTTCTCTCTCTAGAATTTCTGTGCCTTGAGAATGAATCAATCTATATGGGAATTTGTGAATGAATGTTTTATATTTATAGGGATCTACACCTAATCATTGGGTTGCAGACATTTCTCTAATAATATGATGACATGTGCTCTCTTTGTATACTTGGGTGACGTCACTAGCCGTTAGAAAGATTTGCATGGCTTATGCAGTGCACACCATTTCATCACGGCGATCCCTAATCCTTTAAAGATACCAAGCCACTAGTATCTCCCCTATTTCTGTGATGCTAGGGATGATCGCAAGCCATTTAGCTCACGCCAATACCCCACTCTCGAGGCCTGTAATGACTTCCCTACCCCTGCCTTTTGGCCAGGTGCAGTATCAAGCTCATCATATATGTTGGCTTAGGCATTAACTCTTTTTAGTCGTGCCAATTCTCTTTATTGAGGGTGTTTTTCCCCAGTCTTTATTTTATGTTGATTTTTGACGTGTCCATTGTAACTTTATTTACCACGTGGCAAGCCATGATAGGCCGGTCAATGGTTTATTCATCAGATGCGCCGAACTTTCCTACACTTGGTTAATGCTAGATAGCTGTTGGTGCCCAATTGTCTCAAATTCATGATCTATTTGGTGGATGTATTATCTGGAAGCCTTAAGTAGCTGCATGTGTAATTCCTGCCTTAAGAGCATCTCCTACCCATCTCTATTTTTCTAAAATGGAGAATGGAGGTGACACATTGAGGGGAAATTTTGTAATTAATGTCCTCTTTTCTTCACTTATAGAGATTCTTGGAGGGTCCCACTATCTTTTTTAGAGATTTGGTCCTCCAAAACTATTTTGATCCTCAAAAAATAGAGAACCAAATCTCATTTTGGAGGAATAGAGATGGGTTGAAGTACAAAAGATGATGGGTCCCTCCAAGATTCTCCAAAAAAGTACAAAAAGTGATAAAAAGATGACATTAATTACAAAATCTCCCCTCAATGTGTCACCTCCATTCTCCATTTTAGAAAAATAGAGATGGGTAGGAGATGCTCTAAGTGGTTGCATTTTCGTGCGCGGGTCATGCTTATTTTTCGGGTTCATTATTGATTGATGTCCACAGCCCCATCCCAATATGTTGGGTTTTGCCTATTCCGGAGAGCGATAACGACATGTTGACTGATTGTCTTACTTTTTGTAAAGTTGAAATACCAAAACCCATTCTCTTGAAGGCCGCCCTAGATTGGGACAGTAGGATTTCATCTTGGTGCTTGCATGATCTGAGCCGTTCATTGCCAAGATAAAATTTGAGCCGTTCATTACCGAGATCAACTGCTCGTGTGCCGCACTACAAGGTTGTAGATTCCCCTGAAGTAGACTTGGGCGTTCTTTTTTTGGATTGAGGTAGAGCCCGAGGGAAATAAGCTGTGGAAAGTGTACCGGCCCATAAATCCCTCGCAATTCTATTCTTAATGGGCTTTTAATTAAGGACATCTCTCCACGGTCTGGTCCAAAGTAATGTGGGAGGGGCTGTGAGAAGCCCAATTATATTCTCTGATCCACAACCTTCTTTATAGGTCCATTTACCAGCCGCTCCAGTTTAGGCCTGGTTCCTGCAATTACTAGAAGAATCCAAGCCCATCTGGCACAGTTACATATAGTTATATTCCTCTCTAAACAAAGAAACAAAGTAAAGGTGATAAATTAAAAAAAAAAGAAAAAAAGAAAGATATTTTCTTTTCGGATGGACTTAGGGCTGCAAACGAGACGAGCGAAGCCGAGCTTTGTTATGATAGAGCTCGGATCGTTTACCAAATGAGTTGAAAACTCGAGCTTGAGTTCGGCACAGCTGTAAACGAGCCAAACCATTAACGGGATGTGCTCGGTTCGTTTGTCAGATTCATTTACTAAACAAGCCTCTATAAACGAACCGAACTTTATCAAGCCGAGCCGAGATTTGGAGTTTATAAACGAACTGACCTATAAAATTTTTAGCTCGAGATGGGCTCAATTACTAAATGAGCCGAACCGAGACGAACCTCGAGCTACTTGTAAGCAGCTTGGTTCGTTTGTAGTCCTGCTATTTATTTGTTCCCCTTCACAAGGAGGATATGTGGCTAAAATAAAAGAGTGAATTTGCCAAGACCAATGTTAACTTTGAATTTGGCACCTTTTCCTTCCTTTAGTTGTGTGTGAATAAATTCTTACTGCCGATTATTTACATTTTGAACTTTTGGCTTCCAACAATTTATCGTGGGGAATTTCCACATTTCAAAGTAAAAATTGACAATATTTTATTGTGAATATATATCTACAATACACACCCATTAAAGGTGTGTACCATATGCACTTATGATCTATTGTATGGTCGTGCCACCTTATTACAATCGTATAATTTTTAGTGTCTCGTAACTTTTAAATTATAAATTTGTAACTTTTCATAGATATGATTCATAACATTTTAGTGTGTGTCATAACGTTTATACAAAAAAATCATACGTAACTTTTTATTCACAAGAGGAAATCGATTTGTAACATTTTAGGATTGTGCACGCCCTTAGCCTTGGATCGTGTTTTGGACGGCTCGGATGTGTTTTGATTTTTTACTGGTAAAAAAAATCAAAATTAAAGGATAATTGCCGAACGCATCTAAGCCGTCCAAAACTTGATCCAACAGCCGATGGGTGCACAACACGCCAAGTCCAGCGAAATGGGGTATATTGTGGCATTTCCCGTTGTTATTACGATACTTTACAAACATAAAATAAAAAAATAAAAAAAGAAAAGATTTTCGTGGATTCGGAGCAAAATGTATAGACGATCTTGTACATATCAGTACATATTATATTCTGGTATTGGTACTTCTTCTTTTACATATTTAAATGTGGAATATATAGCTTCCAGCATAACTAGTTACTTTAAGGATCGAGATTACTCTGTAGCAACAACCTATTGTCACATAAGGGTGACAAGAAAAACCCAAAAACTAAGCTATAGAAGGATACGTACATGCGGTAATAGCTTGTAGCCATGGAGTAATATCCTCAAAGTAGTTAGGATTGAATGGTGTTGGAATTGGTCATAACCAATTGCCTTAGGAAAAAATATTGAAATGGTTATTGTAGTTTCACCCGAATCTCGATTTAGTCTCTCTAGTTTCAATTGCACTCCAACGAACCTTGTAGTTTTAATTTTGGTTGATTTGAGGACAATTGATAACTGCCGTTAGGAAAATTGACATAAATCTCAATTTGGGGGGTTTTTGAAGGGACAAAAAAGACTTTTCGCCCACCCTCCCACACAAAACCAAAACCATAACTCTTCCTACCCCTTTTACGGTAACTTTTCATCTCGAGAGTAAAAAAGAATAAAAAAAAAATGATTGTTCTTCTTCTTCTCTCTCTCACACATCCAATACCCTTATTTGTACAGTGATTGCAAGGCAACATCAATCCTCCCAATTTCATTGGAATCCTGTGCTCTATTGGCCTTGCAACAACTAACTTATTGATTAACAACCATCCGCCCAGTCTTGACTTCAATCCGGCATAGAGAAGAACAAGAAGAAAGATTGAAGCTACGGAGATCGAAACAGTACTAACTTCTCCCAAAACTCTAACCACATGTGAGCCGAAGTAGTTCGCATCACAGAGAGAACATGAATCAGACTGTTTTTGCATTTTGTTTAATGCTCTGAGGCATTTCACGATCAAGGTGAGCTTTCCAGTTTCTTTTTTGCTTTCTTTGGTATTGTCAAAGAACCAAATGAAGTCAATAACACAGAAATGTTGAAGTCACAATGTTGAAAAACATTCCAGAACACTCAAAGTATAGTGAATAAACTTGGATATTAGAAATTCTTGATGGACCAAAAGGCAGTTTTAGTGCTCAAAGGAGGACATTAAACGCTCAAACCATCAACTGGATTTGAGTGATTCAGTACCACTTTGCCCTCGTTTGGACCATGAACAGATTCAACATGATATGTGATGATATACAATAGACTAAAATTTTATGAGCATGAGTAAAATAAACTTGAGGTGTCCACATAAGTGAGAAATGAGTATCGGGCCATGCATAAGCATGATTAGAGTGAGAGGAAGAGAAGATTAGGTTGGCTGAGCCAAACAACAACACACACGCACACCATATTGAACCAGAAAGAAAACACGTACTTGAAATAAATGAAAGCAAATATGGACCACAACAGTGTTTGAGCGCTCAAGGAGCGGTGTCTGGGCGTTCAAACCCATCCAAGGGCTGTGGGTTTTTGGAACTTCTGGCCTTCCTGTGGTGTTACATGCATATTAAAATCATCCCATTATTTGCGCAAAATATATGATCTTTCTATTTATTTCACAAAATAACACCAATATGAGTTTGATGATGATCAACATCATCCTTATGACTTTTCGGGTCTTTGATCATTGATCAAAAGCAAAGCAAACAGATTTGAAAGAATAATGACCCATTAAAAACTATAAGGAAGAAGGTACCATTATCAAAGATGCTCAGAAGCTACAAAACATGAAAGAAGTTCAGACCACTTGAGCGCTCAATGTAGGATCATTGAGCATTCAAGCTATATTGAGCTGAGATTTTTGTAAGTTATATTCTGGATAGGGAAAATTTCAAAAAACCCCCCAAAACTTTGCTCTCAATATAAAAAATGCTCCCAAACTTTAAAATTTTTCAATCTTACTCCCAAACATTCATTCCGTAATCAAAATTGCTCCCACCGTCTGCATCCGTGAACTCCCTCACGAAAAATGCAGAGGTGGAGGTTAACGGACCCAAAAAAATAGTTAAGTTGGGCCATTTTTTTTTATAAAAAAATCTCCTTCTTCCACCTCCCACAACCACTTGAACCACCACCAGCACCAAAATCACTCGAGATATTACCCATCGTAGCTCTAGCACCACCACTGCCGACACCCATCAACCCTTGACCATGTTTCTTACCTTTTTCGCTAGTAACAGTTCCAGATCTAGCCCCCTTGGCTAAAACCGTGGCTTTCCCAGGCACCACAAAGTCTTCACGGACACCACAGCTCACCACCAACCCGGTTTGGGTGTTTGGGTCGATCGTTGCTGCTCCCACCATCATTTTGAGCGGCAGTGTAAACTCTTCCGCCCCTTTTTCGCCATCATTGCCGCTCGATATGGCGGTGGGTGGCCCTATCTTGGACAAATCGACCATGGGAGCTCACCAACGAACTGAAATCAAGCCAAAACCGAGTGGGTAATGAGAAAATCAATCTTGGAGTTTGTAGATCTAAATTTTTTTGGACCAAAAATGGTATAGCCCTGTGTGGGTTATGATGAAATTGTGGGAGAGAGAGAGAGAGAGAGAGAGAGAGAGAGGGGGGGGCAAATCGGGGGAGGAAAGAATGAGATTTTTTTTTTTTTTAAAATGGCCCAAAACGACGTCGTTTTTGGGCCACTTAACAGTTTTTTAGGTCCGTAACCTCCACCTCAGCATTTTTTGTTAGTGAGTTCACGGATGCAGATGGTGGGAACAATTTTGATTACGGAATGAAGGTTTGGGGGTATGATTGAAAAAAATTAAAGTTTGGGAGTATTTTTGATATTGAGAGCAAAGTTTGGGGGGGTTTTTTTGAAATTTTCTCTTCTGAATATTTAGGATCTTGTGAGCTCATAGAAGGTATATGAGTGAACAATGGCTTGGATTTCAAAGGTAATACAGGTTGTTTTGGGAAGTAGAGTGACAATGTGAGTGAGATTTAGGTAGTATTTGAACTGATGACGTTGTATTTGAGGTTTATGGATAGTGATCAAGTTAGGTTTTGATGATGAAGTTTCAATGGATAATGAAGAGCTTCTGGAAATGGTGTTTTAGAGAGAGAGTGGGAGTATATCAACAGGTGATTGAGTGTGTAAGAGAGAGATAATCAGTCAAGAGTTCTTAAACAATGGGTGAAGGATGGTTTATATAAAGAGAAAATTGGAGGAAAATGTAATTTGCAATTCAAGTTGGAGAGGGAGTGTAAGGACCCGTGCTTTTATATAATTTTCTAGAAATAATGTTGGGGAGGTGTGAGGAAATGAAAATAGAGTAATATAGGGTCAATGTGAAGTTAGTGTTGCATTTGAGGTCTTTGTGAGATGCATTATGAACATGAGGGGTGTAAGTGCATAAGAGGGGTGTATATATATGTAATGCATGGCTGATTTTGGTCAAAAAATACACTTCTCTCTCTCTCAAAAATCAGACGTCTCTCCTCTTCTTCTCCTCCTCTCAAACTTTCTTCAAAACTCTCCACCAAATCCACCCTCCACACTCAAATACTTCAACACCCAACCAAATATTCATCATCTACGCGCAATTTGGAGTCCGGGTTTCTTTGAAATTGCTTGGTGAGGTCTCACTTTGTTTGAAGTTGCAAGAACAAGAGCTAGGGCTTTCACTCTCTCATCCTTGGAGCTACACCATTGAGGTAGGGAACAATATTCTACCCCCTCTAAGTGTATATTGGCTAAATAATGGCATTGTTGGTGTTATTGTTCCCAAAATTCTTGTTTAAACTTGTTTTCACCATGGAAGTGAGCTTGGTTTTTTATTTGAGTTTGGATTTTGTATGTTTAGTTGATCAACCCATGAATTGATTGTTGATATATCCTTCTCCCTTGATTAGTTGTGTTTTGGAACTCCAAATTGGACTTGGAATGAAGCCCCCATCCAATTGAGCAAGGTTGTAAATTTTCCACCCGAAACCCAGGTGGATCGATCCACTCTCAACAGTGGATCGATCCAAAACCCTCTGTTCCACTTTTGGTACGTAGTGGATCGATCCACTCTCAACAGTGGATCGATCCGGAATGGCTTGTTCTCGGATTTCACTAGAGTGGATCGATCCAGAATGGTCTGCTCGCTGATTTCACTAGAGTGGATTGATCCACTCCTTGCATGGATCGATCCGGATTCCTTTGTTCAGACAGATTTTTTTTCCAACTTCGCGGGCACGCCCCGGCTTTGTCCGAACTCCGATTGAGGTGATTCTTGAACCGTTGGAAAGCTCTACGAGTCTACTTTCAAACCCAATTGGTTTCATATTCATATCCTTTTTACTTTGAGAGAAATGTCCTTTTAACTATCAGTGTGTCGTATTTTCTCGAAGTTTATAACTCCGTTTTCATGTTTCATTACTGCGGGCCCTCATTGATCCTTTCAAAGCTTCTCTCATTGACCTTTAAGCTTCGGTAAACTATCTTGGTACATTTTATGTTTTGTCTTGGTTGTCTTGGTTTCACACGCGCTTGGACGCATGCCAATTTGACTATCACCGACACATTTTGAGTTTTTGAACTAAGTGAATTACATGGATGTTTTAGACACTTGTGAAAGGGTATTGTGATACATTAATTGGCTTTGGACACTAAGTTAACTTATTAATTGATAAGTGAAAATGTAAATGTGAAATGCATGACACGGGGCCCGAAAGGGTATGCCCGGAGTGACACGGGGCCTTTAATGGTATGCCCGGAGTGACACGGGGCCTATATGGCATGCCCGGAGAATAAACGAATGATTCAAAAGAATAAGATACATATGATAAATGTAAATGATACTTGGGTTATTTTTAGACATTTTGGGTATTTGTGAAGTATTGTGAATGAAATGTTCGTGTAAATGACTGTGTTTTGAGGGGAATGAATCCACGACACGAAATGTAATGGTTATAAGAAATCTTATGGATATTTTGGTTCCACTAGATCTTTGTGGTATCTCCTAGACACCTCATCATCGAATTCATTTATCTCGGTCCATCTTAGCTTATTCATTCACGTGCATCTTTCAATCTCTATGCCCTTAGTGTTGGTAGAAATGTTTCCTACGAGCTAGTGAGCTCACCCTATCTTTCCCAGGTATACAGCATGGAGCATGAGATCGGATGCTTGGAGTGTGATTGCATGCCATGAAGATTTTACGATTTCGAAGTTATTTTCTCATCTTCATACTAAGTACATTTTTGGAAGACGATATTGTAACTCTAATTCCTCCAAACTTTTTGACTATTTCAACTTGTGTAATAACTTTAAAACTTTTGTTATTTTTGCATTGGTAGGGATACCCTTGAGCAGAAGCTCATTGTACTTCAACTTTGACTTCCTATGGGAAATTGTTTGACTTTATTTGATCCTACGCAGATTTTAATTGTATTTGGCTTATTGAAATTGAGGGCGTGACAAGGAGTATTATTGGAGGGATTTTGACATGAAAATGAAGCTTAGAAACCAAGGGAGCCCATAAATTAGATAGAAAACCAGTTGAAAGATGCCTTGAAAAGTTTCTTGTGCGCACAAGGTTTGAGCACTCAGAGAGGGGTTTGAGCACTCAATGTGTGGTTTAAGTACTCAAAGGGCTGCTCTAGGTACTACTGAACTCCGTTTTGTGCGTGGTTTGAAGCGTTGGAAAGCTTGTTGAGTCTACTTTCTAACCCAAGTGGTTTGAACCCAATATGATTCCTACATCAAAGTGTGTGACCATTTTACCCTCAGAAGGTTAGAAAATCAAGTCATGTTGGTAAAACGGGCACATCTCCCTCATTTCAAAACGGATTGAGACGTATTATATATCAATAAAGAGGGTTTTGAATGTACTAAAAGATGGTGTAGGATTGGGTTTATTTTGAAGAGAATTTTGGATGGTTTGAAGGGTATTTTGGTTATTTTGGTTGGTTTAAGGTAGTTCTAGGAGGGTTTAGAATGGTTTAGGATGGTTTTGTGAGTTCAAGCCTTGTTCTTAGCCTTAAGGTATGAATGATTGGTCTATTTCGTCATCGGGAATGTTTGATAAGTTTCTCAAGTCAAAATCGGGGTGTCTATGGTTGCCCCTCTTAGATGACACTCTGTATCCTTGCTTGATACGAGTTACATCTAAGACAAAGACATCCCGATCCATTCCCTGAGCCTTGCTCAAGCTGCAAAAGAAAACATTGAAATCACGGTCGCGCTACTCAGGCTGCCTATGTACCCTATTTTAAGGATCAGACCAGCGTAGTTCTTGGGAGCGTGTGCAAACAAACACAAATGGGTTTTCCATGCCCGTGAAACAAACAATAACACACGAGTTGACAAGGCTTCCCAAGCCAAGATGCTAAGTTGAACAAACGATTTCACGTAAATTGGGAAGGCTTCCCAAGCCAAAACGCTAACTTGAATAAATGATTTCACGTTTATTGGTAAGGCCTCCCAACCCAAAACGCTAAAGCGAACAAACAATTTCATAGGAATCAACAAGGTTTCCCAAGTCAAAACACAAAAGCAAATAAACAATTTCATGTGAATTGACAAGGCTTCCCAAGTCGAAACGCTAAATTGAACAAACAGTTTTCACATAAATTGGCAAGGCTTCCCGAGCCAAAACGCTAACTCATTGGTTCGGTCCTTAACACCCCGAAAACCGAACCGAACCGACCAATTTTCACCCTTACCGAGAAGGGCTTAATCCAAGCAGTTTTTCACAAAATTGTAAATATATAGTTTTTGCGAAAAACTGCTTGGATCAAACCCTTCCCAGTATTTTTTTTAAAGATTTTTTGCATGGACCCTTGAAAACACCTTTTGAACACATTGGATGGTTTGGATTTTCCAAAAACAATTTTTAACGTGAAAAAATTACATTTTTTCTTATTTATGGGAGGTCCGTACTAGAAAATTTGCCTATATATACAAGAAGTTTCTTATAAGGCTCTCTCACAAAAAAAAGTGCGGGAAAACAGTTGTGGGCCATTGGATCCTATGTCCTTCACGTGATCCAATGGCTCACAACTGTTTTCGCACACTTTTATATATACACCGATGATCCAGTCAAGGATCCTAGATTGAAGGTTTTTGAGTGTTTTGAAGGTTTTAAAAGATGTTTTTGCATGATCCGAGCTGTCTAATGTGTTCAAAAGGTGTTTCCCAAGGTTCACGCGGGAAATCTACAAAAAAAAAAAAAAAATTATTGGGAAGGGCTTGATCAAAGCAATTTTTCACAAAAATTTTATATTTACAATTTTGCGAAAAATTGTTTGGATCAAGCTCTTCCTAGTACGGGTGAAATCGGTTCAGTTTCGGCCGATTCGGGGCGACTCTTACATGGACCGAATCGGTTCGGGGCAGGACTTATCTAAACTGATCCCGACTGATTTAAAGAAGGGACTGATCTCAGTTCGGGGTGTGTCGGTTCGGTCTAAGATGTCAGGGTAATTGGTTTTTTCAGTCTGGGCCACTTTCAAATTCTAGAAGAGAGGAAGAAGGCAGATTGTGAAAATTCTAATAAACTTGTGAAAATTGTTGGAAAAACTTGGTTTTATCCGGTTTTAATTATTTATTAAATTGGGTCCCACACGTCCACGTGGCCGGACCCACATACCGTTGTGTTCGTCTTAGCTAGGAGATTAAGATTGAACCCTTGGTTGGATAAAAACAAGTTAAGGTGAATGAGAAATTGACCTTGAAAGTGCCTACATGAACATTGGTAGAAGGGGGAAAAATGTGTTGTCCCACATTGGTGAGGCACAACTATTTCATTGGGTATATGTATCCCAAGTTGGACACTAAGGGTTGGCCCTTTGGGTCATTACAACTTTTGTTGGGGGAGAAGACATGGACATAGTGGGCTTTAGTCCATATAATCTGTAGCGACGGCGTCCGACCGAAGGGTAGCCGTAGGGTTGGGTTGGGTTGGGTTGGGTCATTAGATAAGATGGGCTTAGGCCCAAGAAGTTCTTATCTTTTTACTAAAATTTTACATGGATTTGGTCGGGTGAACCGGTCCGTTTTTACCTTCTCGAAGCGAATTAGTGTGTTCCAACGAAATATCCTTTCCTCTTCCGGTCGTGCTCGTTGGCGGACGGTCATTGGACATGACTGATTCACGGCGGGTTCGCGTCCTTACATTACGAGCGGCCGCACCTTTATCGACCCGTGTCTTTTTAGTTGGTGCCTATTTCTCTATAAATGGGACCCTCCTCCTCTCATGCATTTCACGTTTTTCACTTTCTGCATCATACCGCACTTCTTGCATTAAATATTTCCGAGTTCTACATTAGTTTCACGGTTACCTACCGCTTCGGATTACTTGCATCTTTGCTTCAGTACCAAGTGAAAGTCGGGTATTCCCCGGGAGGCAAACACCCAAAGTTACTCTATCAAAGACCGTAGTGGAGGGCGAATTTGCCTTAAGGACAGGGTATTCTATTACTCGCCTCGACTCGAAACGTCTCTCGCCAATTTCCGGTGTACTGAAATTGGCCCGGTACGTTTACTGTTTATTCTTAATTTTGGTTTTCTGTTTATTTTCCAGATTATTGAAACCGAGTTTCCTACAATCTTAAGGCAAATTCTTTATTAAACTCGGTTTATAAACTGAGAAATTTTTCGTTAGTTTCTCTTCTGGAAATCTTATCTCGGGTTAATTAAATTGCTTGCATTCTGTTATTTGTTGACCATTGCAACTCTCCATATTCTAGTCATCCCGTTGCATGTTTTTTTTTAATTTCCTCCTAAGTCAGTAAGTGTAGAAGTTTAATAGTTTAATTGCCATTGGTTTGACTAGAATTGTTGACTAGTTTAAGATTTTTTCTACATTGTATAGATTCTGAGTTGTGTTGGTGTGGTTAAAAAAAAAAAATTCGAAGTTGATTTTAATTATTTTTTTTTTGAACAAAAAAAAAAAAAATTTCGTCTTGTTCTAAGTAATCTATTTTGACATTAAAACGAAATCCGTTTTACGAACTCGGTTTTCATTTTTCTGATAGACTTCATTTCTCTTAATTTGTGTCTACAATCTGTGTTAGTGTTGATTATGGCATTATTTCTTTATTTCAAAATTCGCAACAGTAGGTGTGTCTTTTGTTTTTAGACCTACTAGTCAGTCGGTTTGCCATCATTTTTTTTAAAAATTTATTTCCTCACCAGTGGCTACTCAATTCCTTCTCAGTCAGTGAGTTTAATTGTGTCTTTGGTACTTGTAATTTAGTTTTTCCTGACTTGGAAATTTGGTTTTAAAAACTAATTGTTGTAGATTTTGGTTTGCACATTGATAATCTGTGTGGTAATTTTGGTTTGCACATTAGTAATCTGTTATTTACTATTTTTTTAATACAAATAAAATAGTGTTATTTTTGGTTTTCGATAAAAGTTAAATTTGGTATTTATCTTTGTGTCTATCTTCTGTTTGTGCAACAGAAATGACTACCGAAAAAATTGGTGATGTTTCACCCACTCCTCCTCCCGTTATTCCTACTTTTATTTGTTTGCTCGGTTCCGACTCCGGCCGTGGTGCCATTGAGTCATGCTGAAAAACCGGAAAAGTTCATTGGTGTGGACTTCAAAAGGTGGCAAATGAAGATGTTCTTCTACCTTACGACTCTCCGCTTGGCAAAGTTCTTATCTGAAGATGCCCCCATTGTCGCGGAGAATGAGACGGATGTTCAGGTTCGGATTGCTTTCGATGAATGGAAGAACTCCGACTTTCTCTGCCGCAACTACATACTCAACGGTTTGAGCAATGCACTATACAACGTGTACTGTACGGCTAAAACCGCCAAGGAACTCTGGCTTACGTTGGAGAAAAAAAGTATGTGGTCAAGATCTTTGGTTTGAAGAAATTTGTTGTGGGGAGATTCTTGGATTTCAAGATGGTCGACTCCAAGTCCGTTTTGGATCAAGTCCAAGAACTCCAAGTTCTGCTTCATGAGATTCACACCGAAGGGATGATTTTGAGTGAATCATTCCAAGTGGCTGCCATCATTTGGAAATTGCCACCCCTTTTGAAGGATTTCAAGAAGCAAATGAAGCATAAGCGTAAGGATATGACTTTGGAAGATCTGATCACGCGTCTGAGAATGGAAGAGAACACTCTGAATTTGGAGAAAAAGACTATGAGTCAGGTTGTGGCTAGGGCCAACATGGTTGAGCAAGAGGGCAAGGCTAGCAAATGGAAAAACAACAACAAACGGAAGAAACCGGGCAAAGGCTTTAACCTCGGTCCGCGAGGTGGTGTGGGTAAAAAGGCTAAGTTCGAGGGCAAGCACAAATTCACTGGAAAGTGCTTTGTTTGTGACAAACAGGGCCATAAGGCTGCTGAATGTCGCAGCAAGAAACAGGCACAAGCCAATATGACTGAAATGGAGGCACTTTCCGATGGTGTTGAAGATCTGGATATCTCGGCTATGGTTTCCGAAGTTAACTTGGTTGGTTCTAATCCCAAGGAGTGGTATGTGGACACCTTTGGCGCCTTCGCCATGTGTGCTCGTTTAAAGAAGATGTTCACCACTTATAAAACGGTGGGTTCTGGCGAACAACTCTTCATGGGAAACTCTTCTACTTCCAAGGTTGAAGGAGTTGGAAATGTGGTTCTGAAAATGACTTCGGGAAAAAATCTGACTCTCAAGGATGTGATGCATGTGCCGGAGATTCGCAAGAATCTAATTTCTGGCTCACTCTTGGTCAAAAATGGTTTTGGGGTCAACTTCCAGGCTGATAAGGTTGTGCTGAAAAAACATGGTGTGTATGTAGGGAGGGGATACATGGTTAACGGACTGTTTAAGATGAATGTACTAACTAAGGTTCCGGCCTCTCCGGGTGTGTCAAAGGTTCCAGCCTCTCCGGGTATCAATGATATGAACACAACTTCTGCTTATATGATTGAGTTCTCTAATTTGTGGCATGGTAGATTAGGACATGTTAATTATGGTACTTTGAAACGTCTAATTGACTCAGAAAGTATTCCAAAATTTAACATAAACTCTGATCATAAATGTGAAGTGTGTGTAGAAGCAAAAATGACAAGGGAATCCTTTCAACGAATTGAAAGAAGTACTGAACCGCTCGGTTTAATTCATACAGATTTGTGTGACTTAAAGTTTGTTGAAACTAGCGGTGGGAATAAGTACTTTATTACTTTCATTGACGATTGCACAAGATATTGTTATGTTTATTTGCTTAAGGCTAAGAGTGAGGCCTTTAACACATTTATCCACTACAAGGCAGAAGTGGAAAATCAACTTGGCAAAAAGATCAAAATGGTTAGAAGTGATCGAGGTGGTGAATATGAAGCACCATTTGGTGAATTTTGTGCCCAACATGGGATCATTCACCAAACGACTGCTCCTTATACACCACAACAAAACGGAGTTGCTGAACGAAAGAACAGAACTCTAAAAGAGATGATGAATGCCATGTTGATTAGTTCAGGATTACCATAGTATTTGTGGGGGGACGCTGTTCTCTCCGCTAACTATATTCTGAACAAGATCCCACACAAGAAAACTAAGGTTACTCCTTATGAATTATGGAAAGGTATCAAGCCTTCCTATAAATACTTGAAAATGTGGGGGTGCTTGGCCAAAGTAGCTGTTCCCGGTCCTAAGAAGGTTAAGATAGGACCTAAAACCGTTGATTGTGTCTTCATCGGTTATGCTTATAATAGCAAAGTTGCATATCGTTTTCTTGTCTTGTCTTTGAGTCAGAAATTCCTGATATCCATCCTAATACATTTATGGAATCCAGGAATGCAAAATTCTTTGAAGATGTGTTTCCATTTAAGGATAATAGAGTCCCTAGGCCAGTTCTAGAAACTGAGCCAATTCATGAATCTGATGATATGGACATTGATCTTGATTCAGTACCTGAAGAAAATCATGATGACATTGATGGGCCTCGTCGTAGTAAAAGGGCTAGAACTTCGACATCTTTTGGTCCGGACTTTCTAACATATATGTTAGAAGCTGAACCTCAAACTTATCAAGAGGCGATGTCATCATCGGAGGCTCCTTTATGGAAAGAAGCCATAAATAGTGAAATTGAATCCATCCTGCAAAATCACACTTGGGAACTCACGGATCTTCCTCGAGGCTGGAAACCTCTAGGATACAAATGGATATTCAAATGAAAGTTGAAAGCAGATGGATCAATTGACAAGTACAAGGCGAGACTTGTAGTCAAAGGTTATAGACAAACGGAGGGTCTAGACTACTTTGACACTTATTCTCCTGTTACAAGGATAACATCTATAAGAATGTTAATTGCTTTTGCGGCTTTAAACAATCTTGAGATTCATCAAATGGATGTAAAAACTGCCTTCCTAAATGGTGACCTTGATGAGGAGATTTATATGGAACAACCTGAAGGGTTTAAGGTTCCAGGACTAGAGGGGAGAGTGTGCAAACTTGTCAAATCTTTATATGGTTTAAAACAGGCTCTAAAACAGTGGCATGAGAAGTTTGACAAAGTCATGATCTCTAGTGGTTTTCGGATCAATGAATCTGACAAATGTGTATATGTCAAATATAGTGGTACTAACTTTGTCATTGTTTTGCACAGATGTAGATGATATGCTCATTCTTGGAAGCAATAATGAGATCATAAAATCTACAAAGAACATGTTGAATTCCAAATTTGACATGAAGGATATGGGCTTGGCTGACGTCATCCTAGGAGTCAAGATTATTAGAAGTCCCGAGGGATATATCTTGTCTCAAAAACACTATGTTGAGAAGATTCTAGAGAAGTTTAATAGGGAAGATGTCAATACAGCCAAAACACCAGTAGACTTAACTTTGCATCTATACAAGTATACTGGTCATAGTGTTAACCAATTGGGATATGCACGGATTATAGGCAGTCTGATGTACTTGATGAATTGTACAAGGCGGACATAGCCTACTCGTTAGCAACCGAGTAGGTATCACGAAAATCCCAGGAAGGATCATTGGGCGGCAATAATCGGGTGCTTAGATATCTAAGGCACACCATTGATTATGGATCGCACTATACTCGGTCCAAATTGTATTTCTTGGGGATACTGATGATCTGGCCGGATATCCGACACTAATGACTCGAAATCCACAAGTGGATATGTATTTACATTGGCCGGTGGAGCTGTGTCTTGGAAATCCACCAAGCAAACATGCATTGCACGGTCCACAATGGAATCTGAGTTTGTAGCATTGGATAAAGCTGGTGAGGAAGCTGAATGGCTTCGTCACTTCTTGGAGGATATTCCAAATTGGTCTAAACCTGCGCCGCCAATCTGCATACATTGTGATAGTCAGTCAGCAATTGGCAGAGCTCAGAATAGCATGTATAACGGAAAGTCTCGACACATACGTCGACGACATAACACCGTTAGACAACTACTCTCAAATGGAATTATCGTAATTGATTATGTAAAATCAAAAGATAATATCGCGGATCCGTTAACCAAAGGGTTATCATATGAGTTAGTTGTTAAATCATCGAGGGGAATGGGGCTGAAGCCTATAACTTAAAAGTCTCTATAACGGCAACCCAACCTAGCTGACTGGAGATCCCAAGATCTAGGTTCAACGGGACAACCGAGTTATATGAGACTTAGGAGAATCACTGTGGAGACTATGTCTCTACCCATTCCTATGATACAATAGTGATGCCTGCAGCGTAAAGGTTAGGCATTGCCTTTAATGATTCTTAAACTTTGGATAATCCAAGTAGGGTATAGCAGGATACTCTTATTGAGAATCACCTATGTGGATGTAGAATGGGCCGATTCTCTATGAGAATGTCACGCGGAATTCTCTACAAAAACATTCATGAAGACCGGGAGTGTCTCAGGTCAATAATGAGCACAAACCGTAAGAACCAAATCTAGCGTTTGGAATGATCCCGTGTGTTGACTATTGTCTTGGCTTACAAAAATAAACCAGCAGTTCAAGACATCGCGCTCAATCGGTTAGCTAGTAAGTCCGATAGTTATTCACAAGGTGAGGTTCAAAGCCAAAAGCTACCTAACCCCATGCGCGGAGATTTCCTATTGTAACTCTCGAGAAATTTGCATCTGCATATAGCATCGTCTCGCCCCCGCCAATTTCATTCATGTGGGGATTGTTGGAAAAACTTGGTTTTATCCGGTTTTAATTATTTATTAAATTGGGTCCCACACGTCCCACGACCCACCCACATACCGTTGTGTTCGTCTTAGCTAGGAGATTAAGATTGAACCCTTGGTTGGATAAAAACAAGTTAAGGTGAATGAGAAATTGACCTTGAAAGTGCCTACATGAACATTGGTAGAAGGGGGAAAAATGTGTTGTCCCACATTGGTGAGGCACAACTATTTCATTGGGTATATGTATCCCAAGTTGGACACTAAGGGTTGGCCCTTTGGGTCATTACAACTTTTGTTGGGGGAGAAGACATGGACATAGTGGGCTTTAGTCCATATAATACTGTGCGACCTGTTGGCCGTCCGTCCGTCCAGGCCAACCGGCCGGGTTGGGTTGGGTCATTAGATAAGATGGGCTTAGGCCCAAGAAGTTCTTATCTTTTTACTAAAATTTTACATGGACTGGGTCGGGTCGAACCGGTCCGTTTTACTTCCTTCTCCAGAACGAATTAGTGTGTTCCAACCGAAATATCCTTTCCTCTTCCAGTGCGTCTGTTCGCGGACAGTCATTGGACATGGCTGATTTCGGGTTGGTCATCCATTCTGAAACGGCCGCGCACCTTATAAACGTGTCTTTTCGTTCGGGTGCCTATTTCTCTATAAATAGGACCCTCCTCCTCTCATGCATTTCACGTTTTCACTCTGCATCATACCGCACTACTGCATTAAATATTTCCGAGAGTTCTACGTAGTTTCCTGGTTCGCCTTGCGCTCTGGATTCCGTTTGCTTTGCCCAGTAGGTGAAAGTCGGGTTCTTCACGGAGGCAAACGCCAAGTTACTCCATCGGCACCGTAGTGGAGGCTTAATTTGCCTTAAGGACCAGGTATTCTATTACTACCGCCTCATTTCGAAGCGTCTCTCGCCAATTTCCAGGTGTCTTGAAATTGGCGTCATTCTTGCTTATTCTTAATTTTGGTTTTCTGTTTATTTTCCAGATTATTGAAACTGAGTTTCCTACAAAAATTATGGATAGCTGCTGAAATTTCAAGTTCTAGAAGTCTATTTAATCATTATGAGATACATGTCTGTCTATAAAAGTCGTGAGATTCCTCTATATGTAAAACAAAAGAACAAGTAAAAAAGCACCGCTACATACAGCAAAGGTGCTAAGCTAACGATGCTCAGTTGTTTCCTTCCGCAAACAGTGTCTACCATATCAGTTCACCTTTTATACTGTCATCAAGTTGCATAAGAGCTAGACGAAACCGCATTTCTCCTCTCTGCCTTCAAAAAACTGTATAGTCTCTAAAATGCAACAACAGTAATCGCGAACACTTTCAGGGGTGAGATTCTTCATTCTAAGAGGAGAAGAGAACAGATCGTGTGGGAGATGGTGGGTTCTGAGAGGAGAAGAGAGGAAGAAGACAGATTGTGGGAGATGGTGGGCAGGCTGTTGCTGAGTGATAGGAGAGAAGATAGATTAAAAATCGCAAGGACTGGTGCATGTAATTCGATTCGGTTCGAGAGTAATTACATTAAACCGAAACAGAACCGATAATAAATTTCGATTTTTTCAGTCAGTTTTATTATAGCTTGGACCGACCGAAAACCTAACCGAATTTTCAATTTTCGGTTTGGTTCAGGTCCCGCCGATTTTTTTTCACCCCTACTTCCTGGTATTTTTTTTATAATTTCCCGCGTGGACATTTGAAAACACTTTTTGAACACATTAGACGGTTCGGATCATGAAAATTTGATCAAGAACTATGAGTTCCGGACTTATGGATCCCAGACTAGATCGAGACTATATTTATGGATCCCGTTCTACTAAGGACTCCCTCAAACTCGTAATTTGCGGATCTCATGGATTGGGGTCGAATCTTGACGATCCGAACCGCTCAATGTGTTTAAAACTTTAAGGGTCACCGATAGGATTTGTCCAAAAAAATATACTCGGAAAGGCTTCATTTGAGCATTTTTCGATAAATTATATATGTACGATTATTATGAAAATCACTCGGATGAAGCCCTATCGGGTTTTTTTTTTTGTGATTCCTTGCGTTGGCCATGGAAAACATGTTTTAAACACATTGAGCGGTTCGGATCGTCGAAATTTTGTCCGAAAAATCAAAAAAGGGATGATCCTCACAGAGGAGATCTTTGAGAGAATCCTTAATAGAACATCTTCCTATATATATATTGAAAAAATTAATATTTTTAGAAACTTTTTTTAAACTCTTTCTACAATTTTTTTTAAAAATCTATAATATTTTCAAAAATAATAATTTTTTTAGGAAACTTTTTTTTACTTTATTTTCCACAATTTTTTTAAGAAAAGCATTTTAAATTTTTCGTTCGGAAAAACTATTGGTAAACTATTTTTTTCACACTAACTATTTCAAAAACTTTATATTTAAAAAAAAACTAATTTCAAAGAGAAATATTTTTATTCACACACACTCTCTCTCTCTCTACGAAAATGCCAAAAATAGAAAAAAAAATTCATCCTAAATGTTGTTGCAAAATAAATTTTATTATTTATTTAAATTAGTCTTTTCAAAATTAATTTTCAACAATGCTTCGTCAAAAGATGTTTCTTTCCAAATTTATTTCAAAAAAAGAGTTTTGAATTTTTGTTGAGAAACTTATTTGAAACTATATTTTTTCAAAGTAACTGTTTTTAAAACTTTTTTTTTTAAAAAAAGAACTATTTTATTTATTCAAAAGCTATTTTTAAGTGTGTTGAGAAAAAAAATTCAAAAATAAATTTTGAAAGCAGTTTTCCAAAAAAAAATATGTTTTGAAAAGCATTTAATTTTTAGTTTTTATGCGAGAAACATTTGTTGAAAATAAAGTTTAAAAAAGCTTTTTTATTTTTTGAAAAAAATATTTAATTTTTAGCATTTTATTTTTCTAAAACAAAGTTTGAAAATGGATTTTTTTTACATTTCTTTTGGTTGAAGAGAGAAATAAAGTGTGTTGATGTTCACTTGTCACATTTTAAGTGGAATTGGATGACCTGTAAGTATATTTAACGGAGTCTAATGGCCAAATTAGCTAATTTCACTTATACTTTGACAGATTCAAAAAACAGGAGTATATTTGATTTACGAAAGCAAAAAGTTCAGGGGTATGGTTGAGTTTTATTAAAAGTTCAGGGGTACATTTGATATTGAGGTCACAAGTTTTGGGGGTATTTTGAAATTTTCCCAGCAATCCGAGTGAACCATTCTCCACCAATCACCGCTCTCTCTCTCTCCCCCCCTATATTGACTCAACCCTCCACACCGTAAAACAAAACGCCTGTTGCACCCGCACGAACAGCAAAATATCTAGGGTTAGGGTTTGCCGGTACACATACCTGCTCCGAACTTGCTAAAGGAAGAAGATGAGTTCAACGACGAAGGGTGGTCGTGGTAAGCCCAAGGCAGCCAAGTCCGTCTCTAGGTCCCACAAGGCGGGCCTACAGTTCCCCGTTGGTCGGATCGCCCGATTTCTCAAGGCCGGGAAGTACGCCGAACGCGTCGGTGCTGGTGCTCCGGTTTATCTCTCTGCTGTCCTCGAATACCTCGCTGCTGAGGTACTTGCTTTTTTGCTGATTACAATCGTCTTCGTCGTTATCTGGTTGTTGTTCCCGCGTATTTTGATTTCTGAAACGGCGAACTTTTATGATCGTTTATCCCCTACTTTTTTCATTTGGGTGATCTAGGGTTAGGGTTCGGTTTTTGATTTAGCTATTATTGCCGTTAATGCGGGTTATAGCTTGTTCTTTTTTGTTTTGTAATTTCGACGAAGTTGTTAATTATTGGTTCTTTGGCAGACTTTTTAATTTTCCTAAATGATGAGATGTAACTTGATTTGTTTTTACTTCATTACAGCACAAACATTGCAAATGGGCTATATACTAAGTGGTAAATATTACTCCATGCACACCCTTATTCGTGTGTGTACAGTAAGTACCCTTGAATTCCTTTGATTTCATTACGTTTTGGTATAAAAATTACAGCTTTTTGTTTACAAGTTGTAGCCTTTGTACATGTATTCTATAACACTGGCATAAAAATTGACAATGGCTGTTTAAAAATTCTAAACATCAAGTCACTCATTGCTGTTATGAATTGATATCTAAAAGTTATGCATTCAAGGCTAGTGTTCATGTTATGAATTTAAATCTAAATGTTATGAATTTAAAGCGATTCAAGAGAGTTTGTACCTTACCAGTTGAAGTAAAGGGGGGTGTATTGCAGCATTTTCCCATGCAATGTAGGAATTTGTTTGATTAATGGAATTGGGTGTGGGATTTTGCTTGCAGGGCTTCACTGGATTGTAGGACTCACTAGTATTTTTGGAATTAGTTTCTGATTATAAAATTTGAGTAATTGGTGTTTTTGATGGATGAAGTGATTGATTTTGTAATTAGGTGTTGGAGCTTGCTGGGAATGCAGCGAGAGATAACAAGAAAAACAGGATTGTGCCAAGGCACATTCAGCTAGCTGTGAGGAATGATGAGGAGCTAAGCAAGCTGTTGGGGTCTGTCACCATTGCAAATGGAGGGGTTATGCCAAACATTCACCAAACTCTGCTGCCAAAGAAGGCCGGTAAAGGCAAGGGTGAGATCGGTTCTGCTTCTCAGGAGTTTTAGGTGGAAGGCTTTTTCTAGTGGAAAAAAGCGGGGATAGGATGTTTATATATTTGTAACTATGTTTTCCATTTGTTTTCTATCTTAGCGATTTTGTATTAGTTAACTTTTACGGGTGGCTCCTCCTTTGGCCACATATAAATTGAAGTGTCTCAGCTTTTAAGCCTTTTGATGGGGAAACTCTTGTGAATATGGCATTTTTGGGTAAAGCTGAGCCTTAACTTGCTGAGTTAAGTTGCAATTTGGCATTGTACATTATTCATCTAAGATGTAAGAGCTTATTAGAATCGTTTTCAAGTGCATATTCCATTCCATTTGATTTTGTTGTTAGCCAACCATATGTGGGGCCTTGCTTCTCCTGTGATTTTTTCTACTTTCTTTAGTTTACTGAGTCATATCCGGTTTAGTCCAAGCCATAGCGAAGAAACTGCTCTGGGCTACAGTAGGAGTGGATTCAGCAGCCCCTTAGCGAATGCAGTCATTTGAATGGCAGTTTGAGACCTATTCTAGCTTCAAGGAAGAAAGTTGACTTCACTGAAGATTTGCAGGCAAACCAATTCGGCATTGTAACCGTCTGTTTCAGGGTTCATTAAGTTGCAAAAGAAGCAGATGCTTGGCTGTGTTTGGTATTCAACCCTTCTACTTGCACCGACCGTGGTGCACCGATCATGTATCGATGGCGTCGGGGACGCCGTTGAAATGGAGGTGATTTGGGATCGAGCCTATACAGCAGTCTGATTGTCTCGATTTCCGCGTGAACCCACTTGGAATTCAATTTTGAGAAGGATAAACAGCTCGGATCGATTGGTTGAGACCAACAACGGCGTCCCCAACGCTGTCGGTACGTGGTTGGTGAACCACGATCGGTGCAAAAGGAATTATCATTTGGTATTTGAGCCCAAACAGTTTTTGTGGGTTTCAGGACACAATTCTTGTCTAATCAACTTTAAGTCAATTTAATCGGACACATCAAAGCCCTAATCATAATTCATAGGGGTTCTTCCAGGGCGGCCCGCTTTTGAGAGGGTGTTCCCTTCTAGACCCCGCGTCACATTCTTTCATTTAAACCATTTTTTCCACGCGCGCCAGGGTTGTACCGTACATTTTCCTTATTCTCGATATTATTTTTGCCGCCTTACTCTTTCTTGGGCCGCTTCCCTAGCACTGCATAGTCATGTCCCATCTTCTCTCGTGTACCTAGGCGAGTAGCAATGCAGAGTCCTGTTCCATCTTCTCTCATGTACACCTGGGCGAGTAACCATCTTCTCTCTCTCTCTCTCTCTCTCTCTCTCTCTCTCTCTCTCTCTCTCTTTTATTTTAGATTTCAAAATAAAACAACTTTTTTTTACACATTCATTTTTTTTTATAAAAATTATATATTTGAAACCTATTCGACGATATCTTTAAAATAAGATCCACATTGAATATTAAAATATGTACACAATAAAAAAAGTTATTTACACCCCTTATCACACAATTCACATGCTCCATAACGGATAATTCACAGGACTAATTTACACAAATACACAATTTATACCAAAAAATGAAAGATTTTACACCCCCAAAATAAAAATAAAAAATCACTCACATCAAATGCAGAATTTACACATCATCTACACAACTTACACCCTTAAAAAAACACAATTCACACTCCAAAATGAAAGAATTCACACCCTCAAACGTAGAATTCATGCCTTCCAAAATAAAAGAATTCACAATATATACCTTCCGAAATGAAAGAATTGACACCTGTTAAATTCAGAATTCACACCCTTTAAAATGAAAGAAATCGTTGCATTTCTGAATAATTCACCCTCCAAAAAATTAATTTTTCTTTTTGAGCATAATTTCCTATCTAATATGAGTTTTATTTGATAGATCTCGTGGAGTAGGTTCTAACAACATTTTTTTTTCAAAATCAGATATATAAATTAAAAGTTATAAACATTTCATGTTTCAAAAAATAGAGAAGAGAGAGAGAGAGAGAGAGAGAGAGAGAGAGAGAGAGAGAGAGAGAAGGACGAAAGAGACTCCTCAAGAAATTTTGAACGAAAAAGTATGTGAAGTGTGGAGAGAAATTTTGTCAGCAAAAAGAATGTGACATGCAGCATGCTTTTATTGAGTGGAAAAAAGAGAGAAAGTGGGTGGTTGGCTGACCCGCGCGTCAGCATCTGAGTTACAGAATTGGGTTTTTACGGAATTGAAACACATTAAAGTGCTTAGATGAGACAAAACAGAAAAAATAGTATTAGCTTGGAATTTCCCCTAATTCATAACACCACTGCAGGAAATTACCAATGTCCATCTGAAAGTGAGATTACCAGCAACTCATGGCAAGTATTTTTCAACAAGATACAATTACGATAAGAACATCAATCTTGTTGGATCATGTCGACGATAATTTACAAGAGCTAGTAAGTCACAACATGTGACGTTCTGAGCATTGTTGAATGAAACCAAATTTAAGTTTATAAATGAGCAGGCAGTAGCTGAATAAAAGGATGACCACTAGCTTGGAAAAAGTTTGAAAGTTTATTGAAGCTCGTTGTTATTAAACAATAGCCAAACTTGAACAAGTTTTTAATGGGCACACACAAATCGAGCTCAATTATCTAGGTCCGTATTATAGTCATAACTGAGTTGCATTCTTTTCAAACACAATTGTGAACAGAACACGTATGTTGTCATGGGCTAGATTATTGGTTATGTCTGTAGTTCATTGCCATTTAACGTGTCCTCTATTACAGCAATGCAAGAACCGACTGACTTTGCTAACCCCATGCTTTCTGCCAGTCTGGATCTAGCTTCTTGGTGACGAACCAATATCAAGACCGTATTTATTACAGCCCATTTTAAGTGAGAATCAACTTCACTCTCTTCGAAACCCATCCATTGAAGTACGCTGTTCAGCTGTTCCAGGAATGATGAAGATGCGGTTAGTCATCCTAATCAATATTTTGTAAAATATATCCTTAAAATATAGTAAGAGGATCCTCTCGAGTCCCCAAAACATTGATCGACAATGTTTTTAGTACAGTTAGTGATCTTGATAGTTCGACAAAATAAACAATTTTGATTATCAAAGTCAGCCCAAGAAGGGCCTACAGTAGCCTAAGCTGGACTGTTCAATCCCTTTTCTTGGGACTCGTAAGGATCCTCCTCCAAAGACATATGAGGCTACCTTTTCGACATCACCATGAAGTCCTGGAGAGTATCCAAATACCAGGTGCTCTGCTACCAAGCCTCCCAATATTGTGCATGAAAACCTGTTCAAAGTCTGCAAACGAAATCAATATCTGTTGCGTAATAGTATGAATTTTCCACACTACCAAATGTGAAATGGAAAAAAAGATCTCTTGATAGCCTAGAGAAGTAATCTCTGTGAACAGAAATTCCGCGCAGAATCCATTCCCTGAGTTTGGAGTTCTTGCAAGATTGTCGTACTCAGCTCAAGTGGAGATGGAAAAAAATGGGATGGTGATGCTGCTTACAGCTAAGTACAGAAAGTTCAAGAACATTGAAGAAGCGAGTTACCAATGGCTGAAAAGAACATAAATCAAAGGAAAATGATATGGGTATACCATTTGTGCACCCCAAATGCACACCACTTGATGTAGCGAATGAGGAGAAGCCCATTTTTTGGGTGACCCCCACATTGGGCTTCTCATCATTTGCCACATCAAGGAGGTGTGAATTTGGGGTGCACAAGTGGTGTACCCATAGCATTGTTCTAAATCAAAACTTATTACTAAAAGAGGTACAAGTACCTCTTTGGCTTGAAGCCCAGCCTTGTAACTGCTGAGAAAATTCCTACCTTATCAAAAAGGTTAGAAGCACAATGCTGAGTCGTCCATGTAGGGTGCCACTTAGGTTCTAGACACTGGTATTTGTTAAGTTACCATTATCCCCAAAAACTAAAGTTGAAGGGAAATGGACTCAATAATGTATATCAAGTTATCTAACACACTCCCTCACATGCAATCCTGTCTTGCTCGTGGAGATGCGAACATCATTCATATTGCGATAGAATGCAAAGTGGAGAAACATGCAAATTGGGAACGAATGCAAATAGAGAGACTTGAACCCAAGACCTCCTACAACCTGAGCTCTAATACCATTTGAAGTTACTAGTAGTCTCAAAAGCTTAAGTTATTCGGAAATGTACCCAACAATGTGTCGACCTACCTAATAGTGTTTACCTAGACCACGATTGACATCTGGACCTTTCTTGGACAAGTTTTAGGGGTTCCACAAACCAACCATCCATCATTACCAATTAGTCAATTAACATTGTTTAGATGGAGTATTGCCATGGAATGTGGGAATGACTGGAAACAAAATAACATCGGTTCAATAAGTATTGAAGATTAACAACTCCGATTAGGATATCACCGTTAAACTTTCTCACTCTCGGTTCTTGCCTATTTCAACATTTGGGCCCTTGTGGGCTTCTTATTAGTGTAGCTTGAAATCTGAAAGCACTAGAGAGGATAAAGGTAGATGGTCACCATTATTTCCTTTTTCTTTTTCCTTTCTCATACTACCTTTTGGTTTTACTCCATTCAGTCACGTTAAGCTGGCATAATTCTGAATATCCAGACAAGAACTTAAGCATTCAAAAGGCTTATCAAACACCAGTTTGATAGTATCTATATTAAGTGATTCATTGTTGGAGGTGAAAATAGACCTGGGACACCCTGGGTTAACCTTACAATGTGAGCTTGATTAAATAACAGTATGATAGTATCTATATTTAAGTGATTTATTGTTGGAGGTCAAGAAGCATCTGGGACACCCTGGGTTAACCTTACAGTGTGAGCTTGAACAGGGCCCACCTTGATGACCTATGTCACGTCGACAAGGCCTTCTATCAGATGAACAAGATCTGACCACGTGCCTAACCTTCTTTGGTGATTCATGTAAGGTCCTAAGGTAGCTCAAATGATATTGTCAAGAAATATTGTCTCACATTGCTTAGGAGTGGAATGGTGATCACTTAATATATGTTGGGACCTCTCCACTCATTGCGAATTGGTTTTGAGTTGGATATAAAGTTTCCACATGATATCAGAGCTAGGCTTTCAGAGGATTTTGGACAAGACTCTCTTGGTTACTGCCCCGTCATTTGTGCCATACCCATAAGTGCACCATGTTTCATTATGATACCAATATTGTGGATCCGTTGTTTATCTCTCCACGTCCGAGTCAAGGGTGGGTTGCACGTGTGGGGGAGTGTTAGAGTTTGTTCCCACATTGATTATTACTTATAACCTCCAAAATTAGTATAGAAGCCTGGGGAGCCTCTCCACTCGTTGTCAATTGGTTTTGAGTTGGATGCTTTAACATGGTATCAAAGTGAGGCTTGTTCCGTTCCACATTAAAAAAAAAAAAATCAAAATCCACACCCCACAATAACAGACTAGCAGAAGAAAAAAAACATTGCGCGATGATAGAACCCAAAAAGTGGCCACACGTGACATACCTCAAATGCGGCTGCACGTGGGAGATGTTAAGAAATATTATTGTCTCACATTGCTTAGGAGTGGAATGGGTTGATCACTTAATATATGTTGAGGCCTCTCTACTCATTGCCAATTGATTTTGAATTGGATGCTTTAACATGGTATCAAAACGAGGCCTGTTCCGTTCCACATTAAAAAAAAAAAAATCAAAATCCACACCCCACGATGACAGACCAACAAAAAAAAAACGTTACATGATAGGACTCAAAAAGTGGCCAAAGTGACATACCTCAAATGCGGTTGCACATGGGGGGATGTTAAGAAATATTATTGTCTCACATTGCTTAGGAGTGAAATGGGTTGATCACTTAATATATGTTGGGGCTTCTCTACTCATTGCCAATTGGTTTTGAATTGGATATAAAGTTTCCACAGATACCACTTGCTAGCTTGTGACTAGGATACTACATGGTGCCACCAAGCACCAGGTGGCAGGACATCATATGGGCTCGAATCCAGGCAGGGAACCACTCCACTCAATTGCACATTCACGGCAGTTGTGGACAAGACATCACACAGAAGGAATTCTCTCATGACAGACCTTTATGTCGTGGGGGGAGAGAGAATACTCATTGTAATGATCACAACAGATGTCTTTAACAATGGAGTTGCAGGGCCCACGGGTAAAGCTGTGTTTAATATTAACCTTAGACTAGTTGTTATGCGGCTAGTTTATCTCCTTCTTCCATTGACCAGATAATCAGAGTGCCAGCTGGACACCTTAGGCCAGTTGGTTTTGCGTGGTCTGTGACGCAGCAGACATTGAATAGCAGCATGCCGCTGCAATTGGTTCACCTGCTCGTCACCAAAACCATCAGCGGTTGTCTTACCATCAAACTACTGTAGACAATTTTCACCGCGCACATTTGTCTCTTGAGAAGTGACCATTCTTCATCTTTCTCCTTTCCTGTTCCATTATAATGATTCAGCTTGTTTATATTTTATTATCTTGGACAATTTAAGTCATAACAAAGCAACCCTTGATCATAAATTTTCTCCCCTAACATCTTGTACTCCCTCTGTCACATAAAGTTGGACCATCTTCGGGATTCCAACTTTTTACTAGGACATACTCATTATGTTGTACAGATTTTGCTTTCCAAAATTATCCTCGCCATTATTTAATTCCTTGGTCTTCAACCATTATTTAATTCCTTGGTCTTGAATTTTGTTTGGATGCAAAAGTAAAACTCTTCCCACTGTTATCTTTTGAATCTCTCTGCAGATGATGTACTTTCCCACTTGGCCACTACCAAAACAGATGGAGAAATCCTCTACATAAATCTAGGTGGTAAAAGAGAATTGTCTGATCTTTGGCCAAATCCAAATTTTGGCCAAATTCAAATCAGGAGGTTGTTACCTCAAAGAAAAGAAGAGAAGGGCAAAATAGTGTGCACTGAAATCTGTGAAGGGACATAAGTTTTGGGACTGCCAAAAAAGGAATAAGGACCCAACTTTCCAAGGCAGAGGGAGTAATGATTTATCTCCAGTTTGCTATGGTGATGGTGATTTAACCCCTGTTTACACCATAAATTTAACACTGGTCAATATCAAGTGGAAGTACTGGTCACAATCAACATGGGTTCATATAAGGGACAAATTAAGCAAAGTCGAGATCAAATAAAATAACGAATGACTTAAACCTAACATATATGCGAAGGGAACAAGATGCTCACCGTTGATGAAATTTTGCCTCTATCTATCTGCACAACATTAAAACACAAAAGTTGGTCAATGATGACACCAAACAAACACACACATTAATAATGAAAACTTGGTTCACAGAAGATACTTTTCCAACTTATGTCATCGTCTATTGTGAATGTGACAGAGACAAAAAGAATTCAAGAAAAGTTGAACCTGCTTATATGCTCTGTTAATTCACTGTACTGTTTAAATGTGTAATGCAAGAACGTAAGTTCCTATTTTACCCTCCTAGATGATCCCGTGGGTAAACAAGTACAGATTCAATACCAAACCTCACTGTTACATACAGTGAACATGCAAGAGAAAAGAAGTCTTACTCCAGCTCTTGGTTTTGGTCTGGATAGGTTCTTCTCTAATATTTCCACAGTATCAACCTGCATGTAATGAAAATACAGAACAAACCTTTGTCCATAATTAAGCAAACAAGGTTTTTGGAGTGTCTATAAACTATTGACATAAATTCAACATTTTCCTGGAATATAGACCGCTGTCAAGATTGCATGAACAAAACTATGATAGAAATAAGATCCTTAACTTTGGTGCCAGCTCAAGGCACCCCTTAAATTCAATGTTCTAAATTTTGCAGGGCGCTAGTTGGGCGGAAGCCAGAGAAGAGAGGCGCCTAATGCCTAGGCTGACTAGTCAGGACTAATTGGGACCTAGAGATTACTTAATAACAGAATGGAAGTCAATTAGGTACTTATGGATGTCCGAAGAACTTGATTAAGCAAACAAGGGTTTTGGAGATTACATGAATGGGCATCGATTAGGTACTTATGGATGTCTGAAGAACTTCATTTTATAGAAATGATGAAAAAATAGCACTTTGAAGAATGAACAATTTGGATCATGAAAAAAACATCTTGATGGTTTTCATTTAAGGATCACAAGAGAGTTGAATCAAGCCTTTATAAAATTTTCAACTGAAACAAAGCTTAGGACAGTTTGAGTTTAATTTAATATTATTTTAAAGTCTTGCTAAGAAGTGGACTACCATCAAACAAAACCATCTCCCAATCAAAATCCTGGCACCGCCACTGACCACAAGGGTTGGCTTAGGGTTTCACTCAGAAGTTGCCGCTGCACCTCTCGGCTCTCAGTCTGTCACCTCTGGACCTTAGGTAATCTCTCTCTCTCTCTCTCTGTGGCTAAAGCTCTGAAGAAGAGAGCTTTCTCCGCTCCATGTTTGTTTTGTATAGATTATTGTTATGGGAAGGGTGTTATTTATAGATTTAAATGTTTTAGATTCCTGAACCTTGAATTTCAAAATCTTGTTTATGTTCTGGCCACCTCGTATATGAAATCCAGGTTTCGTCCCTAGATTAGCAGCTACAAATCAAGAGCTAACCGATGTGGCGGCTTCTAAAGTTCAATGGGGGGGGTGGAGCTCCTTCAAAATACCTTGAGAGGCGACACCACCACTACAAAAGGCATTCTGATGACCTTCATGCAGTGGTGATAGACAGCATAACCACCAGGACACCATGAGAAGCTTTCATAACCTTACTAGTAGGATCCTTCTATCGGGCTCATGAATTCACCTCAAAACCTAGCTCCAGCGCTTCTAGGTTAGAATCTCCTGGGAACCTCGCTGTCATTGAGAAATGAGCACACTCTCAACTAGGATAAAACCTCTATGGCATATAAATCCCAAAAAAAAAAAAAAAAAACAAAATAAAAGCTACCAACAGAAAATATATAGTAATGACAGATGCCGTAAAATATTAACTCAAGTACTAAGAACAATATAACATTCTTTTATATTAGCACAAACTATTTGTAGTCGACACGATTTATAAATTGACAAGTATACTAAGATACTGCTAAACAACATATTCAAACTATCTTTATTTCATTTGTGTGTGTGTACACAAATGCTCCTTTAGTCGCTCCAACCTTAGGTTCTTCTATATCCCCTCGTTTCCACTGCCATACCCGCTTTCACTTTGTGTCGCTAAGGTCCTACTCCCGAACTAGGATGTTGCAGAGTTGCCAGGCTCAATGGAGCCTTATTTGAGTGTGCATGTAGGTAGGAGATACCTTGGGGATTTCTCTGGTTTATATGTAGTAGCATATTTGGAGGGTACATGGAAGGGTCCCTTCCATTCAGAGATAGAGGGACATTGAGCACAGAGAAATTACTAGTTTGGAGGGTAAGGAGAGAAATGACAGAGGGGGTGTTCCACTAAGTAGTTTTTAAGTTTTTTGGTTTTTTTGATCTTTGGTTTTTCAAATAAACTCACTTGTTCCACTAAAGTAGTTTTTTAGTTTTTTGGTTTTTTGAGTTGTGTTACCAAATTACCAACCTACCCTTGTACCCAAACAACTATTGCTCCCTTTTTTGAAAGCCACAGCAAAAAAAAACCTAAAAGAGCAAATCTCCCCGCCTGGGGAGATGTTTCCGCTGCAGACCCCTCCCCCTTTAGCAATTAAATATTCTCCCCCGCCACACACATGCAGCCACATGTCCATGGCCCCCCTTTCCCCTTCCCCTCCCTCTCTCTTCTCTGACACAGCAATAGCAACCGAAGGGCAGATTCGTAATTTTACATGATTATAGTGGTTTGGTTTTTTTTTAGGTTAGTGGAATGAAGTGGTTTTTTTTGTTGGTTTTTTGTGGAGTGTTTTTTAGTGGAATATAGTAGTTTTTGATTTAAAACAAATCTAGTTTTTTGTTAGTGGAACATGGCCTGAGCTCCAATGCCTGCTCTACACCAATGGATTCCAATTGCCCATTGGTATGTGCCCCATAGCGAGGCCTTCAAGATACCCACAAAAAGAAGTAGAGTAATCCATTCATCACAAGGAATTTCTTAAGGATTTACTTAAGAAAGTCTCGAGACTTTTAACTTGTTTTTGAAACAAATCCCAGCGTAGCAAATTTAATTCTAATTCATCCATAGAGATGAAAGACACTCATAATAAATGTTTCAATTCAGCACAAAAACCAGTTTTATGTTTCATCTCTTCTTTGTGCAGTTTGAGAGACTGACAATCCCCAAGCTTCCTAGAAAATATGCATACAACATATGGGCTGTTTTTCTTCTGACTATCCAAAATCTGAGTGGACTTTCTAAACAAAATACGAATAGAATTTAACTGGTGGGCGGTAGTCGTGGTTGGCATGAATGGTGCACCCTTCCTCTTGCAACCCTGACTTTACATTTCCATTATTGCTAAACGTAACTAATGAAGCATGATGATGACATACCAAATTTGCAGTACAAGATGAGAGTGACTAGCTCAAGTTTGTTGTCCATTTCTTTTCGTCCTTAATATGTTGTTAAACCGAATTTCACATGATTAAATACATCAACTCCGTGAACCTTTCAAACTTCATTCCTAGTCTAATTCAGAAGCTCAATCCAAGTCACAATAAGCAATACAAGCTCAATCTAAACATCATTCTTTTGGTCCTTAAAGGTAATCCAAACAGCACAATCTACGAAAGTAGAAAAAGTAAGGCCAATGGTTTGAGAAATGTTAACCATTTACTTGTCATGATTTTTCAGAGCAAGGAGTAAGCAAAGTTAATGACACCAGAACACTTACTTCGCCAAGAAACTCAAATCCCATAAATTCAATCCCTCCTCCTACAAGTCCATCTGGTGTCAAAGTTTCCATGTTAGACAGAAAGTATCTTTTTGGTAGAGCACCAAGCAAGTAGCCAACTAGAAAATGACCAGCTTCATGCTGCACAAAATAGAAGTTTCTTTAGCTCATAAAAATATTCCGTAACACATCCACGATGGCCATGCAAGCAGGTTTAGCAATTACAAAATCAAGTTACATGACTTAGGCAGTCAGGAAAGAAACAGTGAACCTACAGACACCATAACAACACATACCAGAACAATTTATGGACATTCAGAGAAATAAGAACTACAGGGACTTGCTGCGAGGAACACAAGTGACGTAAACCTAATTGGAATTTGGAACAAGGTAGTGCATAGGTTAAATAAATTGATTCGGTTCAATAATAGAAGGAATTTATGAATCCAACAAGCTAATAAGAAGGGGCACTTCAGTGATGGTCAGGCGTCCACGTCAAACACCTCGTCCTGGTTCTATATGAATCAACAGGTAGCCAAAGAGTTCCATGGATTTGCAATAAAAACCTACTTATGTCATCCGTTTAGCACATTCTTAAATATTTGGACAGACTTGTACCCAATAAGTACCAAACTTTTTCCCACTATTCATCACACAATAAATTGCTTTGTACAAATGGAAAATGAACTGGCTTACTTGCATACACATTAAATGATCTTCACTGAAAGATTCATGGCTTCCTTCACGTGTCAAACTCTCCAGCTCTGACAGTGAGACCTAATTAGAAAAGCAAATAATCTTATATACATACTACAGAATCTAACAAAAAATAAATTGAAATCATTCAACATTGATGGATACGAATCAGTCAAATGAAAATATTAATAAGTGGCCTCAAAGTCTGACAAACAGAACAAATTGCCAGTGAAAGAAGTTGATTCCACTTATACGCAAGTAATTGCAAAGCAATTTTCTAAAAACCGGACCCTGGAACAAATCGGAACAGTGACAGGGTCAAGGGTCCCTAGCATATTTTTTTATTGGTGGTGAAAACATGCACAATATGTAAATAGTCTATCAAAATCTGCTTGAAAACATTAGGAGGAGAAGTTTCCATAGCACTGCAATAGAAAGAGCAAAAATTTCGAGAATGCAGATACTTCCACCAGAATAAATTTAAAATCGGAAAACGTAACTGATGGATTGAAGTTTATAAAGTGGGGACTACAATGTACAAAGAAAGTCACATCACATGCCTCTTCTGATTGTTGAAACTCAATACTGCTTTTAAAGGAATCCAGAATTGAATCAACTAGAGACTGAAGAGATGATGTGTCCACTCCACTGGGCTTTAATTGATCCAAGGATGACATTCTCCGAGGAACCTACAAACTGGAGTTTTAGCATCTTAAGACAAGTATTCAGAGGACAAGATGAATTGGATTACAATACATACTAAGAATAACATAACAAATTTTCAATGACATTATAGGAAAAGGCAGGTACCGAAGAGAATGAGAGAAAAGAGAAACAGATAAAAGCAGAGCTGTTAAAGCAAAATGTTATAAAGAGCATTTTCAAATATCTATTGAATATTTTCTGAGCTTCACAACCTATCCATTATCATTTTCCCTACAATCAAAGCAATGGCAACCCACATATTAGAAAATACAAACAGCTAAAATCTGAATAAAAAAATAGGATATGGTGTCAGAGAGTCACATGAAAACAAGAATCCAAATGCATAGCTACTTTTAGTTGAGCTGCATACCATATTCGGAACAGGTTTTCTTTCTTCTACTAGTATAAAAAAATTGTAGGTCATATTTTTACACAAACCGGTTTTCTCTAATTTCCTTTTCCTGTTTCTACATAATATACTGGGTTGCATACCACTTTCCCAGGATACCGGTAACAAAATCCTATTTTGTATCTGGACTTTGGAGAATGGATTTGTATTTAATAACAAACAAAATTCACTCAAATAGGGCCATCTCCAATCGTTACACTCTCTTTTATCGAATTAGAGTATAGCTTTGGTTAAAAGCTTAATTTGATACGAACCACCATGCGGTTCTTCATCAAATCTTTAAAACATATTCCCAACTTCTTCCAAAAACCCAATTTTTACCATTGAGATGAAAATTTTGGATGCTCTAATCCTTCATCCTTACTAGTTACTACATCAACAGTTTCATCAATTAAAATCAAAAAATTGAAAGCTTACCATCTTACCTAGAAAAGCTTCTTTCACCAAACTTTAAATCTATTTTTGTAATGCTAAAGATAACTACACAGCGAGCCATGATAAACTTGTAATTCTGTTTTTGTGGGTGTTCACAAGAAATTATTTTGCAGATTTTGGGATTCTAAATTTTTGAAATCAGTTTGGAGTGTTCACAAAAAATGAAAACAAATTCCAGGATTTTCCAGATTTTGAAAAGCTAAAAAAGGACTTAAATTCTGAAAATCCCAAAGCTTGGTTTAGGTAGCTTCTGGAGCTTTTCAGATCAGATTTTAGGTTTTAATTTTCATAGAAGCTTATTTTTCAACTTTTTACATTAAATAGTACCAACTGTCAGTCTGTCACTATTTACTGCAGCTTAATCATAATTTCACAGTTATGGTCAATATGTTTACATGCTTCATAAGCTAAATCTAAAATCGAGAATCCAAAGCTAGATTCTAAAATTTATATCCACAGCTAACGCAAAATTTTTGTAAAGAACAAGGATAATATTATATGTTTCCTGTTTCGACTATGTTAACTGTGGTCGTTTTAGGGGCTTTTTGGAAACTTTTTCAATGTTGAGAACCGAAAATGTTGTAGCATACTAGCAGTCTAGCACAATGTTGTTTCCTAGTTGGTTCACATTTCCTTGTTTGCATGATTCCCTAGTTTGTTTAGCTCTCTGTCATCAAATCCTGTAGAGTATTTAAACGCATACCGGGGCATTGTTTTGATAAAGAGCATTAAGCAGGAAAACTAAGTTTTTGGCAATTCACTGCTCTAAGGTGTAGCATCAAAGTTTCAACAAGTCCCTTTTTCCACATTTTTCTAGGCAGCCAAAGGGATGTTTCAAGAGAGGGAGGGTAGAAGACCTGTTTGGCGGCGCCAAATCCACGGAGACCTCCAGGCTTCCCCTGCAACTGCTTGACCAAAGTGAGAGCTGCCTTATAGTTTCTTTTCGATAGCTCTCTGTCCACTTTCCTCAGCGCTAGACGGCGGCGAACCGCCTCCGTATCTTTGATTTTGGCTGAGACGAGTAGGGTTCTAGTTGCCGGGAATGAGGAGCTCAAGGCGCCGGAGTGGAGCGTCAAGGTCATCTCTGCACAAAGGATTCCTGTTAAATTTTCCGCTGTGTTTGGAATTAGATAAAGTGGGGGTACGGAGAAGAAAATTTGAGAAAATATGGATAGAAGATTTCACTATTTACAAATAACAATATTAGAATTTAGAGAAAATTTCAAAAAAGAAAAAACCGGCTTTAATTGGTTGAGAGTTTTGAGAAGAATTTTTTAAGAAATATTTTGGAGATAGTGTTTGGATGAGTTTTTGGAAAAAGTAAGTAATTAGAGAGAGATAGAGAGATAAATGAGAATAATAATTGGAGAGAGGAGTATGAGTAAAGAAAAAAATGTGATTAATGATTGAAGAAATGAGAGATGGGGAATGAATCTTTTTGAATTTTTTTTTAGAAAATGTGAAGTGAACACAGACCTTTTCACTCAAGTCCCATTAGCACCTCAACAGCTTGTTTAGATGGGGCATTAGAGGGGGGCATAAATATGGAGGGTGTTATTTATGCCCGGATCCACTCATATGGAATGGTTTGCCAACAAAAAATGCAAGGGTGTTATTTATCACCCGGACTAAATATCACCCCTGCTGGGGTGTTATTTATGGACAGCCCAGAGGGTGTCCATATTTAACACCCCGTAATACCCTTGTCAATTTACCAAAATGCCCAAAATAATACCCCTCTCCCTCCTGGCTCAATACCCAATACCCGTTACTAAAATCATCCAAACCAAGTGTTACTTAATCTTTCCTCCATAAATTTCACATCACTGTGGGGTCACGCTCCATATTTAGTTCCCTCTACTATCTAATACCCCTCCATATATAATACCCCGAAAATTAATCCGGCATCCAATCGGGCCGCAACTTCAATAAACGTAAATTAGACCTCTAACCTTTCCCCTCACGTCCAATTGGCGGTCCAATACTTAACAAGCCCCCAAAATGACTATCATTTTTGGATTTGCTCATGAACTTCTAATTATGTTTATTATGTCACCCGCTCAAATTTATAACATAATTAAATAATAACTTTTCACAACAAAAGTCCACATTTCGTTATGTCAAGTCCAAAACATTTTCATGATTCAAAGTCAAATACATACTTCATGTCAACGGGCATCAATGCCCCCAATTTCATGGGTGATAAAAAGTACATAATTATTACTGTACAAGTTTTCCCAAACATGTCTAAAGAAATGAATGAATCATGAAGTTACAAAATTATCTTTGCAAAAAGATAAAGATTTCAAGAAGATGTGATAATTCCACAGCGTTAAGCTTTCAAAACATGTACACAATCCAAACAATCCAACTTCATGATCCGCGTTGTGTACCTAAAAAATGATTAAGTGAGCTCACTAATCCAGTAGAAAACATTTCTACTAACTTTAAGGGTAGAGAGAATGAAACGCGTAGATGGGAATGATAATCATCAATGAAATGACCAATAGATACTACGAATGATTGAACCAAATGTTAAGAGACCAAAAAGTGTCCAAGTGTCCAACCAACCCGTTTGTTGACTCCCAATCGATCTCAAAAGTGTGACGTGTCTCATTCTCCAATCTATCGTCTCATTTGTTGATTTCCACTTTATCAACTTATTCATGTTATTAAACTCTTATTTAAATAAGGAGTGTATCCCTCTACTGGATTTTGTGGGCTTCGTTCACCCTTATCAAAGTTCACATTTATCCTTTAAAGTCACCTAATAATACCCACGTGTCCAAATCACAAACATTTTCCTTTTCATTTCAAGCAACATGCTTTATAGATTTCCATTGAGTTAACGTGTGTCAAAAATACACTAGGACACCAAGGTAAACTGTAACGACCCGAATTTTCGTAAATAAAAAATTTCGTTAAATAATTTAATTAATTATTTTAATTTCCAATTTATTGGAATATTTTTTGTTAAAATATTATTTAATTCAAATAACGATAACTCTAGCTGTGCATACTATCGATCGAAACTGAGTAACACACCCGTTACACCACCGTAGCACCCGGAGACCAATATTGACTCCGAAACCAACCCAACCACCGTCTTTACTCCATCCAACCATATGTACCTTGGAAAGTACCCACCATCCTTACCTTGGAACTTAGTGTTGACCAAGTTAGAGAGAGAGAGAGAGAGAGAGAGAGTGAGTGAGTGCATGCATGTAAAGTACACTTGCACATGCAAGTTTTAATGCAAGTTCACTTGCACAAGCAAATGGATGATTGAGGGAAGCTTCCTAAGCCTATATTTTGTACCAAAAACTAGTTAGAATAAGTCTTGTTATTTTAGGAGTAACCTATGCGCACCCACACAATACATGTATTAGAGCACATTCTACACAATCTAAGCTTAGCTACACTAGATCTTGGGCCCCAAGCTTCCTTGAAACATGCTTCCATGTTTTAAGGGGGAATATTCCCCCTACTATTAGCCCATCAAGGCTACCCCTTAGCCATTTATTGCATTCACATGCATATTATACATATTTGCTCCTAAAAACACCTCATAACAAAGGTGAACATGCAAAAACCTACACAACATGAGGCATATTTTTCTCCACTACTACCTCCCACGTTGGTTTCCCATTGTGTTTCCCAAATTTCCTTTGTGTGCAAGTAAACTAGCCTAGAACCTAACCTGAAAACCTAGGGATGCCACTTGTGTACTTCCCATGTGCAAGTTAATGCACCATTTACTTCCCCCACATGAAAGTTTCGGCCAACATAGAGTGTGCGTGTGTGCCATGTGTTTGAGAAGGGAGAGAGAGAGCTCTCTTTTGCTATAAATAGCCACCTTTTGTATTCTTTGGGACCACTTTACACCTACTATATTTGTTGTCTTCCTAACAAACCAACCACTTCTAATTTAGCCAACTTATTAGGATACTAATTAGCTTCTTACTAAGTTAATTAGTAAGTAAGCTAGGTAGATTAAAGAGCCCCACATCAAATGATTGTTTTTCGGCTTCCGGTTACACCTGAAAATTAAGGTAGTTTACTAAACTAACCTTCTATTTAGTTATTTCTAGTTTCGTTATGATGTTCTAATTAATTGTCTAAGCTTAGTTTTGAAGCTTGATTGGGTTCATTTATGCATGTACTAAGTTACTAAGCATGTTTCTTAGTGTATGAGTAAGAGGATTTCATGTTGAAAGATTAATAAGAATGTTAATTTAGTTCCCATTAGAATAGTTCTTCATGAAATTAGAAGTGGGATTAGTAAGATTAAAGTGATTAGAAGTTGATTAGAAGGAATTAGAAGATGTGTATTTTACTAGACAAGGTTCTAGCATTATTGTGTTGATATTTCTTGGAAGAACTAGTTAGTCTTGGTGGATTAAATCATTGGTTGTTGAATGAGATAATTTTTCTTAAATATGTAGATTAACTATTTTAATGAGAGACTTGTTTCTTACTAGAAAGAAATATCTATTGTTTTATGAAGTTTTTGTAAGCAAGTATGGAGTTTTACTAAATAGATATGAAGGAAAGTTTAATAAATTTTCTTATAGAAATTTTTTACCAATTAATTAGTAAGTATATTTTATGGTAAAAAGAGAGGAGTAACTAGTGTTGATTAAATTTTTTTTTTAGAAAGAAAGTTGTAATTTTACTAGATAGAGGAAAAGATGTTTTATTAGAAAGAAAGTTTTCTAGAAAATAAAGAGTATAATTTTGGAGAGGGAATAAAATAAATAATAATAATAATTATTATTATTATTATTATTGGAAAGATCATAACTAGCTAAGTTAAATTTTTGGCGAGAAATTTCTAGAAAATAAGTGTTGTTCAAATTATTATTTTTTTTTTTTGAAAGAGCAAGTTGATTAATTTTATTTCTTTTAGAAGGAATAAAATAGTTTTAAAAGAGAACAAGGAGGAAATGAGATTTTTTATGAGAAATAAAATTTGAGAGAATTGGAAGATATTATTTTGAAGAAAGATGGTGTATTAAATGTTTAATTTTATGTGGGAAAGTTTCCAGGGGAAATTTTTTTTTTTTTTTTGGGAGAGTTGGTGTATTAAACGGTATGATTTCATGTGAGAAATGTCTATTTGGAGAAATATGAATTTTAGAAAGAAAACTATGGGATATTGCATGGGCATAATTTTGAGCATGTGGTATTGAGCACGTACATAATACGATACGACACCGGACTCGAAAAATTAAATAACTGTTGATAAGAAAATAGAAATGAGAATGAAAATGAGTTTTGGAAACGAGAAATGAAATGAAATGTGATGAGATGAATTTGTTACCACCTCAAGTTCGCGGAGAGAACTTGGAGGAATAGTTTTGATGCGATAGTGCAACGAGAGTGCCACTTCCGGTTTGGGAAGAGAACTTGGATGTTTGGGCTAAGCGTGCACAACACACGATGAATGGACCTCATAAACAGACTGGTTAAGTTCAGTGATATGAGACGACCAGGACTGTGTCGTGTGGGTCGCGAGGTGGACAGACCGTGCAAACAGGCTGTTAAGTTCGGTGATGCACGATACCCGAGGCCTCGAGCGGAAAGGTTGGTACCGTCAGCTGAAAGGAGGCGTAAACGGACTAATAACTTTCGAGTGGTGGGAGATATATGAAATTTGAAGAAGAATGTTGAAAGATGCACTGATTTGAGAAAATCGATTTTTGGGAAAACTGTTGATCAATGAGTTAAGTTTGAGAAACTGAATGACATTTGTTTTGAGAAAATGACATGTGGCACAATTTTGAGATACTGAAACGAGATACTTTTTCTGCGCATGTTTACTCTAATCCATATAGACATGCATGGTGCATTGCACGGTTTTACTGCTCATAAGTTACATGTACTGTTTCTGCACTTATTGTTCTAGAATTACTACTTAGAAGTTTAGCATAGTGAACTACTGGACTATGCTCATGATGTTGCACTTGTGTAACCCTGGCATAATACCATGATGTTGCCTGTGCGACTCAGACGTATTATGTCAGATTATCTAGATGGACAGGAACAATACTGTGGAGACCAAACCTATGGAGCAGGAAATGCTTTTGGAATGGGGAATGACCCAGCACAGGGATAGACGACGACCTAGAACCACCCCGGTTATTATTTATATAGTGATTAAGGATATTGTAATTTGTATTGAAGTTTAAGGATTAAACTTATTTATGGTTTGTAATAATAATTAACGTGCCCAAATTTTGGAGGTGTTACATAAATCACCAAGCATATAAAGGTCGGCTAGAAAGGAGGAATTCAACAAATTATGGAGTGTACAGTATGGATACATCAAGTACATGATCAAACGAATCAACCGGGAGTAAAAAAAAAATCTTTCTGGAGCTTTTTGCAAAAATGTATCGATACCTTTTTAGGGAGGTATCGATACCAATGTTCCGTCCCCGAACAGACCAAAAGGTGCCATTTTCGGGCAGTTTTGACAGATTTTTCCAAATGGAAGGGATTTCAACCCAAGCTAAAAGCTAAAATTTGACGTTCAAAACACCAACTAAACATGGTAGAAAGTTACATCATCAACTGCTGAGCAAAAAAAAAAAGGTTCTATCATCAACCGATTCATGGATTTAACAATTAAATATGTAGGATCAAGCTCAACCAAGATCAAGATCCATTTCCATGGTGGGATTCCAATTTACTAGAAATTTAGGAACAAAACTAAGAATAATGCAACAATTCAACAATGTACCATTAGAGGGTGTAGCGATTAGTCCCCTACCTCACAAATCAAGCTTGAAATGAGTAGGAGAAGGAAAACCCTAGCTTTCAAAGCAACCCAACGGAATATAGCTTTCTCCTAGCGAAACCAAGGAGGCCCATACTCCAAATAGCGTGTAGTTGACGAAGTCCAAGGTTGGATTTTGAAGTGGTGGAGTATAGGAGGTGGATTTAGTGGAGGAGATGGAGGAAATATTTGAGGGGAAACAAGAGGGAGGGGCTGTCTATGATGAGAGAGAGAGAGAGAGAGAGAGAGAGAGAGAGAGAGAGAGAGAGAGAGAGAGAGAGAGAGAGAGAGAAAGTGATTTTGTTTCAATTTTATCCTAACACATGCCTTTCATATATTCGTTTAATTACACATACCCCCTTGTGTTCTAATGTGTTATCCATGCACCCAAATGCAATATTAACTTCACATTGGCCCACGCTTCAAATTTAAAACATTCCTCACATTTTCCCAATATTATTTTCGGAAAAACACATGAAAACACGGATCCTTACATTGGATACTGGTACTGTTATGTTCACTGTGATGCTAAATCTATTAACTCATTATGTTTTATTGCTGAATTTACTTCATTTGTTGGCTTTGATGATGCATATGATACATTAAGACAGAGATTTAAAGGCAAGACAACATTAGATGGCCGGTTGGCAACTAATGTTGCAGCCTTGACCTTGTGTCTCAATAATAGTGAAAAAAACCCCAAGTATTTGAGCCCATTCACATGTGATAATTGTGAGCCCAAATATAGTTAACCATTTTTTTTGTTAGTAAGGATGAGAGGGAAAAAAATTTCATACTATGTTGTATGTGTCGAGAGGATACCGGTAATATATAACAGTTGGGCAACCTATAGCTAATGGGTGAATGAGTTTTCAGGTGCTATTTATGAGAGGAGGCTAACTTTGCTCTCCGACAATATTTTGAAAGCCTTGCTGGGAGGAGGCCAAATGTATAAGAGCCAAATTTCAAAGATTACCAACCATTGTTTATCCCAATCGAAGCTGCCATTAATGAGGAGGGAATAAAAGTTGGGAAACAAATGTTGTGACTTAAATTGACATAGTTCTTACTCGATGTAGCAATGACAACTATAATCTAGTTTGTGGTGATGAAATTACTTAGTTTTTAGTACCTAGTTGTACGTAATAACTTTATTGTATAGTAGTGAATGTGTTGAAACTAATATTACAATATGGTAGTCGATGTAGTGCTACAATGGACAGTTTAATGTCTTCATTTCAATGTATTTTGTAATAAATGATTGTAATTTCATACTTTGGAATATGTATGAATTTCCATGGGCCTATAGTGTGTGATATTTGACTTCTAAAACTCTAAATTTTTCTATAGTCCTATTGAATGGTAAGTAACATGTTGAAATCCAAAATTTTCAGGTGTATAGAAAGTGAAATGATAGGTACCTAATTGTCAATTGTTAAATGTAAAGTACCTATCTTTCCAAGTTGAAGGGCAAGTAAAAATAGTAGCTACAAATATGATTATCTCTCAATTTAATATTTCATTGCAACTTCTTTTACAAACACTAGTATTTTGTTTTGCACGCCGGACTTCGAGCTACTCATGCTAGACTTGGAGCTCTAATGAGGAAGAGACTTTAGTATAATGCCTTACAGGCCTTGTACAAATAGAAGTTTGGCAATTAGTTTACTGGTTTCCTTCTGACTACCTGAGAGTGTTGAAAAATCAAATGGCTGAGTCTTACTCCGAAGGTGGTATCAAAGAAAATCACATTAAAGGTAATATTAAGGCATGAAAGTCTACTTATTATACCATATTTCATCAAATCCTTAGGTAAGAAGGGTTTTCTTGGAATGTAAACATAAAAAAAAGAAAAAAGGTTATTGTAGAAAACGAAGTATGGACTGACTATATCCGAGTAAGTTATAACGTAGCTGGTTTTAATTTTTTCTAACTTTTTGTACTACTTCTTTTAATTTTTTTCTTATTTATGTAGGTTAATCTACGAGTTAGGAACATCAAGAATAAACAATTTCCCTTATTCGATGGATGAAACTTTTGCTTTGAATCTCAAATAAATTAGTATATTTATTTGCGAGTTGAATAAATCGTTCTTTTTACGAAGCTCTTGTAATTGTATCTCAAATAAATTTGTAGAATTATTGTATCTGAGTGTTAAAAAAAATTTCTTTCTTGTATGAGGGAGCACTTGTTAAATTTATCAATTTGTTCATTTATTAATTATTGTATTGGGGTAATAGTAAAAAAACAATAGGTAGACCAACAAGTTAAAAAAATTACAATTAAAAAAAATTGGATGACAACCAACCATTCAATTATACATATTTAAAATTAAAAATGTTTTTTTAAGTAAAATTATGACAAAAAATGAAATAAATTAATATAGCTTGAAATTGTCCAAAATTAGTTAAATAGATTAAGTTTTGTGATTATATAATTAATTTGATGCATAATCAAGTTTGGGACACCACAAGGGCAAAAGAGTCATTTGACCTTTTCCATCATTCACCCCTCTTGTCTACCCCATTTTATAATTCATCCAAATAAGTTAAAAGTTATCTCATTGTTTAATCCATCATTCAATCTATTTACATTTTTATCCCCTTTCATAAATACCAAGCTAAGGTAGGTCAACCATTTAGGCCTACTTTGGCTAAAAAGTGGATTATAATTTTTTGGTTGTCTTTATTCAGTTTTTTTTTTTTTGCATTTGTTAGTTTCGCGTCAAGATTTTGTGGTTTTCGGATTCTTCTCGGCGAGATGAATTTAACAAGTATAAAATTATGGTCAAAACTCAATTTTTTTGAATAAAGCCAAAATACTTGGATTATTGGCTTTATTCAAAAAAATTTGAATTTTGGCTAATAATCCAAGTATTTCGGCTTTATTTAATTTTTTTGAGTTTTGGACATAATTTTAAACTAATAAATGCAAAAAAAATACTGAACAAAGACGAAATCAAAAAACAACAATTCACTTTTTAGCCAAAGTTGGCCTTAAAAAATAATTCTCCCTCCGTCCCAATTTCTTAGTCCTTCTTTCCATTTTGAGATGTCCCAAAATATTTGTCTCACTTCTAAAAACATCCATCAAAATTGGGTCACTTTTCAATTTTACCCTTTAAAAGTACTCTTCCCATCTTACTTGGCTAGTCTATTATATTATATTTTATAACGGTTTTTATGATTTTGAAAATTTTGTATAATAAAATTAATTGATATCTATCAAACAAGATCCATATTGAATATGTTTTGACTTTTATATAATAAATTAACCTTAAAAATTTGGTCACAGTAATATTGACTTAGATTTAGGGACAAAATAAAAAAGTCAATACAAAATTTTCACACCCCTTAAAAATTCGCTTTCCAAAAAGGACAAACAAATTAGGACGGAGGGGTATCTTTTTATATTATCCCCTGAAAATAATTCACAGTCCAATCGGGGGTCCTAGGAAAAAATGAGAAAAAAAGACGACTCCTTGCGCTGATACACTGAGAGCAGAAACATGGACACTGCCAAATGGCTTGTATACCCTCAACTCGTTTCGTCACTGCACCATTTGCGCACCTCAAATCATCGATTCACTTAACACTCAGACCACCCTCGTCTTCGTCTTCGACGTATTTCAGATTTCGCGTTAGGGTTAGGGCTTTGCCTGATTTCGTCAGTGGGATCCGCATGAGTTCCTCGGCGGCGGAATCCATCGCCGCTCCTCTACCAGCAGAAGACGTGGTGGTACAGTACGTGGTCCTCCGTCGAGACCTGATCGACACGTGGCCGCTGGGGAGCGTGGTTACGCAGGGCTGCCATGCCTCTGTGGCCGCCATTTGGTCGAACAAAGAAGATCTTCACACCGTTGATTACTGTAGCCCCGCCAATATCGATTCTATGCACAAGGTATGCAAGTACTGCAGAAGCAACTCTACCTTACTCGATTCCAATTTTTGGGGTTTTCAGGTTGGAATTCACTATTGTGAATTTTGCTTACTCGCTTGGTGGGAGTGCAATTTTGTTCACCCTCCCTCCCTCCCTCCCTCCCCTCCCGTAAAAGGGTCCCTCCCTATTGGCTGACCCCTCCCGTAAAAAGGGTCTCCTATTGGCTGAGATGGTGAGGAACCCAAACCCTACTTACCACTTCAATACATTTTTGGTAAGCTCATCACATCACTTTGTAGAGGGGTTTACACCATTTCAACCAATAAGAGAGAGAGAGAGCGGTTTTGTTCACCCTCGCTTGCTGGACAAATTCTTTCAACTGTTCTAACTTGCTTTTTTTTTTTTCCTTCTTTGGCGTTAAAATCAGGCTAAAGTCTACTGCTTTTCTTCCAAAATGTGTAATTATGTAATCTACTTTGGTCTTTTTTGTTGTATGCAAACATGAAATGGACTTCACGAGTCACGATATTCATTTTTGCTATTTTGTTGGAATACATTTCTCTGCGATTAATATGTAAGGACGAGAATACTTTGTCAATTTAAGAATACTTTTGATTTGGTCCGCCAACTTTAACAATCCTGCTTCAGCCACTGCATGTACTACACATCCGTGTGCGCAGTTATTGTGGTGTCTTGATGCTTGTTGAAATATCACAATCTTTGATAGTACACTTGTATTCCTGTCAATTGTCAGATAATGCTCTGAAATCTAGCCGTTGAAACTATCATGTTCATATCAGCAGCCAAAGGATGTGAAATTTATTAAACATTCTCAATCTCAGTGAGCTAATTGAGTTTTGTTTATCCTGAATTTCTCAGCGACAGATACGACATTTTATGGAAAACAAAAATTAACTTGTCGGTCATACATTAATTTTTTTGATCGGCATCAGTCATACATTATTAGGTCTGTGAAGTAGGAATGTCTTGCTCTCAGAATCGAGAACATCCAGTGACCAAATTGTGGTGGTTCTTGTGAAACTGTCGCTTTGGAATTTTATAACTTTCATGAGTTCTCTTGTCTCTAACGGTGGTTCATTTGTTACATGAGAAACATGATATAAGCAATGCCAAGTTACTCATCGTTATTTTGTTTGGATTGCGAGGTTATGTAGGTTACTCTTGAAGTAAAGGGCGAAACCCAATTATCAAACCTGTCGGAAAAGCTCACAGCTGGTGGCATAGCTCATAAACTGTGGATTGAACAACCTGAGAACATTCCAACTTGTCTTGCCACAAAGCCTTATCCTAAATCCGTGGTATCATTGTTTTTCAAAAAGCTAAAACTCTGTAAGTGATGGATTAACAATTGCTATTGCAAATTAGTAATGAAGAATAATATTTTGTTTCAGTTCAACTTGAAGCTATATCCTAGAGTTATATTTCCAACTTTTTATGTTTCTTCCCCGTTATGAGAGAAATTTATGCTTGAAAGTGAATAAAAGATGGCTATATATCATTCTAGGGCCTGTGAATTTATTGCATCAGTAAATTTTAAGATGACAGCGATGACTAAATCTAACTTTTTGCATGCATGTTGTCCGACTTCTTTAATTTTTGTGTTTTTTTTTTTTGATGGGGAGAATAATACTTGTGGATAAATGCTTCCAGGAGATCCATGGTTAATAAGGGTTAAACATCATATGAAAAGCCGCAGAGCTTCAAAAAGGATCATGCTTACCATCACCAAATGGACATTTACATGTTCATATACACTTGCAACTTATATGCAATTCCATTGATTACACTTTTTGGATGTGTACCGATGTATCCAACACCTCGTGGGCAATGGTTTGCATTTGCGTTTTAAGATTACGAAAGGATAGGCTGCTGGTTCAAAGGTCGCATATTTCCATTGCCCTCTTCACATTGTAACAGGAACAAAAAATCCTATGGTGTCCGTTCCAGCATATTGCAACGGAAATCTGACTCTTTAAATCAGTGTGCTTTGACGTAACAAATTTGAGAAAAAGTCCCATAGCACCATATCATGTGGTTCAAAGCAAATGCCTGTTGATGGGCTTTTATCATGTGGCTCTGTTTCCTTGCGAAAATGGCTTCTAAGGTAACATTAGTGGATTGGAGGATGACAAATTGATCTCTATGTATGTTCTCTGGTCAGGACAGAGAATCTCATGACCGCCTCTTTTTTGAGTGTCAATCTGTACTCTGCAAAAGTTTGTCCCGGGATCTTTGACCTACGCTTTTAGGACATTCGGAAAGCCTTGTTGGGAGGGAGCAGGTCACTGCCTTCACTCACTCGTTTAGGAGCTGCATCATCTCACTTATTCTACATTCACTAGATAGTAATGGTCTGACAACCTTTCTTTGACGCCCTGGATTGCAACCTTTTTAAATGTCTGTAGACTAGGCACTACCTGATAGTGATGTTTAGCATTTTTGAGCATTAATCAGTTTGAGTGTACTCTATATTCCATTTATGAAGCACTAACACAAATAGGAGGTCACGTATCTGTGTCAGACATGCCGGGGAAATGGATTCGTGGAAAGCACGCCAAAATATGCATGGGAAGTGCTGCGTGTCTTTTCCATCATATCTTTATATTTTTCATGGTGTGGAACGTGCCTAGGATTGGGGACACGGCCACATGGTGTGATGACTTTTGGTCAATTTTTGTAAAAGCTTTTTCAGAGGCAAATATGTGTGAAAAAAAAAACACCCATACCTGTAGGTACACAGGTGTAGACCATCAGTTAAAACGCATTTGATAGCAGCCCTAGCTGCAATAATTTAGTGGTTACAATGCACGTCTGAATGACTATTTAGATTTTCAGTGTCCCCTTCCGTGTCCATGTTCTAGTTTTGGAGAATTGCCATGTCCATACTTGTGTCCGTTTCTGTGCTAGTGCTACATGGTATTCAATCCATGTTTCGTGTCTAGCACACGTTATATAAAAATGATAACGTGTGTGGAGCCCGCACACACTTGAGTGTGAAGTGTGTGTGGGCCCCATCGGAGACTTGTTGGAGACTTTTGTTATACATGTATCATTTTTGAACGTTTATAACTATAGCGTTGCTTTGCATTGTCATCTGGTTACATAGGCGACATCTAATCTTCTTTATTCCCTTCACGTCCTGGTAAGCATCTCATTACCTCAATAACTCAAGTTTGTTCAGCTTCGGGGGATTTCACAGAAAAGTCTCTCTTTAACTTGAAAGAACAAGATTGGTAAGGACTTAATCGCCATTTGTGGAAAGGTTCAATTGGTGATTTGAATATTACCAATATAACACCAAACCTGGCAAGGATGAAATATTTGATGTGGAGTTTAATCAACCTCTCTCTCTCTCTCTCTCTCTCTCTCTCTCTGTCTCTGTCTCTGTCTCTGTGTGTGTGTGTGGCTCCCGCAATAAAAACTATGAATATACCCCATCTATTGGTCGGAAATCAAGCATTGCCGGGAACAGGACACATTTGGATCGTTACAACAATCTTCAAGCTGGGGCAAGCTCACGCAGGGACCGGTTGCACAAAAACTGACTCATTCTAGTCCCATTTCGATGATTAAAACGTAAAATTCAGATGCCCCGGAAAAACAGTGACCAAGGTAAAAACAAGGAAAAAAAATAGATCATGGCAAAAAACCTCTAAAAAATAGAGCTAATATTCTAAAATATTGTGTGTATCTTCCACCTCACAAGCGTAAGTTGATCATCTAGCTAGGATGTCTGACCAAATTAATTCACTGTGTTGATGAGTTATTATGTAGGGACAACAAAATGACCAATTCTAATAATTGTAATAAACAGATCAGTTTAATGCCTTTAAAAGGAGAAAATTATCAATCCAACGGTTATTTGCAACGCTTTTATCACATGGGATGAAACTTGTATACATACATACATGAGGCCTATATCATGTGAGAGAGCGATGTAAATATCTGTTGCATTAAAAAAATAATTTTCCTTTTGAAGACGGGTGGATTGTCGGTTTGCTTTAGTCCAATACAGGATTGATCATTTCCTATAGATCTCTGTTGATAACATCATTTCTAAAAAATTCAAGTTGATCACGAATAAGTTGCACGAGACCAAATGATATACACCCTCTGTCCCAATTTGTTTGCTCGCTTTGAAAAACGTGTATTTTTTGTAGATGTTAAAAAATATACTTTTGTATAATATTTTTAAATTTTTTATACACCAAATTAAAGTACTCAATGAACACTTTAATTTGGTATAAAACAAATTAAAAAATAATATAAAGAAATATATTTTTTAGGGGTTTGAAATTGCACGTTTTTCCATTGTGAGCAAACAAATTGGGACGGAGAGAAAATATGATTTCAAATAGATTATCAGATTTCAATTCTTTTTTGATCATGAAATCAAATGATATGATCGATCGATACCACTGATATCCCACTAGTACCAATATGCACCGGAGACATGAAAAAACCGGTACCCTAATCGTTACGGTTTTCATAGCCTTCCAATGGAGAAACTTTTGGGTTCAAATGGGGTACCACGTGGTACCCTTTCAGATCGCATCTGGCCCGGCCCAAAAAATCAAATGTATGGCTTCTGACCTGGAAGTCTTGGGGGCGGATTTAAAAAAAAAAAAGAAAAAAAAAAAATGGGTTTTGTCTGGAAAGTCGCCCACATTTTGGGCCGGGCCGGATGCTAGCCAAGTAAAGAATGCATTAATACGCCATCCTACCCTACACGCAGCCAAAATTTTCTCCTTCCACTGGAATAATGAGGTGTAAAATGACATCCATGAGGGGTAGAATGGCAATTCCAAAGTACTACGAGGGATGTAAGCGTGTTTATCCCTCTGGTTAACTTCGGTTGACCCAACTGCCCAAAAGCCTTCCGAATCTCAGTTCCAGACCTCTCTCTCTCTCTCTCTCTCTCTCTCTCTCTCTCATGGCAGTACAGTGGATTCTGGTATGCCACGGTCTGATCACACTGTTAGTGGTGATTTCATTCCTCTGCGGGCAGTGGCCAATTTTTCAAGGCACTTTCATCGAACGCATTCATTTCTTCCTCACCTTCGGTCTCTATGATTATTTCTTGTACAATCTCTCTCTCTCTCTCTCTCTCTCTCTCTCTCTATTAAGATTAATGCGACAGACAGTATTGACTAATTATGGTCTGCTAATATTTCAGACGAATCGTTGGGTATGTGTTTGGGTCTAGAGGCACGGATGCGGTTCTTTCCATCGAGAACTACTGTTGCGATCGACCTAACCCTATTCTACAGGTTTTTCAATTCATCAATTATTGTTCTGTGTTGGTATAATTTTATTGCCCACTGTTTGTAACCTCAAAATTTATTTTCTTCTCTGTGTTTGATTACAATGTGAGTTTTTTAGGGGTCATGCAAGATAATATTTATTGTTACCAACTTACTCTTGGCATACGATATGGATAATGATGGGAAAGGAAAACTTATAGGCATAATAGGAAGTGTCTTTAAGGTGGCTACTTTCGCTTGAAAATAAATTTTTGTTGGCTTTTTAGCAAATAGCAAGAGAATGAAAGCTACCAAATCATGCTTAAAAGGGTTGGACAAGAAAATTTACTCTCTAGCATTTTGTCCTGTTTTTATGCTTCTAATCAAACACCAAAAAAGTGAGATTTTTCCCCCCCTTTCTTTTCCCTGCATTTTCTATGATTTTTACTCTCATTAAACGGATCCTTGGGGAAATATGATTTTGTTTAAGAAGAACACAAGAATTTGAATAACATCAAACGGAAATAAGCCCACAGTGGCACAATCATACTAAACCCAACGGAAAGCCCATTAGGGAACAAATCTTTTTCTTTGGGCAACGATTGACCTTTGGCCTCCCTATGGAAGTGTACAAGGTAGCCAACTGAACTAGTCCAGTTGGTTACAGAAATGTGTATTGAGATAGGTTATTTTACGTTTGGGTTTACAAGTGGTTTGGAATTTTCATGCATTATTGATTGTTTTGGTTGTATCTGTTAGTTCCACATGCTTGCTTTTATGGGATTGGTCACTCAAATTCTACATGTTTCCCAACTGAGAAATTACATCATTTGCTTACAATATTATTGGTGTCGTATATAACTAATATTTTTGAAGGGAGTTTGAAATGAGATGTTAATTTTTGGAATGATATTAGCAGCTTGCATTTTTCATGCACAATGGTTAGGCTCAAACATGTCCTCCTTGACCTTTTCAGAGCTTACTTAATTGCGTGGTGTACTTGACATTTTGGCTTGTTTATTTTTGTTTTTTGCCTTGTAATTAGACTTCTTTGCAATGGGAATCCTTACATGTAATAATTAACAGAAACCTCTTATTCTTATCTTTTTGTAATTGGCAAAGTTAAAGCTTTGAGTTTTGTAGAATAGATATATGTTTTTGGCTGAACACATGGCAATTAAGCTCTTGCAATGAAAATACAGCTTCCTGTTTTTCTGCTAAAACATTATGCAAAAGTCTAGCTTTTTGTTTTTTTGTTTGCGACCAGATAAGGGGAGTTAAAAATAAAGGCTGCCACATGATTGAGGATTTATGATAATTTTCTTTTGTGGCAGATCATATATTTGGCAATAATTGGAGCTACTTATTACATTATTGTAAAATCATCTTTCATCTATATACCCGGCTATTACTTAAGTGAGGTTCACAGGTGTTTTTCTTACTCTCATGTTTTTTCTCGTTTGATATTTTGTACAAATGTTCAAATTTTTTCTTGGACCCTTATGTTCTTTCAGGTACACAAGCTTGTTGGCAGTTGCTGTCGGTATTCTTCTCTTTCTATTGACTAGCTTTTCTGATCCTGGAACTGTGAATGCAGAGAATGTTTCTCTATATATCTCTGCTTATCCCTATGACAATATGATTTATTCGGAGAAAGAATGTTCGACTTGCAAGATTCTGAAGTGAGTTCCTTGTTGTGTTTGTGGGAATTTTAAATGTTTTTTCTCACTGCTTTGCTGATGGGTTCTTTAACTGTTATAGACCTGCTAGGTCCAAGCACTGCAGCATTTGTAAACGGTGTGTGGCTCGGTTTGACCATCACTGTGGATGGATGGTTTGCTTTTACCTTACGCCATTTTTTTCTTTTGTTACTCTCGCAAGTTGGAAATTCTTGGTGGCCTGTACCATGAAACATTAACATTTCACCTGTTTCTTCTTATGGATCTCTGTTTTCTGTCATTACTCCAGAATAATTGCATAGGGGAGAGGAACACTCGATACTTTGTTGCTTTTCTTTTGTGGTGAGTTAAGATTTATACATATTTTGTATGACAGCCAAGCAAGATACGTTGCCAGTGATCTTGTCTTGTTAGTGCCTTTATTCTTCAATGCTTCGTTTTCAAATACTCTATGCTGGGAGGCAGAGTTTTCTGAGAAATGTGAGCATAACTTCATATCTGATAGAAAGGTGGAACTGAAAATGTGTGAAACTAATTAATTGATTCAAGTGCCTCATGCAATGTCTGGATTAGGATTTAAGTAACAATCATGACTCTCTGCCCTCTGTTTCCAATTGCGAACTGAATATGTGTGAAACTAATTAATTGATTCAAGTACCTCATGTAGCGTCTGGATTAGGATTTAAGTAACAGTCATGACTCTCTGCCCTCTTTTTATAATTGCGGAATTTTGAAGTTAGATTGTGCATGGATTATCCTCACATCTATGTTACCTGGACTCGGGGAGAGTTGTTGAGTGCAATGCGTCTTAGTGTCGGATTCGTCTAATTTTTGTCTCAAAGAACACAGGGACACGCAAAAATATACATACTTTTCCTGGAGTTTTTTTTTTGTTTTCTTGGTTAAATAGTGCTTCCAAGGTGTCATAGAGCTTTTCATGTACACGGCAGCGGTTCTACACATAGTTCATGGTATATTCAAACTACCGCATATGCTTGAAAAGGTGAATTCCAACTGAATGTATTGGCCACGGATCCCATACACTGATAAGAGTGTTGAGCACTTGACATGGGTACTTTAAACATAAGGAATAGTCAATGCAGTCTCAGCTTTCGCTTCTTACATCATAAATGCTGAATCACTTGAATTTTTTTTCCTGGTAAGTCAACTTTTTCAGTTTTTTTGGTTGATAGTTAAATGGTTCCACAGGCATTTCCTTCTTTGCATGTATGGGACGGTAGCCATTGGGTTGATTCTTGCTGGCCAAGTGAGAGAATTTAAAGTCATCTATGTTTTAAAAGGTAGATTTGATTTTTCTATGACAAATCTTGGTGGATGAGCTATGCATGAGAGGCTGAAAATGAATATCTACATTTTGCAGGTTATTATGGGATTGAAAATTCATTCTGGAGTTTGGCTCCACATGTTATTCAGGTTAGCACTTTTTTGGTTGTCGAAAGTTTCACCCTGCGTGAGAGCTTTTGCTTGCACATGTGGCCTATGATTGGTCTTTGGAAAGAATTATTTGTACTGGTCTTTTTTAGTGCTTGGTGTTGATGGCAAGTTACTAAAGCTTCATTAACATACTGTAAAATTTTGTGGAAAATAAAATATTGCCTGGTTTTGTATTCCATTTTGGTTTGGTTCTGGTTCAAGAAAATAGCTAATTTGACTGACTTTGGTTTGCTTTAGCATTCAAGTCTTCGAAACCATGAATATGTCTCATACTTAATGAAAGGATGCTGGATGCAACTAATGAAAGATCGTCACTCTCATATCTGAGTTTCAAATTAGACAAAAATAGGTCAGTAATGTTGGAAGAATACTTGGTTTTCTATTAAGGTTCATACATGAGACTTATTTCCCATGTTATCATTCCTGTATGGCTAAGTGTGATAATTGTCAGACTTCAACATATTGATTTTAATGTCCTCTGTTTTTTTCCCCTGTTTTTTGAACGAGGAGAAAGCAAAATTAAGAAGCCTATTAATTTGTCATCAGTGGGAGTCGTAGTTAAATAACCAATGTGATGATTGAGGTCACCTTCCTAAGAAATGCTAACCCGAACCCTCAAAAGCACAAAACGTTGGTTTTGAGGCATGTTGATGGGTGAGATAATGAACTTCCAGATGAGAAGGATAATAAATTGCCTCCGATAGATATTTTGTTTCAAGAGTCCACTTCTTGTGAAAATCCTTACCATACTGCTAATAAAGGTTAGTAGAGGAAGAGTATAGTATATGGAGTTAATAATGAGAAATCATTAATAAGATCCAACAATGTATATTATACTGGAAGGCCAGTACCGAATGATGATAATTCTCAAGGTTGTCTAATTGGTTCAGAACTGCCCCCCAAGTTGTCCATTGCTTGGGATGGTGCATTCCCCCCTTTTACCCCTTGAAATCTGCTTTTCACATTACGTATGTGGTTACATTTGTGGTTTTCTTTTTCCTTATGATGTCTGGAACTTATCGTAATCACGACAGCCATGGTTTACCTTTTTTGGTGTGATATTTAATTCTGTACTCCTTATGTGCCTTCTCAATGGCTCTTACCTTAATGTTTTCCTTTCTTGCAACAGTGGTTGGCGGCCTCTTACAACAATCAAATCCTTCTTTTGGTGTTTCTGGCCATTGTTTCTCTGCTTCTATCTGGTTTCTTTGGGTATCATGCCAGCCTTTGTCTCTCAAACACCACCACTAATGAGGTCTACTTTACTTACCATGAATTTGGTTGAATAAATACGTTTTACTGCTTCTTTGGATTTGTACAAAGAGCACAGAATGTAGAGGGCAACTAATCATAAGTTTTGCTCCCTAATATATTTTGTAAGCTGAGATAGGTTCAATTTCTTCAAGAGAGAGACATAAGATGGTAGTGGGTATTACAAAAGTATCAGTTTAAGCGAGTTAATCGTTAGGTGTTTACACCATCTTAAAAGCGGAAGTTTCAGTTCATTAGAACTCCCATTAAAGAATATTGAACTGCTATCTCGAGTAAATTAAGTAATGCTTTTGTTTTGTTTTTTTGGTTATTGATTTTCCACTAAAAGCAACACCAAAGAGAGTCAAGGGGGTTGCCTTGAATTCCCAACAAAACAGCACAAGCTACTTGAAGTAGCAAAACTCAACCAGACACAAAACCGAACACCTAGCCATAGGAAAATAAAGCAACTTCACACACCAACAGAGCACTGAAAGAGAAATTTACATTCCAGGCTAGACCTATTCTATGCCATTCAGGAGTGTTCTTCATACCCTTCCAACCACAAAGACAAGCCCTGATATCCTCAATTATATGCCTCTACACCAAACACCTCTACCTACTTCTTTACTAGGAACTCCTGAAATTTCTTTCACGCCAATGTAATATATAGCAGCTGAAAATGCCAGTTTCATCATTGATGCATGAAACTGATTTACGTCTCCAGCTCTGTATCATCCATTCTAGCTCCTGATCAAACCCTGCAGGCCTTCTCAAACCCCACAAGATTCCGTAACTCCTGCCATATCGACCCAGAAAAAGGACATTCAAAAAATAGATTGTGGTGACTCTAAACTGCATCCTCACACGACACACAAGAAGTTGAGTTAATAGTACCTCATGAAGCAAGTCTATCCTTGGTAGTTGGTACCCAATCTTCTATGACAGGCCATCCATTGAATGACTGCTGCCCCCCTTGGGATGTACTGTTTACACCAGACCAATCCATGCCAACTCCCTACTGGTCTTGAAGTCCTCAAAGCCTCCCAAGCTGATCTGGAGGACTACACACTATTTGCACTTGAAGTTGACTTGACATCATCATCATCATTGTGGATGCAAGGAAGCAAATCAACAGGGGTTAGAGCCTTGATCTCCTGAATCACTGGACTCCTCACTCCTGGCCCTAGGCCAATTCCAACCCCCCTGAACTACGATACAAGTAATGCTTCTTGTTCAGGTTTAACATTAAAAACATTAAAATCATGCGACTGAAAGGAATATTAGTTTGGAAAGAACACGATTAAGTTAAAAGTACAGCCTTTTTCAAATTCTCTCCCTTATCATTGAGTTGTCAATTCCATATTCAAAAATACAAATCTAAATAGTTCAAGTTTTCGGGCTTGAGTTATTTTCCCCGGCAGTGATTTGTATATGCATGCATATTCGTTTTCGTTAGGGAAATTGCTGATTCCACGACCCATTCCCCCACCATTTTTGTGAGACTCTGAGAGGGACCTGTGGATGCAACCATAACTTTGGGACTCTTTGAGACTGTTTATTTAGCAATCTACTTTGGTGGCCTTTTTCTTTGGTTGTCTATGGTCACGCCTAGGAAGGAATCTTACGGTTGGTTTTCTCCTGTTGTTTCTTAACCTGCTAGATAGTTTGTGTATTTAGGAAGTGTGTGTATGTATATTTCTGGCGATTTAAGGGTTTATGCTGCAGTAAGACATGAAAAATTTCTTGGATAGAAGCTATGAAATAGTCTAATACTGCAAGGTTGGCTGGGCTTTAGCTTCTGCTACTGAAGGTATTATAACACCTGGAAAGGTTTGTCCACACCACACAGTCAAATTCACGGATAGAATCTTGGAGAGAGTTAATTTTGCAGGATTGGCTCAGCTTGGCTTGGCTTGGATTTTGCACTGGGTAATGCATGCCCATGCAAATGTTTTGCTCTTTGAACTATGCTTTCAAAACATATACCCATCACCTGCAACTAAATTAGGTCACTTCTGAACTGTTTTTAAGTTCATATTCCTGGTCTATTGAATTACAGACTTTCAAGTGGGAAGAGTACTTAAGCTGGGAGAAAAAGGTACACGAGGCAAAGGCAAGTGACGCGGCACTTAAAGCCAGCATAAGCGGACTGAGCAATGAAAGCAAGCCTCCAGTAAACAAATGGAAAGCCTTCTTCCGGAGATCTCGTTTAGAAGATGTGCAGATCGTCAAGAAAAATTACTACGACAAAGGTTTCATCCAAAATCTTCATGAAATTGTCTTTCCTCTCTCAACAAGACCGTCATTTTTGCGAGGGAAGTCAAAATTGGGATAAAGTGCGGCTCTCAAATGATTTTCACTTGTGTTTTTAGCTGGCTAGGATTCGTTCAGAACATTTATTTGCTATATTGGTAGCTGCTTGGCCCCTATCTATATTATAGATGGTCTGCAATAGCTTTAACAAGGAAGATAGTAGTATTACTTTTGTTTTTTTTGAACAGAAGGATGGTATAACTCAGAAGTATTGTAATTCTTGTAATTTATAATTTTGATAATAATATAGTTTTCCTTTTTCGTGTTCTTTACGTTAAGTATGTCCCTTGTGTGTTGGTGTAATCCTGTGATATGACGACAGCTTACTTGAGATTAAGGTCAGAAAAAGTGTATTTGCATGGAGAAAATTTTCTGCGATAAGCAAGACCTGCAATCCCTGAAGTTAGTAATTTTTTAATTTTGCCCTTTTGAATAGATTTTTGTTGTTGTAAATTAAGTTAGTGGAAAACAGTGTGATGATGATGTCTCTGTCTCCATAAAGGGTAATTGTGCAAAGTTAGAATGTTAGGAGTGTAATGATGAAATCTCCATAAAAAAATGGATTAGTGAATTTGGACGCTTGAAAGGAACTAGAGAACAATTTTAAAAAAATGTTAAAAATACCGATTCATAGGTCAAGATTCGAACTCCCAACAATGTTATTATAGACAATGGAATGGGTTACTTAGAAACAATTTGCAAGTAAGATGAGTTTAGGTGAAATGAGAATGTTGAGATGTGTGTAGAGATTGACACGTGGAAGGATTTTGGTGAGATAAAATAAAAATAAAAATCTTCTTGGGAGGGTAAGAGTAGCACTAAAAGATAAGTTAGTAGATTAAGTTTGTTTGAAGATTTTTGTAATACATGTATATGGGTGGACGTCGTAGTTACAAAGAATGATGGTTTGGATATAGATGGTACTACTAAGAAAATGAGAAGTAATTTATTTTAGATGTAGGCAGGTTAAAATTAGTTATAAATACTCCTATTTACTTTTATATGGTCAAACATGAAAAATACTTTTGTGATGGGACTTCAAAAACTAACTACACCAAAGAGCACATCACCATTTAAATCTTAGAACATGTAACACTAGAAAACCTAGCCTGTAAATTGTGAGTTTGTCTTAAGAAGTGTGTTCGTTATCATTTTCAGATATCTAGTTACGAGCAAATTGTTTGTTAATTTAAAACATCTCTCAAAAGTACAATCTCTTTTGTTGTTTTCAAACATTCCTCACACTTCAAACATGTCGTCGATGTATATGAAAGCATTTTTCGCTCAAGCTCAATAAAAGTATAGTTTTCATATATACGAGATAAAAATGAATATACATAGAGCTAGAGTTCAAAGAAGTATGCAGAGCTATGAAAAAAAATGACCCCTCGAGCAACACACTTAACAAGATAGTAGGCAATCTCCATGCCAAATTCCCTCACTCAACCACCAACCCATCTTTCCAATTATATCTGTTCTCCAGTATATATATATATATATACACACCAAACTTCCGGTCCAAACTCCCGGATTTTGTTAAGTTCCGGACGTCATTGATCCCGATCGAATTTCAACGATCCGAACCGTCCAATGTGTTTAAAAGGTGTTTTTTAGGATCTCCGCGAGAAATCAAAAAAAAAAAAAAATTACCGGGAAGGGCTTGATCAGAAAATAAGAAAAAATGATTTTTTTTTGTGTTGCAAATTATTTTTGGAAAATCCGAGCCATCCAATGTGTTCAGAAGGTATTTTCAAGGGTCCACGCGAGAAAAATTCAAAAAAAATACCGGGAAGGGCATGATCCAAGCAGTTTTCGCAAAAAAAAAAAAAATATATATATATTTTTTGCGAAAACTATATATATATATATATATATATATATATATATATATATTTTGCGAAAACTGCTTGGATCAAGCCCTTCCTGGTATTTTTTTTGAAGATTTCTCGCGTGGACCCTAGAAAACACCTTCTGAACACATTGGACGGATCGGATTTTCCAAAAAAAATTTGCAACACAAAAAAACCCCATTTTTTCCTTAAATCCGGGAGTGTGGACTAGAAAATCCACCTATATATATATATTTACGGAAAAAAGGATTTTATTAATCAAATATCAAAGATACAATGGCTAAATCCAAAAAACTGGTTATTTGGTTTTTTTCATTTTGTCCTCATTCAAAAAAAAATTTGCATTTGTTAGTTTTCGATCAATTTTTTTGTAGTTTCTTGGCTTGTCTCGACAAAGGGAATCTAAAAAGTATAAAATTATTAGCTAAACTTAAAGTTTTGTGAATAAAGATGAAAAATTTAGCCAAATAACTGGTTTTTTGGATTATTTTTCGTCTTTACTCACAAAACTTTAAGTTTGGCTAATAATTTTATACTTGTTAGATTCCTCTTGTCAAAACAAGCCAAGAAATCACAAAAAATTAACCGAAAACTAACAAATGCAATTTTTTTTTGAATACAGACAAAACGAAAAAAAACCAAAAAACTAGTTTTTTGAATTTAGCCAAACCAGGCCAAAATTAAAAAGGGACAAGAGAAAACCAAAAAGCTTCTCAAGATCCAAAAGATTGAAAGCCTGACAAGAAGACAGCCAAACAAGTCAAAAGCAACCTGAAAGCAAAACCTCACAAGCCAAAAACAAAATAGGAGAAAAGACCACAAAACGCATGAAGCAACCTGCCAAGCCAAGCAAAACGGACCAGAGAAGGAGAAAATTAGAGATTATTGTCAGCCCTTGCCTTATTAAGAGCTTCCATCTTTGAAATCTTGCTTATGACCTCACTATCATCACCATCATATCAAATTCCAAATAGTTTGTCAACTATCATACTATGGAACAAACCATTCACTATTCTCACCCGTACCCGGATTTCTCGCCACGACCCTCCACTTTTCTTCGTCTTCATGAAATGACTGTAATGGCTAGCAATTAATTATGCACACACCTTGTCGGACCACTTTTCCACCATCTTTCCTAAAACCAACTGGTGTTAGGAAGTGCTTCAATTATGTCTTTTATGGCATTCGACATTGCACCCGCACATTTGTTTTTAGAGCGGTCGCAGTGAGTGATATTGTGTAACCAAATCTGTGGGGGCACTCTGGGCCCAACAATCCCTCCCTCACGATAACACTCCTGCGACTCAAACCCATGACCTCCTGGCTCTGATACCACTTGCAGGACCGTTTTTCCACCATCTCTCCTAAAACCAATTGGTGTTAGGAAGGGTTTCAATTAAGTCTTTTATGATGACATTCGACATTCCACCCGCAAGTTTGTTTTTAGAGCAGTCATAGGGAGTGACATTGTGTAACCAAATCCATGGGGGCACTTCGGGCCCAACACACCTCTGATAGGCAAGGTTCAAATTAATTGAATGTTACTTAAAATTGAATATATAATGTTTATATATATGTAAATGAAGCTAACCTGGTCAATAATATTTCATTATACTCTAATATTTTTTGTTCCTCTTAACGTGCAATCTTAAAAAGATGAAAAAAAGGGCTAGTTCTTAATTTCGGCTGAATTTTTCAGTACTTTTTTTTAACAACAAAAAATTATTATTTTTTTTATTAATCTTCGAAACAAATTAAAAAGATTAAAAAGGGGCTATGGCAGAAGGCATTAGAACGAGGAGACACATCCATCACCTCTACCTATCCACTACAATCATTTGCCGCCAAAGACCCAAAGGAAAAAAAAACACTTGGTTAATATGGAATCAACCAAAACAGATAAAAAAACAATCCATGAAAACATAGAAACCAAAACCACTGAAGGAAATCCTAAATATCATCCATGACGACTTCAAAAGCTGAGAAATCTGCGAGGAAAACTTCAATACAGATAAAATCTCCAGAAGCAGATTGAGAATGATCCAGAACTCCATATTGTCCACCAAGGCAGAGACACAATGCTCCAACAGTAGCAACGCAGAGCCAAAGAGCATGAACGAAAAGAGCAAACAGCAGCAACAACCATGTTGCTGTCCCAGGATGATTCCAGAATCCTAGATGCATGAGATTTGATCCCCAGAACAACTTCAAACATCACCAAAGCAAAACATAAAAATCTGACCAAAACCCCTTAAGAACTGGCAGTGCAGCCCTAAATGGCCCCAAGGAGCCAGATGAAGCTCATGGCTTGGAATAGTCAAGGACTGGGGAGAGCCTTGATTGCGAACGAATTAAAGGAGCTTTGTCGACTCCACTCTCCCTAGCTGATTTTTCTTTTCGAAACAAAAAATCAGGTTTGCAGAATTGATTATATTCGGAGGTTTGTAGGAATGGATAATTGCTTTGTCGTGGATCCAATTGGTATTGTTGGGGCCTGACTCTACTTTGGAACCGCAGCCTTGATGTTTGTATTATTTGTAGTAGTAATTTTTTTATTGAAGTTGAAATAACTGACGATGTATCTGGTCATGCTTGGCGATTGATTAATTTGTGTGCAAGTTCATGTGGTAGTATGCGTAAACTACAGTGGGAGGAGTTGACCCGGTATAGACAGCAGAGTTCAGAGGACTGGTTGATTTGGGGAGACTTTAATGATTTGTTGGATGCAAATGAAAAACAGGGAGGTCGTCGAAGAGAAGTATGGTCTTTGAAGGCTTTTAGAGACTTTGTGACAAAGTTGGGAGCAGTGGATTTGGGTTTCAATGGATAGCCATTTCCTTGGGTTAATAGAAGATGTGGTGATGGTTAGATTAAAGAAAGATTGGACAGAGCCTTGGTTTCCCCTGGGTGGCGCTTACATTATGAGGGAGCAAACTTACGACACTTGTTTATAGTTGGGTCAGATTATGTGGCTTTATTTTTGGACACAAATCCCCCTAAAATTACAGGAAGAAGACAATTTCATTTTTGATAACAAGTGGTTAAGAGATGTTGAATTGAAAGATGTGGTGCGCAAAAAGTTGGCAGCATGGGGCGCGAGGGTCCAAGATGTTTGATCTGTTCCATAGAGTCCGTAACAGTAGAAAGGAATTGAGGGTGTGGAGCAAAGCTAAAAACTTTAATTCCAGGAAGAAAATCAATGAAGTTCAGATTTGGTTGCAGGATATTGGTGAGGAGCGTGTATATGGAGACATGGGACAAATTCGGATGTTGGAGAAGGAATTGGGAGAAGCTTGGGTTTAGGAGGAGAGGTATTGGGGGCAAAAATTTAGGATCTCGTGGATGGTAGAGGGAGATCGCAACGCATCCTTTTTCCATGCGAAAGTCATGCAAAGGAGGAAAAGGAACAATATATCCGGCATCCAGAATTCAGTTGGTACTTGGTGTGAAGATCAAGAGGAGGTTGCTAAGGAATTTATACAATATTTTCAAAGCTTATTTCAATCTGATGGCATGTTCCAAGTTGATGAGGTGGTAGAAACTATTAAAGCAAGGGTCACGGATCAGATGAACGTTTCTCTTACACGACCTGTTGGTGGGGCAGAAATTCGCGTAGCACTTTTTGATAAGGATCCTAACAAAGCACCGCGTTCGGATGGTATGACGGCGGGATTTTACCAAAAATATTGGGGTGTGGTGGGTGCAGAGATTGTTGATGCAGTGTAGTAGTTCTTTCAATCTGGCCATATTCTGTAGAGTTTAAACCACTCTCAGATTGTAGTCATTCCAAAAATCAAGACACCTACACAGGTATCTCAGTTTCGGCCCATTTCATTATGTAATGTCTTTTACAAAATAATAGCTAAAGTCCTAGCTAATCGTTTAAAGTGGATTTTACCTAGTCTAAAAGTGCAAATCAAAGTGCATTTGTTCAGAATAGGCAAATTTCTGATAATATTCTGGTGGCACATGAGGTGGTCCATTATATGAAAAATAAAAGGAGTGGGAAAGAGGGGTTTATGTCCTTGAAGTTGGATGTTGCTAAAGCGTATGATAGGGTGGAATAGAGGTACTTAGAGGCTGTTATGGAGGTTATGGGCTTTGATGAACAATGGATTAAGTGGATAATGAATTGTTTCATGACTGTTTCTCTTATTCGATCTTGGTGAATGGTCAAAAACATGGATTTATTAAGCCTCAAAGGGGATTACGCTAGGGTGATCCGATTTCTCCCTTTTTATTTCTTCTATGTGTGGAAGGTTTCTCTAGTTTATTGAAGTTCAAGGAAGAGCAAGGGCATCTCAAGGGTATCCAAATATGTAGGAATGGCCCATAGATTTCACATCTCTTATTCGCGGATGATTCGTTGATTTATTGCAAAGCTAATAAGGAGGAAAGTGAGGAAGTTTGGAATATTTTGGACTTGTATAGACGGGCATTGGGTCAGTTCATTAATGTAGTTAAGTCCTCTATCCTATTTAGCGCCAACACGCTAGTTTTTCAGCGTGATGAATGTCGTCGAATTTTGGGGTTTAGTAATTCAGCAAAGGGAGGGAAGTACTTGGGTCTGCCATACATAATTGGGAGGTCTAAAAGGGATGCGTTAAAGTTTGATGAGGATTTGGTGATTAAGAGAGTGGCAAGCTAGACTGGGAGATGTACAAATCACGCGGGTAGAGAGATACTAGCTAAACACGTCTTGTTATCCCTACCTATCTACGCCATGGATTGTGTAAAATTTCTAGTTGGTCTTTGTAAGAAGATAAATTCCTTGATAACTAAGTTTTTTTTGGAGTGGGGCAGATGATGGCAGTAAAATACATTGGTTAAGTTGGGAGAAGATGACGCAAGTTAAAGGTTTGGGAGGCTTAGGTTTTTGGGATATGGAAGCCTTTAATTTAACCATGTTAGCAAAACAGGGATGGAGGCTAATGATTGGTGATGATTCCTTGTTTTTTAAAGTTTTCAAAGCGAAATACTTTCCAAATTCCTCTTTCCTTGAGGCACATTCAAAATTGATGGCGTCATGGGCGTGGCAAAGCATTTTAGCAAGCAAGGAGGTTATTGTGAAGGGTTGGAGATGGAGGGTTGGTAATGGTGAGTGGGTGAAGATATGGGATGAACCGTGGCTGACCGATGAACATTACCCGAAAATTTTGACCCAAAAAGATGTTAGCAACCTGATGAAAGTTTTTGAGTTGATTGATACAAGTACTATGATGTGGAAAGAATCCTTAATTAAGCAATCCTTTGTGGAGCAAGACGTGGGACAGATTCTGGGTATTCCTTTGAGTAGACCCGGGGCAGAAGATAAGTTGATTTCGAAGGACACGACATCAGGGTAATTTTTAGTGAAATCTGCATATACCATTGCCAAGGACCTTATACAAAGAAAAAGGTTTGTAAATCATGGGAGGGGTTAGTGTAGCAGGGATGGGGACGATGGTGGTGGCTGAAAATGGGTTTGGCATATGAAGGCTCCGAGGAAAATGAAATTGTTCCTTTGGTGTTGTTTACACGGGATTATACCGATTAATATGGCTCTTCTACAACGAAAAGTTGAAGTGGACCCAATTTTCTCTCTATGCGGTTTAGAGGAAACTCCTTCCCATATGCTTTTTAATTGTGTAAGAGAGACCAAAGTTTGGCTGTTATCACCCTTTCGGTTTCGGCTAGAAATCACAAGTTTTGCGCAATTGAAGGATTTTTGGAAGGAGTTGGGGATGAAAACAAAGGGTGAAGAACAAACGGAGGTTGCGGGACTTTTTGCATGTATTGGATGGCATATTTGGATTGCACGAAATAGTTGGATTTTTAAAAAACAATGGACGTTAGAAACTGAAATTCTTGAGCATGCTTTGGATAATCATCAAACCCTCTTACAAACGATTTGTCAAGAGCAGAGTAATGAACAAGAGGCAAGGGATATTGAGCCTCCAAGATGGTAGCCACCAGAGGTTGGGTTGTTGAAAGTAAACGTTGATGGTGCTTTTGATGGGGTCAATAGAAGAGGGGGTGTGGGCTTTGTGGTCCGTGATCAGATGTGTAACATTATAGGTGCTGAAGCCTTTCCAATTACATGTAGCTTGTTGGCTGAGATGGTTGAGGCTGATGGTTTTCAATGTTCGTTAAATTCCACTATTTGCTATGTGGATAATTGTTATGTGGTGGAAGGGGATGCTCAGACTGTGGTTAAGATGATTCAAGGCCAATCTCTTGTCAAGGCTTGCTTGGATGTCATTATTAAGGACACATTTGTTAGCTAATAAGTTTATTTCATGTTCTTTTAATTTTGTCCCACGCAATTGTAATAGGGTGGCTAATGTGATTGCCAAATTTGCCCTATCTTTGGAGACCCCTATAATTTGGCAGGAGACTGTTCCGAGCTGGATTTCAAGCACTTTTTGATATTTCTTCTATTTCGTTAAGTTGAATAAATCTTCTACCGATTGTCAAAAAAAAAAAAGAACTGGCAGTGATAAATCAAATATAGCAAGCCATATGCCTACGCAAAAAAATCAACAAAACCACAAACTCCCAAAGCACTGAATATTGTTGCTGTAGCAGCAAGCATCAAACTGCACAATCCTCGAACCACCAAAAAATTTCTCAATTCCGATGAGATTGATTTTTTTTTTTTTAAAAAAAGAAGATTTATTAAAAACTTGATAAGGGTACATTAAGTTGGGAGAGAGAGGGAAGGGATTCAACCAAGGCTAGATAAGAAAACTTGAAATAACAAAGCCCAAAACATCTAAAAACACCCAAGATCAGGCCCAAAAGACCAAGCTTGTCACAAAAAACCCTAGAAGACAATGCAGCAGTTGCAGCTGATTGGCCACTGACCACCAAAACATCCAGTGGCCACCACCACTTCCACCAGCAGCTCCACCGTTGTACCACAGCTGTTCAGCCATCAAAATTGATGTCCACGCCTTGCTATTAAGCCCAAGAACCAGTTAAAGTTAGAAAGTAAACTTAATTGTTATTGGGCCTTTGTGTTGATAGCTGAGAAACAAGTAATGGTGTGCAATTGAAGAGGAAGGTCAAAGTAAATGGCCTAGCCAACTAGAAATTTTGGTGATTGAATTCATGGGGCAGAGAGCTACCAAATTAGATGGGGAACAAGTTGTTTGGTTCATTTATTGGGCCAACTTAAGTAGCTAGCATCTACCTTTATATTTGTTGGAAATTTTGTGAATGAAACCGGGGCACTCGAAGGGTCTTTTGAGGCAATCGAGACCTCCCCACGGATTCAATACGATGACAGATTTTATGGTGTTTATTGTTGGCTGTAAACACCCCGTAACCTCCCCATGATGGAGATTGTATGGTAAATTTCAACCCATTCAAATTCGTAATCAAGTTGGCTGTTACAAATTATGAAATGAATTGCAGAATTCATTGGCAGATTCAATTTTGTCATTGAATTGAGAGGCTCCTCTTTATTCCCGTATTGATGATTTCAAATCCATTTTTCAGCTATAAATGGGCAGCTCCATGGTGTGTTTCATCATCAGAAATTCGAGCAACACAAATACTCCAGAAATTCGTCTTTGTGAGAGAAAGGTAGATGCTGTTTTAGTTCGCTAAGGTAGTCAACAGTGGTGTTCTGTTGGCTGTGGTTCTAGCCGTTGTATCCTGGGACAAAGACGTCGGTTCAACCTACAACACTCACGGTAGGCGGCGAATCTTTGTTAAGGAGAGTGTGTTACACACGACTCGGCCTTTTCAATCCACTGTTTGTATCTCAATTTCAATTATGTAATTTCAAGTTTATGTAATTTATTGTATTCTGTTAATGTATAATGATATGAGAGGAAATTGTTCTTTGGATCTGTGATTGCCACTGTATTTTTTCCAACAATATTGAGATGCATTTTGTAGTGAATATGTGTGGGAAGTAAAGAGAAAGAGGGCAGATGAGAGAGAGCCGCGGGGAGCCCATCCAAGGGGTCTCCCCCCACCAGTAAATGTTGTGTGCATGTGAGAGTATGTACGGGTTATGTGTGTTTGTATTAGTGTGAAAGTTTGAATAAAAATGTGTTGGGTTTTTGATTGTGTGGAATTTCTCTTTTACTCACCAACAGTTACACCCAACAGTGCAATTGGCGGGTGACCCGAGAATCAAACGAAGACAAACAACAACAAGCCACTACAAGAAACAGAAAGTGCCATCTGAAAAACTTTCAAAGACAAACAACAACAAGCCGCTACAAGAAACAGAAAGTGCCATCTGAAAAACTTCCAAACACCAGCCACCGCAACACCCCTTGCCATTAAGCCATAGTTGGACAGTCCTAACAGAGTGACAAGCAGGTGAGCCACAAACCAACGACTAACTTTTTCTCTATTGATACGATAGATCCCATTGGCTTGGGTTTTCTTTGGGATGAGAAATGGCCTACTTAACTCAGATCAGAGCTGACAGTCAACCTTTCCTTGTTTTGGGCTTTCATTTCAGCTATCTAATTACTTCATCCTCATCTCCACATAACCAATTCCAATAATTTGGTTAATTGCCCAAATGGCTTGAGCTTCATCCAAGAGAATTTTTCAGTACTTGTGTACCATCGCTTCCTTCAACACGTAAATGAGAGAGTAGGGTATGAATGATTATGGTTATGTTGGTGGCATAGGTTGTTTTTGTGGGATGGCCGGAGATCATATATGAGAGAAAGCGGGAGGACAGAACGACATTGAAGGTAGGAGAAAGCATTTTTGTAATTCCAACTAGGTTTTTACATGAGATGGTATACTGGGATGGTAAAATAAAGAGGTCGGTATTATGGCAAGTCATCTCTTTATTTACTTTTTCCAAGTTAACGTCCTTGTGAATATAAAACATCGTTATGAATAAAAAACATCGTTATGGATTAAAAATGTTTGGACAACTAAATTTGTAGTAAGATTTGGACCTTATTGACAATTGGTAGGTTGTTTTTATACCAAAAATAAAAAATAAAAAATGTGCTAAACCTCAATTCAAATTGAATACTGGTTAAGTCCATGTATCGTACCACGGGGATCAAGAGTCTAAGTTGTGTTATTTTATAAGTCAATTTTCAATTTAATTTAAGAAAAAGTGATTGGAGTGTTGTTAAAGTAAAATAATCTAAGTAATTAAAAACTGAATTAAATGTGAGTGCAAGGATTGGAAAATCCTTAAGAGTTTCGAAGATTTTCCAATCAATCCTAACTTTGTAGTCAAGTAATTATACCGATTAAGAAAGTCAACTATCAAAACCATAACGATTTGCTAAAATCTACAAGCCTTAGTGACATCGCCAAGAGGATTTATGTAATTGAGAATCGGGCATAACCTATTTTGATAGGCACGAATCATCTTTGATTCTATAACTAATGTATTTAGGCATGACTAGTCTACTCTAAGTATAGATTATCTCAATTCTCAATCTCATGCACAAAGAAATCTTTTATATGACATATATATTTGTACTCATTACAGAGTGGAAAAATAGTAAGAGTACTTCATAAAAAGAAAAGAAGTCTCATAGTCATACAACCCATGGTCGAAGGTTCTGATAATTGAAATCCAAAATTCATATAAAAGTTACTAATTATATTGCTGAAAAGTTACGAAAAACTAAAAAATGTTACGATTGCCAGTGAGGTGGCACAATCTAGATCATACAATAGGTGCATATGGTACACCTAAATAAATGGTGTGTATTGTAGCTATTTCCATAAAACAAAGTTACTTAGTTAGGGCTTCATCAACAGCCTAATAAGGAGTTTTAGCTGTTCATGTTGTAAAAGAGATCAAGCTGCGTCCCTTTGAAATTTTTCCGCCGTGTGCCTCACTGCTGCCTTGTGCACGTCGAGGTTCCTCCTTCCAAAAGCTCCGTTACCAGAATGCATCTTATGCTTTATACAGGGGAGGGTTTTAATGCTTAATTACGGGAAAGCTCCCTTGGACTTAATATAATAATAGATTAGCAAGGTAACTTTGAAACATTCTTCACTTTGACCACTAATGGGTTTTTATCCAAAGTCTTTGACAATAAGCTCGAACAACCTATAAACACTTTAGAGAATAAGCACAAATGGGTACAAAATGTTTGCGGAGCAAAATTGTTGCACATTAATTCCTCCAACATCAGCCCTCAGGGAAACTTATTTATAGGACTGCTCAACTGTTTTTTTGTTGGCTAAGAATTAAGCTAATGTCTTTAGCTATGTTTTGTAAATCATTTGATATTCCAAACAATCCTGCCCTCGCAAATCCAATGCAGTACAACCCATTTTCCCCCTTCCAATGATCTGGAGCTTTTTTTCCCGGCATGCCATCGTCGTTGAAAAGGGCTCCATCATCCTGCTTACGCATTAAATAATCACATTTTTTAGATTCTCGTCCATATTAGTAAATAGTAATGACAAGTAATTTTTTTTCCTGAAAAAGTATTTAGTACTATACACATTGTTGCGCCGTGACCTGGAACTCACATATGATTTCTCTTTGAAACGATGAAGGGTGATTAGCATTTATTTATTGACAGTGACTGCCCCAAGAAGGGTAGTTTAATGTGCTTAAATTGGGTTTAATTGTTCTGTAGCATATATAGCCACGAGGTGGCTTTGAGACATCAATACCATACATTGTAGTAGGGTCTAAGATATCAGACCTTTTTCTACCGTCTCTCTTAAAACCCATTAGTGTTAGCTAGAAGGGTTTTAATTAAGCCTTTTATGATATTCGACATTGCACCCGCGCAAATTTGTTTTTAGCGTAGTCTCAGGGAGGGAGTGACATTGTGTAACTAAATTGAAGAGGGCATTGGGCAAACACAAGACAAATTGTAGGGACCCCACTTAAAGGTTTGGTTCGACGAAAAGACTTGGAGCACCACGTGGCTACGCTCTGGAACTATTAAAGAAACAACCAGCGTGAAAATGTTTCAGTAAGCAATGCATAGTGAAGAATTATTGTAAGTTTAGAAGTAGTTTGAAGTACCTTGAGCCATTTTCGAACATTGCTTTTGTAGCCGGTGGCAAACACAATAGCATGGAATCTACTTGTCTTGCCATTTGCAAACTCGATGTCTCTTTCTATGCTCATAATAGATGGAAAAACCTGAAAAATCATCACCGTTGAATGGAACAATTAACGAACTATGACCAAAGAAATTGGAGATGAGAGCATATTAGTGTGCATTCTTTATTATTTTTAAATTGTGCTCCTTTTGTGACACCCTACTATAAACTCCAAACTATGGCAAACTTGTGATATAGAAGGCCCATGAAGTAATTATTTTAGTTGAAAAAGGATGAACATTAATCTCACAAAATCTAGAGAGTTTTGGAAAAATTGAAGATAGAATAAAGTTTAAAATATTATTTCCATAGTAATTACTATGGAAATGTTATTTCTTATAAAGAGCAAGTCGCCTTTACTTTGCTTTAACTTTTCTCATAATCAAGAACTGAGACAAAGTTTTACATAATTTTTTAATATAAAGAAATCTGCTCTTCTTTTGGAAACATAATAAATCCAAATTCATATTTGTTTTATACATTTGTGTGGAATTAGTCGAGTTTTACAGTGCATCTAATAATAATCAGTGGTGGAGGGTATCTCACTGAAAATTTAGTGCTCTCATTTATTTTTGACTTAAAGACAAAATAATACCATTTTCAAAAGCTCAATTTATCTCTTAGTTTCAGACATTTACTTGTCTAGTGTTTTTTTTTTTTACCAAAATACTCAAAAAGTTCCTTCTGCAACCAAAAGAAACCTCCACAAAGTAATCATATAAGCAAGACAAAACAAAAAAGACATTTTAGTTTTTCATTTCACAACTTTTTACCATCTTATTATTGATTTAATTACTTTTTGCCATTTTATTGCTGATTAGTGCTAAGATTTTTGGTTAATGCGTTTAGTAATAGCCCCACTTGATATTAAATCCAAACTACACCACTATAATATAAGTGCTATATATAATTTAAGTACCTGAATATCTTCAGTTTTGATTTTCTCCACGGTCCCAACATCAACGATAGGAGATCGACCAGTTGTGCATTTGAGATGGAAAGGTCCCTTGATGAGGTTTGAAGGCTGTAACGGGATAAATCACCATAGTTAAATTTGGTGAGGGTCTAAACCATCTTGTCCACCACATTACATGGAAGGAACTTCAACATAGACATTCCCAATTGCACCATTTCCTTACTTAGGACATTGTACCTATGAAAGAAAAAAAAAACCCAACATCGTATTATCATTTGGTAATTAGTTCCACAACAAAAATAGAAGAGGTAGGTAAGTCAATAAACATGCATCAATAGTGGCCATTTGCCATTTTAGTTATCCAGCCCATTTGATTAATTGGATATGAGCATAGGATTAATCGGAGTATATATTCAAGTTGAGAAGCTATGTCTGCATTTGGTTGAAACATTTATGACTCGTACTAAATATGAATATTTTTTTTCCCAGTTGGGCCACTACACTCTCTTAGGAGGTCCACGTGAAATTATAACCAATATAATCCATTAGAAGATTTGTCACTGGTTCCATTCAAATTTTCACTAAATCTGGTAGATTAGCAAAAGATATCCCTAAAAACAAACGCTAATGAAGAAGGATTAAAACTAGTACAATAGAAACCCATACCCAAGATATGAATTGAATCTATAGAGATTGCCTTGCTGATGTACTTACCTCAGGTTATCATAGCCCAATGCTAGAGAGAGAGAGAGAGAGAGAGATGTGAGGGGCAGGCAAAAGTGAGAAAGGGAAACCCTAAAAATCTGTTGGAAGTGTGTACATATATATGCATATATATAAGGGAATTGATGTAATGGTCAGGGTAACTCTAGCCCTAACACCTTTCAAACTTCACTTAGCGAAAAAATACTGCCAACTCCCCCACATGCCATTCCCTTCCCATACCTGAAGAAGTGACGATTGAGAAAGTCGGGGATGGTGTCGAGAAATGTGGGTCCTGTGAGACAGAGGGTTTTGAGGCGAGGTATATTGTGGCGGCGACGGCTGAGAATAGTGAAGGTTTTGGTCCAAATGTGTTGGGTTAGAGGCTTTTGGAGGAGAAGTGTTAGTATGATAATGTAAAGATACAGTGAAAAAGATGTGTTACGTGGTTGGGTGTGGGAATTCAAGCTTCGAGATAGCCATTTCTACTGGGTTTATACGTTCAAACAAAAGGGGCACGTGTAGTCCACAGAATCACATACCTGCATGCAGTATGCCAAGTGTGGTCCAAAACCACATATCTGCATGTGGCATTCCAAGTGTGGTCCATACAACAACGTATCTGCATGGAACATGCCAAGTGTGGTCCAAAACCACATATATGCATGCGGCATGCCAAGTGTAGTATACACAACACTACATACATGTACGCAGTGTCAAGTGTGGCTACAAAACTAGTGGGATGTCGCATGACATTGTGGGGTTGGGCGATCCCATGGAAAATAAAGAGTGTTCTACTATTACATTAAAATTTCTTTTACTTGCCAAACTGTTTTCGAAGCAATTATTGAACATATCCACATGCTTTAGAGAATAAGAGCCAATGGGTAAAAAATGTTCGGCCCAAAATTATTTTGCTAATTAATTTGAGAAGTATCCTCCAGCATCAGCCCTTTGGGAAACTTATTTCGATAAGTACTACTATATCTATCAATGACGTTGTGGGGTTAAGCTCTTGTTTTTGGCATCCCATCGTCTTTGAAAAGATCTCCATCTTCCCGCTTACATATTTAATAGTCAAATTTGGTAGATTCTCATCCGTATTCTTAACTAGTAATGACAAATATTTTTTTCCCGAAAAAAGTACTCTCTCCGTCCCATAAAGTTTGATTATTACGAAATTACGTGCAATTTTCAAACTAAAAAATAACGTATTTACCAAAATAATTTTAAAATTTTTTTTCATCGTATAAAAGTTCTCGATGAGATCTATCAAATAAGATCCATATTGATCAAAAAAATTATTTTCGTAAGCACATTATTTTTTAGCTTGAAAATTTCACATAATTTCGTAGTGATCAAACTTTATGGGACGGAGGGAGTATTTAGTACTTTATAGTATTGCACCGTGACGTTGAGCTCACATATGATTTCTCTTTGAAAGGATGAATTGTGATTACCATTTGTTTATTGGCAGTGACTGCGCTAAGAAGTGTAGTTTAATGTACTTATTTTGGGTCAAATTATTCAGTCATACCGGAGCATATCAATGAGGTGCTTCGAGACAATTCCACAGAATATAATTTTTTTTAGTGTGGGGTCGAAGACAAACTGTTTGGGCTTGGCCCACATAAATGTTTGGTCCCATGGAATGAATCGGAGCACCATCTGACTAGGTTCTAGGACTACTGAATAAGTAGCCTGTGTAGAAGTGTGATATTTCACTAGGCAATGCATAGTGAAGAATTATACTAAAAACTAGTTTTGAAGTAGTTTGAATTACCTTGTGCCATTTTCGAATCGAATTGTCTCGCTACTTGTAATATCAATGTTGTTTCCATCTATGCTCGTAATGGATGGAAAAATCTGAAAAATACCAAAGAAATTGGAGATGAGAAGGGCATATTAACTTGTATTCTTTTAAATCGTTTCTCACTTTATGACACACGACTATAAACTCCAAAGTATGACAAACTCGTGACGTAACAGGCCCATGTAGTGATTATTTTATTTAAAACTAATAGGATGAATATAAATCTCACAGAATCTAGAGAGTTTTGTTAAACATTCCAGTTAGAAAAAAGTTTAAAGCTTCTCATCGCAAGTAGTATATATGTGAATAATATTCCTTACATAAGCACGAGCTGCCTTTACTTTGCTTTAATTCTCTTCGTACTAAAGTGCTAAGGCAAAGTTTTCCATATCTTTTTTTTGGATATAAAGAAATCTGGTCTTCTTTTATTTGGAAATGTAAAAAATCAGAATTCATATCGTTTTTCTACATTTATGTGGAATTACTCGAGTTTTATGGTGCATTTAATAACAGTCAATGGTGGAGGGAGTATACGCCCAATCCCCACTCAAAATTGAATAATGATAGTGACACAAACTTTGTGCCACAACCAACCACAACCCCACTCACATGGGGTGTGGGGCCCGCACGTGGAGCCCATGTAGGACCCACAACCCATGTGAGTGGGGTTGTGGTTGGTTGTGGCACAAAATTTGTGTCACAATCATTTTTGCTCAAAATTTGGCGCTCTCATTATTCTACATTTGGATATATAAATAATACCATTTCAAAAGCTGGATTTATCTCAAAGTTTTCACATTTATTTACATTTTTCGCACCATGACAGGTTGGTTGTACAATAGCACTGTAGTAGAAGAAACATTCAATTGTCTATCATTTGCAATAGGGAAAGTTTTGATCAGTACATCGAAGATAGTTCTAATTAATGAGGTCATGGATATTGAATGCAGAAATGAAGTGTTCAAAATCAGGGTAATCGAAGAGCAAATGGTTCTCAACACCACCTTGAAAAGCTGATTGTAATTGCAAGGGCTGTAATGTGCAAATACCCATTACCAATCTTCAAGCAAATGTTAATGAAGATGATGATGGCAGAATAGGTGAAGATGAGGATAGATTATTAAACTTGGATGATGTGCCTGACTCAGTGGACAACTCAGTGAATAGTAATAATAACTCAGTGGGAAACTCAGTAGTGAATGTGATGGACAATCACAAGGAGTGTTATGAGGAAGTGGTTGCTGACTCGCTGGAGAGCAAGGATGTGGTGGCAGCTCTGGAAGTCAACACAATGGATGATAGTGAGGAAGTTGAAAGGTTGGGAGAGAAGATAGAAATAAATGCCAAGGAAGTGGGAAATGTAGTTGAATAGGAATTAAGTGTTCTTTAGGAAGGGGAAACAAATTGGTTGTGGCTGTTGAGAGTGTATCGAGGAGTCCACGGGAACAACCAAAATTAATACTGAGAATGGAAAATAAAAAACATGCGGATTCTAACTGTATTGGGGGTAATAATTTGGAGCATAGATCTTTTGAGACTCAAGTGGAGACTTCTGGTAATATTTCATCATCTGCAGAACCTTCTTTTCCAAATTTGAGCATTGTACCCTTCAACACAAGCTAGTACCAAAAAGTGGATTGGGAAAAGAGAGAAGGAAGCAACTAAGGAAGCAGGAAAAGTGAAAAGGAAACAAAAACCACCTTGAAGAAATCTTAGGAGTTCCTAAAGCAAGTGGAGGTAGGTGTGGTAGGAGAAATCAGAAATGTGTCGTGTTTCATTCAGCTATTGCAGCAGCAACCTTGTCTGTTTCAACTGAAGGTATAAAAAACAGGAACCGAATATTGCTCGATGAAGGACAAGCAGTTCTGTCAGTGACCAAAATTATGGGGGAAGATTATCAAGGCAATGATGAAGTAGTAGTAAGTAAAATAATAACTTTGGAGGAACAAGATGCTGACAAGTTGGCTTGTATGAATTAGGAATTGTCTGAGGATTCTGGGTTGTATGAGGGATTTTGTAGTGCAGTATTTGTCAGAAGGAAAAGATGAGGATATTATCTAGTAATGTCAGAGGTCTGGGGTTGAGGGAAAAAAGAAGTAAATTGAAATAGGTGGTAAAACATAGAAAGGTGGACATTTTGTTTATTCAAGAAACAAAGCAAGGATCTATGTCAAAAGAGTTTACTAACTCTATGTGGGGGGACTCAGAAAAGGAGTTTATGGATGTAGATGCAGTGGGATTAGCTGGAGGTATTGCATGTATTTGGAACCCTGAAATTTTTAGCTTGGACGTCTCATGCTGTGGCAGAAATTTCATCCTGCTAGAAGGTCTAATCAAACCTGGCTTCTGTTGCACAATTGTTAATGTCTATGCACCTTGTAATGTTAGTGATAGAAGGTAACTGTGGGAATTACTTTTCAAGCTTAAATCAACTTTTTCTGAACCTTGGTATTTGGGAGGAGACCTTAATGAAATAAGAACCATAAGTGAAAGCAAGGTTGTTCAAGAAGGGAGTCAGGGATGAGGGATTTAAACAATAACATGGAGTTTATGGACTTGCAGTTGCTTGGTAGGCTGTTCACTTGGTCTAATTCTCAAGAAAAAGGAGAAATGGAGAAGGATCGATAGACTTTTTACTAACCCTGATTGGCTGGATAAATTCGAACTGAAATAGTGGGGCCTTCCTAGAACAATGTTTGAACATTGCCCTATCATTTAATGGAGGATGAGAAAGATTGGGGGCCTAGACCTTTAAGATTTTTTAACGCATGGCTGTCTAACTCAAATTGTCTGAAAGTTATGGAAGAAGCTTGGTTGGAAAATGTAAATCAAAGATGATCTGCCTACAGAGTGGAGTAATAAACAAGTTAAAGAAGACGAAAGAAGTCTTGAAAGAATGGGTTAGAGTGGAATTTGGGGATTTACAAGGAAAATTGGAAAAATTAGAGTCTGACCTGCATGTTTTAGACTTAAAAGCTGAGGAGGGAAACTTATTTGATGAGGGGAGAAAAGCCAGAAGGGATGTTAGAAATTAATTTTGGAGGGAGAATAGACTCATTGAATAGACGTGATGCAAAAATCTAGAGTAAACTGGTATCTCAATGGTGATAAGAACACTAAATTTGTTCATAGCATGGGACCTAGCAGACAAAGAAGGAATTGTATTGACTATCTGGAGATTGGTTCTGTCATGGTGGAGGATACAGAACAAATCAGAAATGGTGTCTTGGATTACTACGAAAAGTTATATTCCTGTGGTGGTGGGTGATGCTCAGTCAGCTTTTTCTGGTGGGAAATATTCAAGATGGCATACTAATTGCCAATGAGGTGTTGGAAAGTTGGAAGAAAAGTAGGAAGAAAGGTCTAAACGTAAAGCTGGATTTTGAGAAGGCATTTGATATGTTGATTGTATATATTTATTCAAAATGATGCACCTTATGGGATTCCCCATCAGCTTGGATTTCCATATTTGTGAATGGGGCTCCAACTGAGGAATTCCAAATGCAAAAAGGGGTGAGACAAGGGTACCCTATATCCCCTTTTCTCTTCATTATAGCAACTGAGGGATTGATTTGGAGCTTTAAGAAATGGAAGCACAGGGGCAAATTTATGGAATGCAGTTTGGTAATGGGGGTCCAAAATTAACCCATTTACAATTTGCTGACAACACTTTGGTCTTTTGCAAAGCTGATCTGGATAGTGTAGCAAATATAAGGAGGGTTTTAAGAGCTTTTAAGATTACTTGTGGTTTGAAAATAAACTATCATAAGACTGTACTATGTGGGGGTGTGTGTGCATAATGCTGAGTTAAATGCTTATGCTGAAATTCTAAGATGCAGAACTCATAAGTTGCCAAAAAATACTTGGGGATGCCACTTGGTGCAAGTCCAAGATTGAAGTCTACTTAGAAAGAAGTCATTGAAATAGTAAAGTTGAGGCTTGCCTCTTGGAAGAGAAGATATATCTCTCTTTTGGAGGCAGAATTGTACTAATTAAATTTGTTCTTTGCAGTCTACCAACCTTCTATATAACTCTTTTTAAAATGCTAGAATGTGTGGCAAAATGCTTTGAATCAATCCAAGCTAGATTTCTTTGGGGAGGATTTGAATTGAAAAAGAAAGTTCACCTGGTGGCATGGTCGAAAGTAACACAATCAAAAAGCAGTGGAGGTGCACAAAGCCTAGTAATGTATGGATGGTTTGTTCATATTCCATCATAAAAAAACTGTTACATTTGTGACAAGTCAATTAAAACATTTGGCTTTAATAAAATGCTTCCAAATTCTTGGAATCCACAGCCCCACATTAGATTTTCAAAATATGAATCAACAGCCCATAAAACTAACAAAATATGGCTGCTGTGAATTTACTCTACTGCTATGGGAAACACCAAAAAAATGAAGTCAAAGTGTTTTGCTTCCTAGTTATGCAGAAAATGATGTTTGGGAAAGCTGCATTAAAAAAAGGCTTGAGGTCTAATTAACTGGAACTACATTAGACTTGATTCCGAGTCAAATTCGGATACGTAAGCAACCCATTCAAATGGGTACAGTCACAAGCTAGTGGACCCTAAAATGTTCACTAAAATAAAATATTGTGAACTTCAAAAGTTCACTAAAAGTCTACCAAATGAATAAAAGATTTGGATTGGCATATGAACGATAAGGGAGTGGGTGCCAACCTAGTTGAGATATGCTTTTCTTATAGTGATGCCGTAATCTCTAATTTTATAAATGAATCTCGAAGGTTCACCAAACTACCAAATGAGCGCTAAGACTTCGCTAAAAATAAAATCACTAAACATGAACTACGTTTGGCTTGATCCCAAACTACGGGTACGTAGGCAGCCATCTTGGTCCAGCCCCTAAAATAAAATAAAACCCAATTCCCCTTTTTCTTATTATGAAAAGATGATAAAAAATAGTTGGAATCAAAGGGTTATCTTTTGAATGAAAGGTGTAATTAAAAGATATTTTATATCTTGAATGGGGAACCAATTAATAAAAACTTGTGTGTTTTATCTTTATGCGAGTAAGATTGTGTTTAGCAAAAGAGTTAAATTTTTGCCTAATAGTGCGGTTATTGGCCAAACCAAAACTAAAAGCGAAACTAATACGTAAAACAAAAACCACAACCAAAACCACGATTATCAGTTTCATTCAATTTTTTACCAAAACTGATAGATTTCGTACAGATCCTTAAAAGCAAATCCAAATAATGAAGGATTAAAACTAGTACCACATAAAACCCATAACCAAGTTATGAATCGAATCTATAGAGAGATTGCTTTGCCGATGTACTTACCTCAGGTTATCATAGTTTGATGCTGCCAAGAGGGAGAGATTGAGAGTTTAGAGATCAAGAGAGCGTGAGAGAGGGAGGGAGAGAAACTGGAGAGAGAGGTGGATGGGAGATTGAGAGATGGGAGGCACAAGAGAGAGAAAGAGGGAGAGGGCAGGTGAGAAAGTAAAACCCTAATATCTATTAGAAGTGTGCATATATATAAAAACAAAAAAAAATAAAAATAACAATAAAAAACCAAAAAGAAAGAAAAGAAAACACTCCAAGCATGGTTATTGAAACCAATGGTTGAGATTACAAAAAAAACCAAAAGTGCACTCTCCTTTTCCTCGATATCTTGGGTGACCTTCTCCGGCGAATCCCATCTCCGATGACCCTTCTCTCCCTCTCTATCTCTCTCCATCTCTTGGGACTCTCCAACCTTTGCCAGCCAGCCCAACCTAGGCGACCCTCCTCGGCGAACGCATCTCTGCCAACCCTGAATTAGACCCTAGACAATACCTTCTACAAGCAGTAAAGTGCATCACCTTTTGCAAGTAGATGGAACCCACATCCAGTGGCAGTACAAATTCAAAGACCAAAGAGAACAAAATAAGTTGTTTTTTTGGGCTACCAAACTACCCATTAAAGTTATGAGGGCATCTTCAACCCACCTTCCATAATTCTATTTTTGCCTCCATTCCTCCATTTTGGACGAAAACCTCTCCCCAACCTACCCTCCATTTCCCCCTCCATTTTGGAGGATTGTTTTTCACTCTCCATATATGGAGGATGAAAAAATTATGGAGGATCACCTCCGTCTCACTATTCTTCCTTTCCAAATTCTTCTCATGTCCTCTTTTTGTCCTCACCCTCCAATGATATCAACCCACCCTCCATAACTACATTCTTGCCTCCATTCCTCCATTTTGGAGGAAAACCTCTTCCCAACCCATCCTCCATTTTGGAGAATTGCTTTTCATCCTCCAAATATGGAGGATCAAAAAGTTACGGAGGATCACCTTCATTTCACTATTCATCTTTCCAAATTCCTTTCACGTCCTTTTTTTTTTCCCTCACCATCAAATGATACAACCAATATGTTTGAAAAATGGAGGAAGGGAATTATTGGGTTGGACCACACATGAATAGTGAAAGGGAAAATTATCCAAATGGTCCCTGTAGTTTCAACCGAGTCTCGATTTAGTCCCTCTAGTTTCAATTGCACTCCAACGAACCTTGTAGTTTCAATTTTGGTCAAATTGAGTTCCTGACGTTAACTTCTGTTAGCAAACTTAACGGAAATCCCAATTTGGGGTTTTTTTTGAGGGTCAAACTCATCTTTTCACCCACCCTTTTTCTTTCCCAATATGTAACCCTAACCCTAACCCTAACCCTAAATCAAATTCAATTTTTTTTTCTTTCCTTTGCAAATCCAATCCCCATTGGATATTTATTCCTCTTCCAACCCAACCTTTCCAGACTTACAAGAAGCCCAAACCAGACTTACAAGATCCAAATGAAGAACCCAACGAAAACTCTTCTGCTATATCCTCCAATTTGTACCAAGCACTTAGGTGGGACCCACTAGCTCCGATGAGTTGTTCTCGCCCTAGGTGGGTTTCGTCACCTCCGTTCGCTGTACCTCTGGCCATTATCCAAACCATTTTCCTTTGTTGTTGCTAACGTGTCGTCATCGACGTGGCCTTGTCTTCCATTGCGGCATCGGTAGTTCCAAAGAAAATCGGCGGCGGGGGGGGGGGGGGGGGGGAAGGGGGGGGGGAAGGATGAGGTGCACCTTTCACTGTCGCTATTGTCGATTTGCGGTTAGTGTGGTTGATTAGATCTGTATCGGAATTATCCGGATTGATTGTTTTTCTGGATATCTGTGGGTGTAAAATTTGGTAATATCATCAATCCAATCCAATTCCGGATCCCGTATGTTAATTGTGTAACAAAATAGTAGTAGATCTGTGGGTGTAAAAAAGAAGAGTTAGGGTTAGGGTTATAAATTGGGGAAGAAGAAGGGCTGGTAAAAAGACGAGTTTGACCCTAAAAAAAACCCAAATTTGGATTTCCGTTAAGTTTGCTAACGGAAGTTAATGTCGGGGACTTAATTCAACCAAAATTGAAACTACAGGGTTCGTGGGAGTGCAATTGAAACTAGAGGGACTAAATCGAGACTCGAGTGAAACTACATGAACCATTTGGATAATTTTCCCATAGTGAAATCCTTTAAATTCACTTTTTAAATATAAAATTATATTTTGATCCTCCAAAATAGAGGAATGGAGATTATTGGGTTGAAGATGCTTTGAATCAATGGGACAATGAATAAGTGAACTCCAATAAAATCAACTAAAAACAAGCCTTAAAATATATAGATTAAAGGTTATCGACCCGTAAAATATAAACCAAATGGAGTCAAACCACATGTTACCTCAATTAATAAGAAAAATTTGCTAGAGACGAAGAGGTTGTGGAAGGGTTCAGGAGGAGTTGCAGTGGTTCTAAATCCCAAGACTTAGAGTCTCCCCATGGTTCCTAGGTTTTTGAACTTAAAGCTTTGATACCAAGTTGTCAAGCCCTCAAAATTCTAAAAGATAATTCATTGAGAAAATCCAAGTGGATGGTCAACAAGTCCTCGGGCCACGTCAAAGTCCAAATGAAATATAGAAAAGTCAAAGTCAACAAGTTACAATAGTCTAAAAGTACCCGATAACTCAAATATACAAGTACATGAATTATAAGTATGTTTACAACCCATAGTCAAAAGAGAAGATTTAATCAAGTTACAAAATCATCTGGCAAAAATACTACTTCTAAGATGATGATATAACTCTTCCATAAGCTTTCAAAAAAATGCATGCAAGCACTCCATGCACTCCATGGTCATGCTCTTTGATGGGTACCTGAAATTTGTAAGGTTGAGCTCACTAGTCCAATAGAAAAATGTCTAACAATCCTAAGTGAAACGAAATGCATACGGACGATAGACAAGAATACCCAAGTCATGTAACAAGAATTTGAGAGAATTTCACTGGTTAAAGTGCTAGCGATAACACATAATCAACTAGTTTCTACTTACTCTTATCTCTCGTATCCAACTTGTACCCAACACATACCTGACACGCCACATGTGTCCGTCATGTTAACCATATACGTTCCATTCCATTTTAAACATTTGATTATTTTTTCGGGCATGTCATATAGGGCCCGTGTCACTCTGGGCATGCCATAAAGGCCCCGTGTCACTCCAGGCATACCCTTTCGAGCCCCGTGTCATCATTACCACATTCATACTTTATTTCATGCTCAATAATATCATTACAGTGTCCATATGTCTCATCACCTTACTCTCATGTGTTAATTTCACGCAAAACTCGTGTTTCGTGTAACCTGAAAGTGTCCTTAAAGGAGATTTTGACCCATGTGTCAAGGATGTCAAAGTAATCCTCCCAGACCCTAATATGTGACTAATAACTTACACGAACGAACCACAATGAACGAATCATGATCTAAGAAATTTTTCAAAAAATATAAGGGGTCTTATTGATAGGAGGTTAAGTCCTATTGATAGGGCGTCAGAGGCTCCTATCGATAGGAGATTAAGTCCTATCAATAGGGAAGCCATCAGATTGGCCAGAATGACAAAATGAAAGGCTCCTATCGATAGGGGATGAAGTCCTATCGATAGGGCGTTAGAGGCTCCTATCGATAAGAGATCAAGTCCTATCAATAGGGAAGCCATTAGATTGGCCATAACGAAAAGTGAAAGACTTCTATTGATAGGGGATGAAGTTCTATCGATAGGATAGCATCAGATCCAAAATTTTACAATTCAAGGGGATGATCGGTGGGACTTCTTTTGAGCATTTATTGGTTCCAAATGGACATGTTAAGATGTAAAATAGGTTCAAACAACATAATAGCACAACATACCATCAATTTACAAGATTTTGCTAGTTTTTCCCCAATCCAAGGAATGAACAAACAATGGGTTTCACATGAATTACAAACATCATCATGGAATTAAGCAACAATGGAATGGGTTATCCACCAAATCAAGAGAAGAATAACATAGAAGCTAGGAGATAAGGAGTTTCAACACAAATTTGACTAGTAGATAGATTTTGCTTAAAGAAATCAACACGACAAGGAAAACTTAGCAATCCCATGGCTATACATACATACACTCTACATTTACACTTAAACGAGTTAGAAATTTTCCTACCTTAAGTGAAGGCAAGCTTGTAATCCAAATGAGAGCAAAACCCTAACTTCAAATCTTCTAGAAACCACCAAATTGAGCTCATCTAAGGCCAAAACAAGAAGGATTCAAGCTTCAATGATCAAGGATCGAAGGATTTGTGCAAGGATTGGGTTTGGTTGTGGAGATTTTGGAAGAATTTGAGGAAGAGGATGAAGAGCTATGCAGGGTTAGAGAGAAAGGGGGAGTGGCTGGTGAATTTTGGGAGAGGATAGGATGTGTTTGTCTCTCTCCTCTCTCACACCACATATAATACTTTGAACAATTACACCCCCGGTCCTCGTAATGATTTATGTATTGCACAAATGCCCCAACTAATTAAATACACTCCACAATACGTCACTTAAACATTTTAATTTATTCCTCACATTTTCCCAACCTTATTTCCAGAAAAATAATTAAAAATACGGGTCCTTACAGGAAGAGATTACCTATGATATGGAGTGAGGGAGAGTACATTTTTGCTTTTTTAATCTCATCTATCATCAAAAAGCAATTCAAGTGTGTACTTCCGTTGTGTAAAAAACAAATCCTTGTTAGAATATGTCATCTCAATGCCAAGTTGGTGTAGATTGGATAGCGAATTGGTACTTGGACCGTTTTGATTGCAAAGTAACATAATGGTGGAGTTGGAACATCACAGGTCAAAGCATAGTTAGTCAAGTTATTTTTAATGTCTTTTCATTTTTCAAGGTCCATTAAATTATGTCTTTTCAATTCCAAGGTCAAGTACTTTGCATGTTGAGTTAGTAGTCCAATGGTTCTTTTCTAGTATTAATTGTATTGTTGGAGAGTCCAAAGGTCATATAGGGAAGGCTAAAAAGGTTGTGTCTAGATTCATCCATTTGTTATTATAAATAGGATTGTAAGTCCTTGGAATTATGGAACTTTTGGTGATTAATTTTTGGTATTTTTGCAGAATCAATGAAGTTATTTATGCCCTTAGTCCTGATATTCTTAGTGAATCAATATATTTAAGGAAGGATTTGATCTCCGGGTATTCGTGCGCGAATTAACGGACTTAAACTCGTGTTATATCGTGTTGATTATGCCACCAAGAAACAACTATTTGACAGAAATTAACAAAAATGACATTTGTCAAAAATACGTTCTTTTTTTTTTCAAACATGCCTCATACTTCACTAATGTCCTCGATGTATATTAAACATTGTTGGAACTTGTGGCTCATATGATGTGTATGAGAGGCACTGAGAAATTCTTGTAAAAAGGCCAGTGCCGAGCAAAGCGGAGTGAGGCACTGACCCATCACAGAAGAGGCGCCGTAGGCCTAAAGGTTTTGGGGGTGGGGGAGGAGGGAGGCGAGCCCCCGCCAGCATCTGTCTGATGTTATAAAGGGATTTATGGGTATTCAGGCTATAATGCGAATTAGGGTTGGAATAGAAGAGGCGACTTTGGGGAACCACATATATCTCTGTGTTAATTCTTTTACTGTTTATACTCATTTATCATGTGCGTGTGTCATTCAATCCTAACAAAGTGGTATCAGAGCTCGGGTCTGATTGAACACGCGAAGAATGATGGCTTCGAGTTCGTCTGCTACGAAGTTCGACGGGACTAGGAATTTCAGACTACGGCAACAGAGGGTAAAAGATTTGTTGGTACAACAGGGATTGGTGAAGGTGTTGAAGAAGAAACCAGAGGCCATGTCGAGTGACGACTGGGAAGTACTCCAGATGAAGGCGGTGAGTACGATTCGTTTGTGTCTTGCAGACGATGTTATGCACCATGTGATTGGTGATGAATCGCCGGCTGGGGTTTGGACAAAGCTGGAGAGCAGGTATATGTCAAAGTCATTGACAAATAAAATTTTCCTGAAGCAGAAATTGTTTGGGTTAAAGATGATTGAGGGTTTTGACCTTATTCAACATATTAACACATTTAATCAGATTATTAGGGATCTGATAAGGATTGAAGTGACTTTTGACGAGGAAGACCAGGCTGATGTTGCTGTGTGTTCTTTACTGACTTCTATGGAGACTCTCGTTACAACCCTACTCTGGGGGAAAGAAACCCTAGAATTGGAGGAAGTCACGGCAGCCCTACTTGCGTACAATCAACGCAGGCAATAGACTAAGGGTATTTCGGGTGAAGGGCTGGTGGTAAAAGGGGGAGAGGAACGTGGCAGAAAATCAGAAATGGAAAGAACAGGAGCGCGTGGGAAGTCTAAGTCAAGGGGCAGGACTCCCGAGCCAAAGTAGTTGAAGTGTTACAAGTGTCACGAAACAAGACACTTCAAGAAAGACTGTCCGTATAGGAAGAAGAATGGGGAAAAGGAACATGGAAGAAAACTGGACCATCGAAATCCGCAAACGTTGTGGAGGAGTCATTGGATGATTGCGATGGTGATATGTTGTCGATTTCAGCAAACGCAGAACACGTGAAAGACTCATGGATTCTAGACTCAGCATGTTTTTTTCACATGTCGCCTAACATGGAGTGGTTCGACACGTATAGGTCAGTGAATTGTGGTATTGTTCTAATGGGTAATGATGCAACATGTAGTGTCATTGGAATAGGCACAATGAAGATTAGGATGTTTGATGGTGTTGTGAGAACTCTTGGTAATGTTAGGAATGTTCCAGGTTTAAGAAAAAATCTGATTTCGTTGGGAACCTTAGACTCTAATGGCTGTGAGTATAAAACAGGTGGAGGAGTCATGAGAGTAATGAAAGGTGCTCTAGTGATTATGAAAGCTTCTAAGGTTGGTGGGAATATCTATCGTTTGATAGGGTGTACAGTTGTAGGTGGAACTGCTGCCACTACAGCTGAGGATACTGATGAGACCTTATTGTGGCATATGTAGTTGAGGCATATGGGGGAACATGGGATGCTGGAATTACATAAAAGGAACCTGTTGAAAGGGGTTAAATTGTGCAAACTTGATTTTTGCAAGTTCTATGTTTTGGGAAAACAGTGTAAGGTGCAGTTTAGGCATCTAGTGAACAAAACTAATGGAATACTTGACTACGTGCATTCTAATGTTTGGGGGCCAGTGAGGGTAGCTTTGTAAGTAAGATCTCTATATTTCATGACTTTTATCGATGATTTTTCGAGAAAAGTTTGGGTGTACTTCATGCGGCACAAGTCTAAGGTTATTGAAAAATTCAGAGTGAGGAAAGCTGAAGTGGAAAATCAAACAGGGAGATGAGTTAAATGCCTTAGAATAGATAATGGGAAAAAGTACAGGTATGAGCCATTTCTGAAGTTTTATGAGAAGCATGGGATTTAGCGGCACTGGATTGTTAGAAAGACACCACATCAGAATGGGATGGCAGAGAGAATGAACAGAACTATAACAAATAGGGCACGATGTATAGGTTGAATGCAGGGCTTCCGAAGAATTTCTGGGCAGAAGCAGTGAGTATGATAGTTTTTATTACAAACAGGTCACTGAGTACTGCTCTGGGTAGTAAGGTAGCATAGGAGGTGTGGACAGAGAAAGAAGTAGATTACTCAAGTATGAAGATCTTTGGTTGTCTAGCCTATGTTCATGTTCCTGGTGATGAGAGGTCAAAGCTTGACGCAAAATCCAAACATTGTATCTGTTTTGGGTATGGGAAAGGTGAGAAGAGGTACAAGCTGTGGGATCCGGGATCAAAGAAAATAGTGATCAGTAGGGATGTGGTATTTGATGAAGCTTCTATGGTCAAGACACATCAGGGGGTTTTGAAAACTGAGGCTGGGGAAGTCACCAACAAACAGCAGCAGAGTGTACAAATTGAGTTGGAAAGTTGGGACATTGGCAATCCACCACTAATGGGATAGGTTGAATAGCAGCAGCAACAGGAAAGCATAGCCAAAGGGAGACCCAAATGCCTTATCAAACCACCGAAGAGGTATGGGTTTGAGGATATGGTTTCATATGCACTGTCAACTACTAGTGGGGATCCATCTACTTTTCAGGATGCTATCATTAGTCTTGAAAGGGAAAGATAGATGGAAGCCATGGTAGAGGAGATGGAATCATTGAAAAAGAATAAGACTTGGGAGTTGATAGAATTGCCTGAGGGAAAAAAGACACTGGGCTGCAAATGGATATACAAGAAGAAAGAAGCTGTGTTAGAAAAGGAAAGGGAGAGGTTCAAGGCTCGATTAGTTGCAAAGGGGTACTCACAGAGGAAGGGGATTGATTATGATGAGGTGTTTTCTCTAGTGGTGAGGCATACTTCAATCAAGATTATCTTGGCATTGGTGGCTAGCTATGATTTGGAGTTAGAGTAGCAGGATGTTAAATTAGCTTTTCTCCAAGGTGATTTGGAGGAAATTATATTCATGGAGCAGCTTGAGGGGTTCAAGTAGCTAGAGACCAAACACCTGGTCTGTAGGTTGAAGAAGTCGCTATATGGGCTGCAGTAGTCTCCAAGACAATGGTATAAGAGGTTTGATTCGTTCATGATCTAGATTGGGTTCACACGGGAGTATGATTGTTGCGTTTATGTTAAGAGTCTTGATGATGGTTCCTATATTTTTTTGTTACTTTATGTGGATGATATGCTTATTTTTGTGAAAAGTATGGTTGAAGTCAACAGGTTGAAGACCTTGTTGGGAAACAAGTTTGACATGAAAGATTTGGGTGGTGCAAGGAAAATATTTGGGATGGAGATTCGCAAGGATAGGTCAACTGGTAAGCTGTGGTTGTCCCAGAAGGATTACGTGGAGAAAGTGTTGGAGAGGTTTAGTATGGTTAATGCTAAACCGGTCAGCACTTCATTGGCGGGTCATTTCAGGTTGTCTATAGCACAGTGTCCAGAGTCAGCTGAAGAGATTCAGGATATGTCTAACGTGCCTTATGTGAGTGCAGTTGGTTGCTTGATGTATGCGATGGTATGTATAAGATTTGATTTGGCACATGCAGTCAGCACAGTGAGCAAGTACATGGCAAATCCAGGCAGAGAGCACTAGAAAGCGGTCAAGTGCATATTCAGATACTTGCGAGGTATTGCAGACCATGGGATTATGTTTGCTAGGCAACGGATCAAATTTCAGATGTGGGGTATGTAGATGCAGATTATGCTGGAGAGTTGGATGACAGAAAGTCTATGACAGGGTATGTGTTTACTTTGGTGGGTGGACCAATTTGTTGGAGATCCATGGTACAACCTCTAGTGGCTCTATCTATCACTGAATTTGAGTGGTAATTCCAACTTGGTTGTCACATAAGATGGTATAATAGGATGGTAAAATAAGGAGGTCGGTACTATGGCAAGTCATCTCCTAATTTACTTTTTTCAATTTAACGTCCTTGTGAATATAAAATGTCGTTATGAATGAAAAACATCATTATGGTTAAAATATGCCCGAATATCCACATATTTTTATTTTCATTATTTTTTTTGAGAAAGGCAAAGAAGATGTTTAATAATTTATGGATACATATAGCAAAGATTAAATGGATCCAAGGCAAAATATCTATTTACTTTAGAGAACAAGCACAAATGGGTACAAAATGTTTGCGGCGCAAAATTGTTGCACATTAATTCCTCCAACATCAGCCCTTAGGGAAACTTATTTATAGGACTGCTGATCAACTGTTTTTTGTTGGCTAAGAATTAAGCTAATGTCTTTAGCTATGTTTTGTGCATCAATTGATATTCCAAACAATCCTGCCCTCGCAAATCCAATGCAGTACAACCCATTCTTCCCCTTCCAATGATCTGGAGCTTTTTTTATTGGCATGCCATCGTCGTTGAAAAGGGCTCCATCATCCTGTTACACATTAAATAATCACATTTTTTATTAGATTCTCATCCATATTAGTAACTAGTAATGACAAGTATTTTTTTTGCTGAAAAATATTTAGTTCTATACATTGTTGCGCTGTCACCTTGAACTCACATATGACTTCTCTGTGAAATGATTAAGTGCGATTAACATTGATTTATTGTCGGTGACTGCCCTAAGGAGTGTAGTTTAATGTGCTTAAATTGGGTTTAACTGTTTTGTGTTACCGGAGCATAGCCACGAGGTGGCTTTGAGACATCAACACTATACATTCCAGTAGGGTCCAAGATGTCGGACCTCTTTTCCACTATCTCTCTAAAAACCGAGTGGTGTTAGGAAGAGTTTTGATTTAGTCTTTTGTGACATTCGATATTGCACCCTCAAATCTGTTTTTAGTGTAATCACAGGGAGTGACATTGTGTAACTAAATTCATGGGGGAACTCCGGGCCAAATCAAGACAAATTGTAGGAACCCCAGTTAAAGGTTTGGTTCAATGAAATGAGTTGGAGCACCACATGGCTACGTTCCGGACTATTGAAGAAACGGCCTCCATTAAAGTGTGTTTGACTCGGCAATGCATAGTGAAGATCTCATGCATAGTTTTGAAGTAGTTTGAAGTACCTTGAGCCATTTTCGAACATTGCTTTTGTAGCCGGTGGCAAACACGATAGCTTGGAATCTACTTGTCTTACCATCTGCAAACTCGATGTTGTCTCCATTTACGCTCATAATAGATGGAAAAACCTGGAAAATCATTACCAATATTGACACAACAATTAACGAATTAAGACAAAAAATAAAACAAAATGGAGATGAGAACTGCATATTAACGTGCATTCTTTATTCTTTTTAAGTCGTGCCTATTTTTTTTGGGACCAAAATACTCAAAAAGTTTCTTCTGCAATCAAAAGAATTCCCGCAAAGTAATCATATAAGCAAGACAAAACAAAAGAGACCTAGTAATTTTCATTTCATAACTTTTTACCATCTTATTGTTGATTAGTGCAAAGATTTCTGGTTAATGTGTTTAGTAAATAGCCCCACTTGATAGAAATTCCGAGCTACACCACTATAATATAATACGTGCTATATATAATTTAGTTACCTGAATATCTCCAGTTTTGATTTTGTCCACGGTCCCAACATCAATTACAGGGGAGCGACCTGTTGTGCCTTTGAGATAGAAAGGTCCCTTGGATGGGGTTTGAATGCCGTAATGGGATAAATCCCCGTACTGAAAATTGGCAAGGGCTTGAAGCATCTTGTCCACAACATTAAGTGGTAGGTACTTCAACATAGACATTCCCCATTGCACCATTTCCTTACTTAGTATATGTACCTATGAAGAGAAAAAACCCAGTTCTTAGTTCCAGAACAAAAAATATAATGAGGTAGGTAAGTCAATAAACACACACCAATAGTGGCCATTTGCCTTTTTAATTTTAACTATGCCGCCTATTTGTTTAATTGTATATGAGTATAGGATTAATCGGATTACATATTCAAGTCGATAAGTTTTGGCTGTGTTTCGTTGAGACATTTATGACTCATACTAATTATTACTATTATTTTTTTCACTGAACCCACACTTTTTTACAAGGACGGAGTCAGGAATTTTACTATGTAGAGGCGAATTGTTTTTCTAAATACTTTGCAGGGGTGACGCTATATATTTCATAGGAAAAAATTTTCTTTTTCCTATATAATACCTGATGGTTTTTTTTTTCCTTGCAAGGACGACCACCTCTACTGCCCCTATGTGGCTCCATCCTTACTCTCTTAGGAGTTCCACATGAAAGTACAACCAATATAATCCCTTAAAACATTTAATAGTGTGTATTTAAAACGTATTTAAAGTTTGTTGGAAATTAAGTTCTACAACAAACACCCTTGTTCGATCATAATACTTGTTAAATATTCATTATATCAAGACAAAAAGTTATAAGATAAGATCGAAGTTGGTTTCTCAATTATGTCCAAATGTCATGAATTTATGTATAGAAGTTATGAATTCGAAATTGATGTGATAAAATTGTTACGAGAAACATTATTAGCTTGAGGCGATTTTGAGGGAGTGTATGCATAATGTACATGCCGAGATATACAGGTTGTGTTTGGTTAGATAGTTTAATTTAGTTTTGATGATGTGAATGTATAATGAGTGGAGAGAGATAGAGAGAGAAATAAGAAAAATGATGATGTCATCAAAACTAAAACTAAAACTAAACTGGAAAACGAACAGGACCACAGTGGTCTTGTTCGTTAGTAGTTTTAGTTTAGTTTAGTTTTCAAAAAAGGTGTAATGATTGGAAAGAGATATAAAAGAAATGAATCTAAAGAATACAAAACAAAACTAAAACAAAACTAAAACTATGAAACAAACTATATTTCAAGTTCACAGAAAGTATGGTTTTCATGCATACATCTACCTCAAAAAATGAACATATATTATGGAGATAGAGTGAGAAGAAGTATACAGGGCTACGAACAGAGATGGCCGCTCGAGCGCCGCAGTTGCAAAGATCATAAGCGATCTCCATTCCCGAATTCCCGCACCCAACTACCAGCACATCTTTACCACTGTACATCTTCCCATTGTCATACTCAGAAGAATGCAGCAGTTCTCCTCCATAGCCCTCCAACCCCAACACCTTAGGAACGAATCCTTCGCAATTCTCCCCCGTCGCCACCACAAGAAACCTCCCCTCAAACATTTCCATCTCTCCAGACCCCGCATTCCTCGCCTCCACCGTCCACTTTTCTCCGCCGTCATGTGATGCGGACTCAACAGACCGACCGTATAGCGGGTTTATGTTGAACTGGGCCACGTAGTTGTCCAAGTACTGGATAAACATGTACTTGGAAACAAACGTGGGGAAATGAGAAGGGAATGACATGTGTGGTAGGGTGCAGTATTTCTTGGCTAGGTGAAGTTTCAGGCGGTCGTATGACTTCTTTTTCCAGAGATAGGCAATGCAGTCTTCTCTCTCCAGAACTATGTTCGGAATAGAGAGCAGATTAAGGCAGGCTGCGATTGCTATCCCTGCAGGCCCTGCCCCTATTATGATAACCACAGTTTCAAGAAAACTCAATGCCATTTTTTCAGTAGCTTAATCTAAGTTTGACTGTTATGAAACTATGGAGCTGAAATTGGGAGATCAAAGAAAGAAATTGTTATGCATGTATAGATATGTAACGCGACTATATATACTGCCTCACTGGGTTAAGAAGCGTTAAATAGATACTTACATGCCTGACAAGTGGGCCCATCACCACAACATGCATGCATGCAGCATGCCAAGTGTGATGGATTTGGTTTCAACATACATATAATCCCGTTGGATTTGTTGATTTAGGGTAAGTCTCACTGACACTCCATGAGTTTGCATTATGTACAAATTTTCCCTTCAAGTATAAAAAATAACTCTCCCCTGTCTGGGATTTGCATTAGCATTTCAGTTACCCCATCGGTTAGTTAACCGCACTATTTTAAGTAGTGGCATAGCTAGAAAATCATACTACTGAGGGCATAATTAATCTAAAAATGTGGGACTGTACTTTGTAGAGTAAAAAAAATTACTTTTCTTTTAAAAATTTAACATGCCTTAATTATCATGAAAGGAGCCTCTCTTGACTTCTATTTTATCAACAAATGTGCCTCATAGCCTATTTGGGTGTACTCTTTGAATTCTAAGGAGAGGTTTACGGTTTGAGTTAGTTGAGAGATATCGAACTCCCTTTAGTTGTTAACATACTACTTTTTCCATTAACCCTTGCTAATGTAAATCGTAAGGAAAAAAAAAAAGATATACATTTAATGGTAATATAGTAATTATGAATCCATAAAAATGTAATAGTTTCAAGGCAAAAAATTCAGTGAAATTGAATTTTGTTTGTGAGTAATTTGTTGTTCGATGATTCTGGGTATCGCCAAGTGGTGCACTAAAATCCTTCTCTTTCGCTTGTTTTTCCTTGGTCGTGATCATCACATATGTGACATTTGTATGTGCATAGCTTAGATGATATATGCATGTCATATTAGGGTGGCCGTTCCCCTCCCTCCATTAGATTATTAGGGATCGACTCCTAGTAGCTTTAGTCTTGGCTTGTCGGCTAGCTAGCTTTACTCTCGGGAAATTTTGATGTGAAATTTTGTCTCACATCAAGACCATGAGATGTGTTCATTTTGACATTTTTGGGAGGAAGTTTAGGCCACGATAGAATTAGAGGACGTTGGACTATTGAACTATCACTTGGCTAACGCCAATGCTCGATAAAATCAGACGAAAAGAGCCCAAAGACCCATCTTAGGAGTATTTTGGCTAAATAAGTTAAGCTACTTTTTATTGTTCCTTTTTTTTGTCCTTATTCAATTTTGTTTTTTGTATTTTTAGTTTTGCGTCAAACTTTTGTGACCTATTGATCTGTCTCGACGAAAGGAATCGGAAAAGTAAAAATTTTTGACCGAAACTCTTAAATTTTTTCAAAAATACAGAATAAGTCAAAATAAGCAGCTAAGGACAAAAAAAAAAGAATAGTAAAAAGTAGCTTTACTACTTAGGCCAAACCCCACCTTACTCTCTGTACAATTCTGTATCATATCAAATTTCATACACATTTTATATATGGTGCATTGTGGCCTCACATCATGTTTCGAGCAATTCAGAGCTCGTTTAATATTTTCAGGAACATTGGGCTTTCTGAAACAGTCTATACCATGATCATGGGTATCGAGACCCCAATTTCTGAGATTTAAAATGTTTACAAATTTATTCTTCCCATTTCGATGATCCCTATAAAATTTCAGGACACTCCTTTGAAAAGCAATACGTGTTGATCAAACCCCGTATCTTTTTGTGTAGAAATTCGGTGATTAGATAGCGTATCCTATGCTATTTATACGTGTTCCGATTCGGTGCATTTCTTACGATTATTATTTATTAGAAAAAAATGACGGATCTTATTTCAAGAACTAAAATCCCAAACACATTGATCTAAGATGTGTGATCTAATAATAACGACATTGAACCATTTAAAAGAGAAAAATCCTACCTTTGTCTAGTATTTTAATAGAAGGAAGATTCATGCATGTAATGTGTTTTGTCTGAATTAAACAACGGCTCCTTCTTTTCTGTCACGAGTAAAGTAGCAAAAACCCTCAATGTGATAGACCCCTACTTTAGAGATTTCAAAATTTGCATCTAAAAGATTTTTCTTTTTTCATAATTTGTTGATATTTTTAGGTATAACTAATTCCGGGAATGACTACAATACACACCCATTAAAAATGTGTACCATATATATGCACCTATTGTGTGGTTTATATTATGCCACCTCATTGGCAATTATAACATTTTGTAGTGTTTTGTAACTTTTTAATAATATGATTCATAACATTTTCTATGAGTCATAACATTTTGGTGCGTCTCGTAACTTTTAGAAAAAAAATTGTAACTTTTATTAATAAGAGGTAATCGATTCGTAACTTTTATGGGGGTGCATATGATGCACACTTAAATAGGAGATGGGTATTGCAACATTTCCTTAATTATATATATATATATATATGTGTATATTAATTATAATTAATGAATGTTACGATTAACGATACAATATATATTCCAATATAAAAACACTGTTAAATTTGTTAAGTACGATAAGAGGCTGAATTACTTGAATCGAATAATAGAGTTTTTGTTTTTTTTTTTTGAACAGGAATAATAGAGTTTAGTTGAGAAGTTTTTTTTCCCTAACATGTCTATGTTTTGGTCTATTTGGTTTCTGGTTTTTCCTACCGGCTTGCTTCTTGTTTCTACTTTATGATCTTGCCATCCTTTCCAACTAATTATTTTATTAGGTATTCCCGGACTATCATGTGATACTGTCATGTGGTACTAGTCACAAATAAAAGATTTCTACCAGACTACGTATCACACATTATCCTCCAATATCGAAGAAAATTAGTAAATGATCATTGTCTCTACCGATTGCTTCCACGTTGTGCTCTGGGAAGGATGAATAAGTACTCGTTGTTTCCCAAGCTTTCCCAGCTAATTTTGCATTATAGCAGGGTTGTTAGTTGCTTCGTGAGACTACGAAACAAATATGTAGCATGCACAAGCACACATGTTAATCAAAAAAGGCATGCACAAGTACACATGTTAATCAAACCAAGAAAAAGAAAAGCAAACAACATTAATGTTGTAACTGGAAGGATTTGGCGATGATTTCCGGCAGAAAAATGGGGGAGGATTTTGGGTTGAAAACAAATTTGCATTTGACAGGATTCACCACTGACGTACAAGTTCAGTTCACCAACTTAGGTTCATCTTCTAGACTGATGAAATCGCTTGGTGACAAGTACAAAGAGAACTAACTGGATTAGTATTTGTTTGATGAAATCGCTTGGTGAAAAGGACAAAGACAACTAACTGGGTAATTGGTGTGTGTTTTTTCTTTTTGTAATTAGCGTAAAATTTGAAAAAACAAATCTTTTACAAATTTGTGGTGTTTAGGTTGAGCAAAACTGACAACTGAAAGAAAAATGACTATACGAAAGAAATCACGTAAGTTAACTCCTGTCCACGATCTCGTCATGAATAAGTAGGGATGGGGCAAGAATGGATAGCATGATCCCCGTCCTTGATCCTCAAAACCATCTACCGTTAGGGGCGGATTCAGGATTTGGCTAAGGGACCGGGTGTGTGCACTTTTGCTAGAAGTCCAGTAATAATTGTTGCATTTTGTTCGCAAAAATGTTCCCAATCCTCGAAATCATCTATCGTCAGTGGTGGATCTAGGAATCCAGTACAGAGGGAGCACTTATTAGGCTCCACTATAGACAAAAAGGAATCAATACAACAATCAACAAACTTTTGAGTCTTGTTCATTTAAGTCAGTTTTAATTCATTTGTCTCTAATGAACAAAGTAAATTACTATGATTTACTGACATATTACAACCTCAAAAGGTTTCTTTTTGCACTTGGTTCAATGGATGAGGGGAAAAACATTTGGTTCCCACATAAGAGTATTATGAACACAAGAATAAATGCAACCAAATTAATAGGGAGGATTACCTGTAGGTGGTTTGTATATTTACAAAACAGGGTTCCGATGTGAGGATAAAGAGAGCACTTATTAGGCTCCACGTCAAGTGAGGATTTTGGGTTCAAAACAAATTTGCATTCGACGGATTAGCCGCTGAAGTACAAATTCAGTTCACCAACTTCAGTTCATCTTCTAGACTGATGGAATCGTTTGATGAAAAGGACAAAGACAACTGACTAACTGGGTTAGTATTTGTTTGTTATTGCAAAATGAGTTGGGTAATTGGTGTGTTTATTTCTTTTCTGCAGTGTTTTTTTTTTTTCCCTGTAAATTCGTGTAAAGTATTTAAAAAATCTTTTACAAATTTGTGGTGTTTGTAGAGCTGGCCTTGAGCTAAAACACGTGTTGTGGCCTATTTAGACCCCCCCAAAAATACTAATTTTAAGGGCCTCCATATTTTAATATCCCTAGGTATCTTTTGTAAAACCCGCAAAAAATAAAAAATAAAAAACATCGTATATAAGATCTAATCTCAAACTCAAAAGAGGCCCAATTTCAAATTCATAATAATTGGAAAGGATTTTTTCGGCATAAAAAATGAAAAAGAAGCAAAAAGCAGACGCCTTAATTCAATTTCAAGCGGGTTCTTTTGAAAAGTTTTTGCCTAAATCACAAAAAGATAGTTCAATTTTGGTTGAAGACTTGGTGGAAGAGGAACATGAGGATTCCGGAAATGAAGAACAAGAGAATTAGGGGAATGGAGAACAAACAAATTTGGATAATTAAGAACATGAGAGTGGCTAAGAGGAACATGAAGCATATTTAAGTGATGAGTTTGAAATCTTGGAATGTTTGGTTATTTTTTTTAGGGTTTAAAAGTTCCCTAGAACTATACGGAAGTATGAAGACTTATATAGAATTGTCTCAAATATTGTACATAATTCTGAACTTGTACAAATGATGGTAAAAATTCTAGAGAAGATCAGTTGAGAAGCTTCTATGGAACGTTCTAGACTTCTCCTCTTGGTGTGTATTAATTTCCCTAGAACCATAAAAAAATTTGAAGACATGTATAAAATTATCTAGACTATTGTACATAATTCTAGGCTTGAAGCTTCCATAGAGTGTTCTAGACTTCTCCCTCGGTGTGTATAAATAGATGAGGGCCTCATTTGGCCAAACCACTTGAAAGTTTTTCACTCTCAAGTTCACTAGTGAAAAGATCTTTCTCTCTCTAATTCGCTACCGAGTACAAAGCAAGGATTTGGCAAAGAAACCCCATCCAGCGAAATGCTAGTTGGAGATAGAAACAAAAAAAGAAGAACAACAATTAGAACTGGACAAAACCAACACACCCAACAACAACAACCCTCAAGACACAACAAAGAAACAACACCCAATAACAACATTCTAGCTAAGTTTCTTTCTTATTGATGAGTACTAGTATTCATTTTTGGAAGTGCAATTTACCTATATACATTTTGCTCATTAAGATTTTGAAAAAGCCTCCTTTTGATTTTTGTTTTAAGCCTCTAAAAAGTCAAGGCCACCTGCGTTTGGGTTGTGCAAAACTAACAACTAAAAGAAAAAAGACTTTAACAGAAAGAAACCACGTAAGTTTACTCATAGCCACGATCTCAACATGAAATAGTAGGTATGACAACATGTAACGATCCTAATTTTCGTAAATAAAAATTTCGTTTATAAATCCAATTAATTAATCTAAATTGGGATTAATTGAAATATTTTCCTATTAAATATTAATTAAATCCTTTTGATTTGAATAAATTATAACCTAGCCATGAATGCGCACGTGCGAGGCCGAGTAACACATCCGTCACCCTAGGGACTGAATTTAATACCCGTAACCTATCCAACCGCCGTTTCTACCCTAACCGAACACCTTGATACCATCTAGTTCCTTTATCTCTCAACCCTAGGATCCTATACTAAGTAAGTTAGAGAGAGATTCGGTAGAGAGAGAGAGAGAGAGAGAGAGAGAGAGAGAGAGAGAGAGAGAGAGAGAGCAGAGAGAGAGAGAGAGAGAGAGAGAGAGCTTGGAGAGGAGAGTGTGGTGGAGTGTGTAAGTGTACATAAGTACACTTGCATATGCAAGATTCCTTGATTGGTTACTTGCACTAGCAAGTTAGGGATTTGGAAGATTCTCACCTAGCCTACATTTTGTACCCAACTAGTTAGAATAAGCCTTGTTGTTTGGTAGTAGCCTATACATAACCTCACCATACTAGCTGACCTCCACTATAAATTCCTAACAACTTCATGAATAAAATCATTAAGAAAATCATGAAGACAGTGTGACCAATTTTGATAGAACAAAATGCCTTGTGTTCATAATTTTTTCATGATTTCAATTTCTTGACACATTTTATGGGTATGTAGCACTCATTGATTCTTATTGTCTTGTTTCAGAGTAAAGAAACTTAAAATTATGATAATACTAATAGTACACCAAACACATGGTCTGTGTATGTAAATCATTAGTTTGTCATTCGAGTGAATTGAGCCACTGATTTTAAATTCGGGCACATTTTGTGGGTATGTAGCATTGATGGAGTCTTGTGTCTTGTTTTAGAGGAAAGAAACTTAAAAATATAGTAATGGTAATAATAATAGTAAACCAAATTCACTACAAGAAAATACACCAATGGTGAATAGATTGCCGACACAATGTATTTTTGGTCGGCAAAAGAATGCTTTTGCCGACACAAAAGTAATTTATGTCGGTAAATACAAACTTTTTGGCAATAGAAATAAATGTGTCGGCAATGTAGTCGGCGAAAGCAAGGTTGGCAGGAAATATTTTCCTGGTAAATTTTTGCCGACGAATTTTTTTTCTAGCGATGAAATGTGCATCAGTAAAAGTTGAATATTTTGGCGACAACATTTTTGTGTCAGTGATAGTACTAAAGGGGAACTTTTGGCGACAGAATGTGCATCGGCAGAAGTTAAACTTTAATCGATGACATATTTGTGTCGGCAATGATTCCTATATAATATTTATGTATATATACAGTACTATACATGCATTATATAGAACTTAAAAAGTGATTTTTGTCAAAAAAAAATTTAAACTTTCAAAAATCTAAATATATGCATAGTATATGTGTTATTTGTGTGTGTATGTGTGTGTGTGTATCAAGCGAGATCCAGTCAGAGATCCTAAACTTTGCTAAAATACGGACCTCATAGTTCCTAGCCATATTTTAATGATCTGAACCGTTCAATGTATTTAAAACATGTTTTTAATGGTACACATGAGGAATCGGCAAAAAAAAAGAAAAAAAAAGGACCGGAAAAGGCTTGATCCAAACAATTTTTTCTTGAATGCGTATATATACTATATATAATAGCCTTTCAAAAAATAGGGGAGTGATTTTTCCACTTCCCTTTTTGATGACCATATTCTATTTTTTGTTTTCTTAACGTTTGATAATGTATGTATTTTTTTTGATAAAAGATAAGAAAAAAAAAGTGTGAAAATAAATTTCTAAAAACAAGTATATAATTTATATAACATTATACAAGATATAAGTATGCATATACACTAGATATAAGTATGTATACTATATCTAGTATATAAAGTGTATATGTAAGTTACAGTATTTATTTGATATTGGAATAATATTAACAAAGAGTAAGGTAGTGCAATTGGTAAACACTTGGTAATATAGAGTTAGATACCTCTAGTCTTGAGTTTGAAATATGGGGTGCGCACAAGTTCAACACTAGCAAATTTTGATTTTATAAATTGACTGTCGCCAACTCAAAAATCTTGTTGGTAAAAGTGTTACACTACCAGATTTTAGAACTCTGTTTACCGACGCACTACCATTTGCCAACGCAAAATCGCATCGCTAAAACTACATTTTTGCCGATACGTCAAAATTTCACGTCGGAAAAACTCTTTCCCGACATATCAACGACGATGACATGCTGACACAAAAAAATTTATCGGCGAAAACCTTTGCCAACACAAATTTACTTTTGCCGATGCATTTCGTTGTGTCGCCGAATCTGCATTTCCTTGTAGTGAAACCTGGGGTCTATGTATGTTAATCGTGAGTTTGTCATACGATCAAATTGTTTTTTGGGTCATTTTTAATATCCTGTGATGAAAACTATTACTGAATATTTAAAAGCATCTTTCAAAATTCCTTTTATTTTTGGCCAAACATTACGCGTACTTTACAAATGTCAAAGATACATTAGAATCAAAGCCTTTTTCAGTCAAGCCAAAAGTAAAGTTTTTCATACAGACATCTACCACATAAAAAAGTACAATATGGAGAGATTGAGAAGAAGTATATAGAGCCACGGACAGAGATGGCCGCTCGAGCACTGTAGTTAGAAAGATCGTAAGCTATCTCCATGCCAGAATTCCCACACCAAATTACCAACGCATCTTTCCCATTGTATCTATTCCCATTATCATACTCACTTGAATGTACAACTTTGCCGCCAAAACCCTCTAACCCCAACACCTTTGGAATAAACCGTTCACTATTCTCACGTTGCCACCACAAGAAACCTCCCCTCAAACTCCTCAGTCTCACCATTGGAATAAACCCTTTGTTGGGTGGAGGAGTATCGATCACACAGTTATGATGTATGAAACTCGCAAAGAGAATTGAACAAACACACTTTGATTTCATTGATGTTCTCTTACTCCACACTTGATGAAAAACTTAACTGATTACACACCTATTTATAGGTATTACAAGAGAAAAAAACAAATACATGATAAACTCATATTTAATGCAAATCACAAAATGAATCACGGAAGCTTAAAAAGTCTTCGCCTGATATTTCAATAGTAACCCACGTTTTTTGTTTGGGTTGCTGAAAACCCACTTGGTTCTCTCAAGTTTATCTTTTCAACACCCTTCACTATTCTCTTCGCAATGTAGTCTTCTCTCTCCGGAACTATGTTTGGTATAGAAAGCAGATTGAGGCATGCAACGATTACTATCACTGCAGGCCCTGCCCCTATTATGATAGCCACAGTTTCTAGCTAGAAAACTCAATGCCATTTTTTCAGTAGCTTAATCTAAGTTTGACTATTATGGAACTATGGAACTGCGTTTGATCAGTTGACACTGAAATTGGGAGATCAAATCAACAAATTGTTATGCATATATAGATATGTAACACGTCTATATATATTGCCCCGTTGCGACAGCCAGAAACCTCCCCTCAACCAGACCCTGCATTCCTCGCCTCCACCTTGCACTTTTCTCCGCCGTCATGTCATGCGGACTCAAAAGACCAACTGAATAGCGGATTTATGTTGAACTTGGCCACGTAGTTTTCCAAGTACTTGGAAACAAACGTAGGGAAATGTGAAGGGAATGCCATGTGTGGTAGGGTGCAGTATTTCTTGGCTAGGTGAAGTTTCAGGCGGTCGTATGACTTCTTTTTCCAGAGAGAGGCAACGCAGTCTTCTCTCTCCAGAACTATGTTCGGTATAGAGAGCAGATTGAGGCATGCCGCGATTGCTATCCCTGCAGGCCCTGCCCCTATGATGATAATTACATGCCTGGAATCGACTTCTCTCACCACTTGCAAACTCAATGTCGTCTCCATCTATGCTCATAATGAATGGAAAAACCTAAAAAATCATTACCATATGACAACAATTAATAAAATTGGAGATGAGAAGCGCATGCATATTAAGTTATTAAGTTGTATTCATTTAAATTGTTTCTCCCATTGTGACACATGACTTTAAACTTCAAAATATGGCAAACTCGTGACACAATAGACCCATCTAGTAATTATGTTATTTGAAATTAAGAGGATCGACATTAATCTCACTAAATATGGAGAGTTTTGTTAAACATTCAAGAAAGAAACAAGTTTAAAACTTCGCATCACAAATACTATCCGAATAATATTGCTTACATAAGCACAAGTCGCCATTACTTTGGTTTAATTTTCTTCAGAATAAAGTGCTAGGACAAAGCTTTCTATTTTTTTTTTAATAAAGAAATCAGCTCTTCTTTTGGACATGTAATAAAAATTAATTCTACATTTGTGTGGAATTAATCAAGTTTTACAGCGTATTTAATAATTGACGGTGGTGGAGGGAGCAAAGGTGCCATTCATAAAAATTAATTCTACATTTGAGAAAATTAAAAAAAAAAAAAAAAAAACAAGCGAGATCATAATCTCATAGGGTAATTAGTTCCACGAAAAAAAACATAATGAGGTTGGTAATCAAGTGGTCATTTACAGAGATGGCAAAGGTGCCATTCGGTACAGTTATTGATAGAACCAAAAACCAAAACCAAACTTGATACCTAAAACCAAAACCAATTCCGTTCAATTTTTCACAGAAACTAGATATGTCCTACAGATTCTTAAAAGCAAATGCTAATGACGAAGGATTATAACTAGTATAGCACAGAAACCAATAACCAAGATATGAATCGAATCTAGAGAGATTGTCTTGCCGATGTACTTACGTCAGGTTACCATAGTCCGACGCCGTGGAGAGGGAGAGACCGAGAGTCCAGAGATTGAGAAATGTGGGGTCTTCTGAGACAGAGGTTTTTGAGCTGTGGTGGCGACGGGTGAGAATAGTGAAGGGTTTGTTCCAAAGTGTTGGGGTTAGCGGGTTTTGGAGGAGAAGTAGTACACTTTTGTGAGTCCAATATTGTAGAGATACAGTAGAAAGATGTGGTAGGTGGTTGGTTAGGGAAATTTAGGCATGGAGATTGTCATCTCTATTGTATTTATAGGTAAGTTAGTAATGGGTCCAACAAAGCCTTCTATTAACAACGTATAAGCAAAAGCAAGCCAGGTGTCTTTCACAGCTGCATACATGCATGTAGCACGCCAAGTGTTGCTCATAGAACCACATACATGCATGCAGCATGCCAAGTGTGGTTCACAGAACCACATACATACATGCAGCACGCCAAGTGTTATCTATTGAACCAGTGGAAAACAAATGGTGTTCTACTACTATATTGAAACTTCTTCTACTAGCCAAATTATTTTTCCAAAATTATTGAAAATTTCTACATACTTTAAATAAGAACCAATGGGTAAAACTTATTTATTGAAATTTATTTTGCAAATTAATTTGAAAAGTTTCCTCCAACATCAGCTCTTAGAAAAACTTGATTCGACTCAGGCTACTCGGTCAATAAATAAGATATTGGGCCAAGATTGTTTAGAGGATGATGATGAAGTCAGAAGAAGTTTCTCTAATGAAAGCCAATGATGTCGTGTTTTCCGTTGTGGTGGTTCTTTGGGCTTGAGTTTTTTTTTAGGCTTTTGATTGTTCTTTCTTTGGGGCTTTTTTCTGCTGTGGTTTTTTTTAGGGGGTTTTGGTTGGTTTCTTGCTAGCCTCAGGTTGTTATTTTCCCTTCGATTCTTACCGGGTGGTGTCTTCGGAGTGAGAGGTCTTCTTTGTGGCAGGCTCTTTCTCTTCCATGATGCCTCGTGCCTAGGACCCTTTTAATCTTTGTAATATGTATTTAAAAATTAATAAAATCTTTTTTTCTGTTAAAAAAAAGTACTATAAAATCTACTCTCACTACTCTCAATAGCTTTTTTGTGGCTTAGAATTAAGCTAATTGTCTTTGGCTATGTTTTGAGCATCATTCGCAAATCCTACGGAATATAATTCATCCTCCCCATTCCAATGATCTGGAGCTCTTTGGCGGTTGGTGGTGTTTAGTTTTGCTAGGTGGGGTTTGAGGTTTGGCTTTGGTTTAGGTGTTCTGTTGTCTGATTGCATCTTGCCTTCAAGTTTGTTTGGTTCTTGGGTGGCGCTTGTGCCTTTGGTCTGTTTAATCTTCTTTTTTTTTTTTTTTTGAAACATTTATAGAATTTCAGTTTGCCGAGAAAAACAAAATAATCTAGAGCTCTTTTTTTCGACATACCATGGCCTTTGTAAAGGTCTCCATGATCCTATTTACAAATTAAATAATCACATTTTATCGATTCACATCCATATTCATGTATTGACAAGTATTTTTTGCCAAAAAAGTCTTTTGTACTATGCAATGTTGCGCCGTGACCTTCAGCTCACAAAAGATTTATTTCTCTTTGAAAAGTAATATTTATTTATTCTCAATGACTTCCCTATGAAGTGTAGTTTAATGTAATTAGAAATTGGGTCCAATTATTCAATGCTGCACCGGATCGAGCATATCCATGATGAGGTGCTTCAAGACAGTTCAACACCATACATTTTAGTGGGGTCCAAGACAAATTGTATGGGCCCCATATAAAATTTTGGTCCCATGATATGAGTTAGAGCTTTATGTGACCATGCTCCGGGCACAAATAAATAGCTTGCATGAAAGTCAGGGAAGGAGCTAGAAAAAAATTTCTATATAATACTAGATGTTTTTTTTCTTGTAGGAGCGACTACCCCTACTAGCACCCCGGCTCCATCCCTGATAGAAAGTGTTTCACTAAGCAATGCATAGTGAGGAATTAGAATAAGAAATAATTTTGAAGTAGTACCTTGGGCCATTTTCTAACAGTGCTTTTGTAGCCATTGGCAAACACACCATTGCTTGTTATCCACTTGTCTCGCCACTTGCACACTCAATATTGTGTCCATCTATGCGCATAATGGATGAAAAACATGAAAATTCATAACCATAAATGTTAATGGATAAAGTCCACAAAAAATTGGAGATGAGAAACGCATATTAAATTGTATTCTTTTAAATCGTTTCTCACTTAATGAAACATGAATGTGAACTCCAAAGTATAACAAACTCATGACGTGATAGGCCCATCTGGAGATTATTTTATTTGAAATAGGAGGAACATTAATCTCACAAAATCTAGAGAGTTTTTTTAAACATTCAAAATACAAAAAGTTTAAAACTTCCCATCCCAAATACTATGTGAATAATATTCCTTATATAAGCATGACTGTGAGAGTCCCCTTTTACTTTGCTTTAATCTTTTCTCTATTCTTTTGGAAATGTATTAAATCCGAATTCATAGTTTTTCCGACATTTGTGTTGAATTACTCAATTTTTATGGTGCATTTAATAATAGTTTTTCCCATTGGAAATTTTGTGCTCTCATTATTTTACACTTAGATAAATAATACCATTTCAAAATATCAATTTATCTCAGTTTTTTCAAACATTTATATTCATTTTTCATTGCATAACAGGTTGGTAGTAGTATAGGGTGGTTTAGATGTCAAAAGCATTAGAGATATGAATGATGCCTTGTTATCAAAGTGGTGGTGGAGATATGGAAATCAGGCACTTTGGAGGAAAATTATTAATTGTAAATACGAAGAGGTTGGGAGTAGTTGGGTACCAAAAATGGAAATTTCAAGGAGAGTCTCAACTATTTGGACGGACATTATGTTAATACAAGAAAGAACCCCACTGTTATGCTACTTTCATGGATATTGTTTAGCCAATGCCATTCCAATCCTTTTCAGTCCAACTTGTAATAAAGAAGAATTGCTCAGTGATGTCTTTGAAAGGACAATGAAGAATTGCTCAGTGATGTCTTTGAAAGGAAAAATGTCTCAAACCAATGGGAATTTCAATTTCGAAGAAACTTGTATGATTTGGAGAAACTTGATTTGTAAGAGCTTTTGGTGGGCTTAGATGAGAATGGTGTGATATGCAGCAAGGAGCAATCTGATGTGTTAATATGGAAGGGGACAGTCACAACAATTTTTCAGTAAAATCAGTGCATGAACTGACAAAATCAAACACTGGAGATATTACTGCAGAGCCAATCTTTGAATTTACTTGCTCCTAATAGAATTCATTGTTTTGGATGGCTCGTGAGTTTGGGGAGAGTAACACTGCTGGTTATCTATTTAGAATTGGTGCTATTCATAGTTTTGATAACTTGCTATTGCATTGTCGGCCTATATGGTATGTTTGGATTGATATCATTCTTTGGTGGGGCATTCAATGGGTGGTCCCTCAAAATGTATATGATTTATTAATTTGGTGGATGGATTGGAAAGTTAAATCCAAAGAAGAAAATAATTACGCCCAGCATACTATTTGCTGTGACGTGGATAGTATGGAATCAAAGGAATGCTTGTATTTTTGAAATGGTGAATCCAAAATGGGTTGAGGTCAAAGAGCTAATCAAAATTAGAGTGGACCTTTGGGTTAGAAGTAAGGATGGCTAGAAAGACTATTCCATTGAGGATTTCCTTTTTAGACTCAAAAGTGAGGGCACATCTTGTGGTTGGTGATTGCTTTGGGTTCTAGGTTTGGGTGGGGTTGTGATTTCTAGTGCTCTTCTTTGTGTCTCTTCTAGGGTTTTTCTTTCTTTTTTCTTTTCTTGGTTTTTAGTTTCCTTGGGCGGTTCTATGTTTGTGGTGTTTTGTGGGGTTCGTTTTTACCTTGGGGGTCTTTTTGTGTATGAGTTTTCTATTTTCTAATTGAGGTTGTCTTTATGGGCTGGTTGTGTCTTGTGGGTGGATTGGGGTCTTTTATATTGACACTTATCATCTCGACGATATTGTTTTTACCAAAATACTCAAAACTTTGCTTTTGCAATCCCACAAAGTAATCATGTATGCAAGAGAAAAGAAAAAGACATGTTAGTTTTTCATTTTGTTTTCTTTTTCTATTTTATTGTTGATTAGTGCAAAGATTTTTGGTTAATACGTTTAATAATAGTCCAGCTCTACACCACTATAATAATATGTGTTATAATTCAGGTACCTGAATATCTCCAGTTTAGATTTTGTCCATGGTCCACAACATTACATAGAAGGAACTTCAATGTACACAAACATTCCCGATCGCACCATTTCCTGACTTTGTCCGTGTACCAATCTGGGCAAAAAAGCATGATTGTACTCTCCCTGGGTAATTAGTTCCACAATGGGTAATTAGTTCCACAACATAAATATAACGATATAGATAAGTCACTAAATTAACATGCCCCAATAGTCATTTACAGATATGGCAACATGCCGTTCAGTGTGGTCATTGTCAAAACCAAGAGCAAAACCAAACCTAATACCTAAAACCAAAAGCAAAACCTGCCATAATCAAAATCATTGATTTTTATTTTATCAAAACTATAACAAAAACCACGGTTACCGATTCTGTTCGATTTTTCACCAAAATTGTTAGATTTTCAACAGATCCTTTATAACAAATAATAATGATGAAGGATTCAAACTAGTACACAATAGAAACCCATAACCAATATATGAAATTAATAGATCTATAAAACTTGTACACAATAGAGACCCATAACAAATATATGAAATTAATAGATCTATAGAGATTGCCTTGCCAATGTACTAACCTTAGGTTATTGGAGTTCAATGCTGCTAAGAAGGAGAGATCGAAAGTCCAAAGATTGAGAGAGAGAGAGAGAGAGAGAGAGAGAGAGAGATAGATGGGAGACGCAAGTGAGGGTGAGAGAGGGAGAGGCACAAGCGAGAGTGGGAAAGTAAAGCCCTAAAATTTGTTGGAAGCGTGTATATATATAAGGGTATTTATGCAATTATACTCAAGGTTCTGAATCTCGTACTGAACAGGGTACCGGTTTTCTTACTGGTATGGTACAGTACCGATACGGAACAGGTATTGGTACCGTTTCGGATTTAGCGGTACTATATATATATATATATATATATATATATATATATATATATATATAGAAATTACAATCAAAAGTTTATTAAACACACAAAAAAAATTATTTGATTTTTTTAAGCTTTTGAATCAAAATTACTATCATTTGTTAAACTTCTGCGGAATTGAAGATGAAACAAAAAAAATCCTAGATAAAAAATAAAGCTACCATTTTAAAATACTATAAGAAATAAAGTAAAATGAGGCTCATGGGCAAAAAGCATAAGTGCATAACCATTTTAAAATGGGCCAGTTGCTGGAAAAGGTGGGATAAAGGGCTAATTTGGTCATTTAGTGATATTAGGGTTCTCACCCCATATAAAGGTTATTCCTCAGCGGCTACCACTTTCTACCCTTCTATATCTGCTGCGTGAAGCCACTGTTGTGCAACAGTTTTGATCGCAGATAGGTAAGCTTCTCTCTCTTTCTCTTTCTCTTTCTCTTTCTCTCTCTCCCTCTCTCTCTCTCTCTCTCTCTCTCTTTAATCAGTCATGCCATAGCCTATAATAGGTTTAGCTACTCCTCTATCTGATCTCTCTTTCTCTTCGATCTCTCTCTAGATTCCGATCGGCTTTGCACAGATGGAGAAGTGCAAAAACAGTACAGAAATATGAAGCTGTTTTTGAGAAATTTTCAAAAACGCCATCTGCAATTTCTCAGTCGGAACAACCGGTACCACCGTACCGTCCGGTATCATTTGGAATTACCGGAACCGACCGGTATTTGCTGGAATTGAGGACGGGACGGTATCAGTAGGTGACCTTACCATTTTTCTTGAAATCCGGTACGGTACGAGATTCACAACCTTGATTATACTACAGTTTAGTTGCAGTTATGGTTCAGTCCAATTTTTGGTGCGGAGAAGATATAAAACTAGAACCGGAAACAAATTGGCTGATTTTCTAAAGCAAAAACCAAAACTAAAACCACTATTACAAAAATGGTTAAAAACTGCACCAATTGTTGCAGTGCGATTCGGGTAACCAATGGTTCGATCGAGATTATCATTCCTAGTTCCAAATGATTTTATGAGATAAAATCTAGTTTTTTATTGAGTTGTGATAATTATTCAACTCATTTATTTAATTGGATATGAGAATGGATTAGTCAGAGTATATATTCAAACTGACAGGATATGTCTATGTTTGGTTGAAATATTTATAAGTCTCCCACTAATTATGCCCGTATTTTATTGCGGTGGACCCACACTAACCGATATAAAATCCCTCAAAATAATTAACAGTACTCTCTCCGTTCCAAATTTCTTGTCTCTTATAGCATTTTGGGATCTTGCAAATGTTAGGAAAAATATAATCCCACATTGTTTAGAGATGGAATGGGTGTTCACTTCATAGCTTGACATGCTTCACCTCATATCTTGATATTTCCGATTCCTCCCAAACATCTCATAAAGTCTACAACAGAGTAGTCCTTGATATTGAATTTTCCTATTGTCCAAATTGTTGTTCTAACCTTGATGAGATTCACACATTCTTCTAACTATGCCCTCTTGTAGGGAACTAAGGGAGGTGCTACGCAGAGTGGTTGTGCGCCCATTTCGGTGGTGTGTGGGCCCCATTTTAACGATCGGAGACGTCTACCGTGTAGAACTCGTCAAGTACTACAAATATACCAAAAATCAAATTGATCAGATATCGTTAAATGCCTCATCGGAACACAAATAGGTGAAAAAAATTGGAACACACATCTTGAAACATTGGATTTCAACCATTGTAACAATTTTCTTCAGCATATTTGGTGTTTCATGAGGCACTTAACGATATCCGATTTGTAAGAACCTGTGTTTTTTAATTATTTTTCCGAAAATAAAGTTGGAAAAAATGTGAGAAAATGAGAAAAAATGATTAAATGTTGAAAGATTTTGGTTTAAGTGTTGATTGGAGTTTGTTTGGTTTACACAAGCCACTATTGGGCTTGGGTGTAATTAATTGAAAGTATATGTGTATGGTGTGTGAGAGGAGGGAGAGAGAGGGAGAGAGAGAGAGAGAGAGAGAGAGAGAGAGAGAGAGAGAGAGAGAACACTCCCCCTCTCTCAAAATATCCAGCCCTCTCTCTCTCTCTCTCTCTCGCATCTTTACTCCTCCATTTTTCTTCTCTTCTCCCACAAAATCACACCATCTCCCAGTAATTCCTTCACAACCCTTTGCCAAAATCACTCCCTCCACGAGTTAGGAAGTTTGGCTTGCATTTGTTTCACTCTGGGAGGTGACCATTTGCTTGGAGCTTAGAGGAAGGGTAAGGGTTTTGCTTATTGGTGGGTTTCAAGCTTTGCTTCACTTGAGGTAGGGAAATTTCTAACTTTTCTAAGTGTAAATGTGGTGTATATGTGTGTGTAGACTTTTGATTGCTAAGTTCTTCTTTGGCTTGTTGATTTCTTCAAGCAAAACCCATTTTCTAGTCAAGCTTGTGTTAGAAATCATCATCTCCTAGCCCCTTTATAAATCTCCTATTGATTCGGTAGATAACTCAACACATTGTTGCTTGATTTCTTGGTAATGCTTGAGAATTGTGTAAAATCCACATTGCACCCATTTTTAGTCCATTGCTTGAATTTGGGGAAAATAGAAAATCTTGTAAATTGGTGATATTTTGTGTTATTTTGTTGTTTGAACCTTTTTTCTTCTTAATAGGTCCATTTGGAACCAAGAAATGCCCAAAGAGAAGCCCCATTGATCACCCCTTGAGTTGTAAAATTTTGGATCTGGTGTTGTCCTATGATAAGCCCCATACATTGTATATATCCGGGCTTATCTTGCTCTTTGTGATCACACACACGTGCATTTTGTACCTTTATATGATTGATTTTGCGTGAGTTGTGTTTTTGACGAGTTTCAGATAATCGGAGCTAAAAGGCGTGTCCAAAGCTCCAAATAATCTCCGATTGTATCCGGAAGTACCTAAGGTCCCACAATGCCGTGGAGGACAATCGCCGAAGCTTAGAAGTTGATTCAAGAAGCTTTGGAAGGTTCAAGGAAGGCCTCGAACAAAAGAACAAGACATTTGGAGTTATGAGCCTCGAGAAAATCTGACCAACCGATAGAAAAAGGCTCATTTCCCTCATTATATAAAGGCCATGAAGATGAGGTCAATTGGGTTTGAAAGTAGACTCATAGAGCTTTCCAACGGTTCAAGAATCGCCTCATTCCGAGTTCGGACGAAGCCGGGGCGTGCCCGCGAAGTTGGGTAAAAAAATTAGTCTTCCAAACGATTCTGGACCGGTCCGGAATTATTCTGGACCGATCCAGAATTGCCCAAAAATTTCTAGACGATTTCGGACCGGTCCAGAATAATTTTGGACCGGTCCAAAAGTGCTCCGAACCAATTTTTGTGGACTTTTTACACTTTCCACTTATGGAAACTTACTACTTTTGTTGTTTTTATGATATTTTTGTGAGAGAGAAAGTGTTGTGTATATAATCATCTCTCTCTCTCCCTCTCTCTTATCTTCTCCATTAGTTAGCTTTAGGTACTTGAAGTTTTTCATTTCCATGGTTTCTCAAGCTTTATCTCTCTAGATTTCTCAAGTAAGTTTTCATTTCTAGTCAATTTGTCAAGGTTTATTGTTGTAGCTACAATCATTCTCTCTATATAAATCTAGTTTATTTGCATTTCTACCGGTTAAATCTTATTCTTGTTTTTCCATCTTCTTCCTTAAGAAACACTAGTTTAAATTTGTTGTTTGTTAATTTCTCAAGGCTTAAAAGTGTAGGGAAGCTTAGGTTCAGTATCAATATCAAGTTTAATCATGAATTTTATTTCCTTCAAATTTCTAATTAGGATTAGCTTAAGCATAATTAGTGAGTACTTAAATGGGCTCGGTCATGGGGTGATTAGCACTCCATGACTTAGGTTTAATTCGTTCTTCTCGCCAAATTGCAAACACTTCTTGTTTAATAAAGTCACGGGTTCATCTTTATGTATCAAAATTCGGGTCTATAAACCCCTTTGATCGCATCGTCGCCCGGGGGCATGACCACTTGGTACGTGCCTGATGCTTAGGGATAGGGCGACTCAAATGTTTGTATAAACGGCACAAGAATCCTACACTTTATCGAACACCATTTCTAGTTCAAAGAGTTAGGATCGATTTTATGTACCAAAGTCTAGGTTTGTTAATCTTTTTGATCTCTCGTAGTTAAGGGTTGATTCTCCTTTTCACGTGTGATGCTTGGAGCGATGTCAACCTAGATGTTTGTCAAATGGTTATAAGAATCTTAATCTCAACAAAAGAGGAACGAATTAGCCTAAGTTATGGTTGTTAAAATCCCTTAGACTTTGCCTTAGTTTAATTTGTCGTTTTTAATCTTCTGAGTCATTCTAGAAGTAAGAAGAGAACCACCAAACAAAACCACCTCGTAAGTTGGCCGTCTTAACGCCAAAACTCTCATCGCAAGTTAAACTCTCACGCCGGGTGCGTTCGGTCCCTGTGGATTCGACCCGGTCTTACCGGTTATTATGCTACCTCCGACCTAGCCCTACGCTTGGGTCAACACTTTCTACGACACAATCCAAGGTCGCAAGCATCCTATCGATAGGACTTCATCCCCTATCGATAGGAGTCTTTCTCTTTTTGTTCTGGCCAATCTGATGGCTGCTTTATCGATAGGACTTGATCTTCTATCGATAGGAGCCTCTAACACCCTACCAATAGGACTTTACCTTCTACCAATAGGACTCTCTGATGTTTCAATAATGGTCAATCTAATCTGTCTCCTTTCAATAGGACCTAACCTCCTATCAATAGGACCCCTTATATTTTTTTGAAAAATTTCTTAAATCGTGATTCTTTCATTGTGGCTCGTTTGTGTAAGTTATTGGTCACATATTAGGGTATGGGAGGGTCACATTGATATCCTAGACACTCGAGTCAAAATCTCCTTTATGAATACGTTCGGGTAACATGAAACATGAGTTTTGCGTGAAATTAACACATGAAAGTAACATGAGGAGACATATGAACACTGTAATGATATCAATGAGCATTAAATGAAGTATGAATGTGGTAATGATGACACAGGGCCCGAAAAGGTATGCCCGGAGTGACACGGAGCCTATATGGCGTGCCCGGAAAATAATTGAATGTTTAAAAGGAATGAGATGTATATAATGAATGTGTAGGACACAAGTGGCGTGTCGGGTGCAAGTTGGGTACGAGGGACGAGAGTAAATGAAATCTATATGTTCATGTGTTACTTTCAAGTCATTTTACCATTTAAACTCTCTCTTAATTCTTGTTCTTGTCCTGTGCTTTCTTGTCTATTGATAAGCCCCATACGTTGTATATATCCGGGCTTATCTTGCTCTTTGTGATCACACATACGTGCATTTTGTGCCTTTATATGATTGATTTTGCGCGAGTTGTGTTTTTTGATGAGTTTCAGAAAATCGGAGCTAAAAGGCGTGTCCAAAGCTCCAAATAATCCCCCATTTTACCCGGAGGTATCCAAGACCCCGCAATGCCATGGAGGACAATTTCCGAAGCTTAGAAGTTGATCCAAGGAGCTTTGGAAGGTTCAAGGAAGGCCCGGAACAAAGGAACATGAAATCTAGAGCTATGAAGCTCAAGGAAATCCGACCAACCGATAGAAAAATGCTCATTTCTCTCATTATAAAAAGGCTATGAAGATGAGGTCAATTGGGTTTGAAAGTAGACTCATAGAGCTTTCCAACGGTTCAAGAATCACCTCATTCCGAGTTCGGACGAAGCCGGGACGTGCCCGCGAAGTTGGATAAAAAATCTGCTCGAACAGACGAATCTGGATCGATCCAGATGTGGTGCGGATCGATCCAAATACCTCTGGCCATCATTTTTTGAGCTCTTTTTGCACTTTACTTTTATGGAAACTTTTGTTTAATGTGTGTGCTTTATTAGATATTATGTAGAGAGAGAAAGGGAAGAATATATGGGGCTCTCTCCTCTCTCCTCCCATCTCTCACTCTCCCTCCTTAGTTTAATTTTGCTCCTCCATTGGAGGATTTTTAAGGTCTCTCTCTCTAGTTTTCTCAAGTTTTCATTTCTAGTTAATTTGTCAAGGTTTATTGTTGTAGCTACAATCATTCTCTCTATATAAATCTAGTTTATTTGTGTTTTTATTGGTTAAATCTTGTTCTTCATTTCCTAGCTAAATCCTTCTTAAACTCAAGTTTACCATGGTTGTTTGTTAATTTTCCAAGTATTAAAGTGTTAGGCTAGCATAGGATCTTTGTTAAAAACCAAGTTTCAAAGTCATTAATCATGTTCTTTATTTCCTTTATTAAATTAGTTAGCCTAGTTAATTTAATGTGTGAGTAGTTTAATAGGTAGGGTCATGGGGTGATTAACTCCCCATGACCAAAGTTAGTTCATTTCCTCGCGCAATTTAAAAAAGGCTTTCAACTTTTTTCGAGCAATGAATCGGGATTCACTTTTATGAATCAAAATTAGGGTCTGTAAACCCCTTTGATTGCACGTCGTCCGGGGCATGACCACTTGGTACGTGCGATGCTTAGGGATAGGGCGACTCAAATGTTTGTCTAAATGGCACAAGAATCCTATTCTTTGTGGAACGCATTTTTCTAGGCGATGGTTTAGTTTCTAAACCATTTGCTCGGGTGCACCTAACGGTGGCTTGAGTCGGTTACCAAGCGTGAGGATTTGGTTAGCTTTGGTTGTGATCGTTATGAACCCCTAGGCTTTACCTTTGTTAATTTAGTCTTTTTGTATTCTGTGTCATTCACGAAGTTAAGTGAATCCACCAACAAATCACAAAAGCCAAGTTTGCCGCTTTAAGGCTAAACCCTCACTCGCAAGTCAACTCTCACGCCGGGTGCGTTCGGTCCCTGTGGATTCGACCCGGTCTTACCGGTTATTATGCTACCTCCGACCTAGCCCTACGCTTGGGGCAACACTTTCTACGACACAATCCAAGGTCGCAAGCATCTATCACCCTTATATATTTCATTGCATTTAGGATTGTTATATATTTCTCTATTGGCTAGTAAGCTCAACCTTACAAATTTCAAGTACCCATCAAGAAGAATAATATGGAGTGCTTCAAAGTGCATACATGCATTGTTTTGAAAACTAATGGAGGAGTTATATCATCAGCTTATAACTTATATTTTTTTAAGATGATTTTGTAACTCAATTAAGTTTCTTCTTTTGACATTAGAGTTGTATAACTATACATTTATTTTATCTCATTTTGGGGTACGGGTACCCATAGATCTTGGTGTATTTTGATGTTAACTTTGACTATTATACTTAGACTTTGACATGGCTTGTGGACTTGTTGACCGTCAACGTGGGTTATCCTAATGAATTATCCTTTTAAATTTCGAGGGCGTGACACGATTAAGTTGATTTTTTGTACACTTATTGTACTCGACGAGCTCTACACGGTGGACGTCTCCAATCGTCAAAACGGTACCGACACGGCACCAAAATAGGCTCGCATAGCACGCTGCGCAGCACAGGGCTATGCAATAGCCCCTCTGTTTCCCTCTTGTAGTGGAAGATCCTATTATTTCTTTCCTTCCAAATCGACCATACTTGACCAAAAAAAAAAAAAAAAAAAAAAAACTAATTTCCCAACATGCTTTTCCCAAATTTGGGTAGGATTTAAAGAACCATCTTTCCATTTGTAATAGGTGTTATGTCCCCTATGAGCAATTTTGTTCCAAGCGGAACCAAACTTATAACGATATATGTTTGTAACTTACCCAAAAAAAAAAATATTAGATTAGGTGGACATACCCACAAGTCTCCCACCTAATCTAATATTTGTTTTCCCTTGATGCCTTAGAGTAAGCTTACCCCCTTTGTCATCCCAATAGCCTTATGCTTTATGCACGAGAAATTGCGAGATCAATTAGTATGCATTAATTATTGGTCTTTCGCAGAGTTAAAATCCTTTGAGAGGGGGTTGAAATATTGGACGTGACTTCAGTATTAATTTGGGTGCATTAATCGTTCGAGGGCATGCTGATTGTTCGAGTCGTACCTTTAGACACGGGCATGCACTAATACTCAATATATTCTCCTTTGCCAATAAAAAAAAAAAAAGAAGAAGGTTGCTAACTAAGTCAAGCATTACTCTTGTGATTCTAGGTGGCTGAAAATGTTGAAGGTGATGGCAATGTGGTGAAACCCTTTTGCGGTGAGGGCAATGTGGTGAAACCCTTTTGCAAAGGATTCCTATCCATATGTTAGATTTGGTGTTTTTATTTAGGTTTTAGGTCAAAAAATATTTCTTTCAGTACTTAAGTCAGTCATCCTATTATTTATGATTAAGTGACTATTTCATAACTTGTTTTGCTTGAGATTTCTTTTGTGCAAATGTTTTCTTAGGAAATACTTGTTCGACATGAATAGTTAATTTGTGTCTCGTGAATGAAGTTAGATATTGCTAATTATGTAAGGTTTATGCTAGCTAGCTTTTGAACATGTTGTGGACTTGTAATAGTGAAAAAATATTTTTATCAATGGCACATTGTTTCGATAAATTTTTGTCCCAATAGCATTTCTTTCTCATCCCAATAATTGGATTGTGGTGGAATTATGATTTTGTAACAAGTAACCTCTTGTGACGAAATCACTCTTATTGTGATGAAATTTCTACATAGTAATGTTATGACGAATTATTTTGTCACATATAGTGCGTCTAGACAGATATTTTTATTTTATTTTATTTTTACGGAATTGTGCTTATAGTGACAAAATTAATGATGATGTAATGGCAAAATAATTGTTACTACTATTTTTTTTGGTGACAAATGAGATTTTTCTCACCACAAGCTTATAATGACAAAATTAGATTACCAATTGTAACAAGTTTGTTCTCTCTCAATAGCTTTCTAAAGATGAAACTGGAGTTTTTGCAAAAAAAACAGTTTGTCACCATAATATTTTTGTACCTCATATAAATATTTTATTGTGACAAACCAATGCTTAATGGCAATAAAAGAATTACACATTGTGACATAATATTTTGTCACTACCAATGAGACTTTTTGTGAGAAACTTTTTTTCTGAGCATAGTTTTTGGTTTGTTGCGACGAATTTGAGATTTTGTAACAACGAGTGTGAAATTTTGTCACAACAAACTTATTACTACGAGCTTGTTGTGACAAAAGGGGAAAAATATTTTGTCACCATAACTTTGTAGTGACAAAAAACTACTCCCTCCGTCCCTTTTTAAATGTGTTACTTGGGATTCTGTGCCATTTTCAACGGCTTATAACTTTTAATGTGAACCTCAAAACATATGCATTATGGATCTTGTTTGATAGATCTTAATTATTTATATTATACAAAATTTTCAAAATCATAAAAGCTATTATAAATTAACCTCAAAACATATGCATTATGGATCTTGTTTGATAGATCTTAATTATTTCTATTATACAAAATTTTCAAAATCATAAAAGCTATTATAAATTAAAAGTTATAAGCCGTTGAAAATGGCACAGAATCCCAAGTAACACATTTAAAAAGGGACGGAGGGAGTAACATATAGTGACGAAAATTTTCATAGAAAAATCTAGAAATTGTTGTAATGAAGACCGAGCTACCAGTTGGCTATTGGTGGCATGTGCCCTTCTGCAACGAAAATTTTTAACTGCAATTATTTTAAGGGTAGAACTTCTGGTGTCGCAATGAGTTTCTCATGGATGCTTTGGTTTGGTTCATCGAGAGGAAATTTCCTCAAAAATCAGTTCTACTCAATCATAGATGACTTTCGAGATCTAAAGGAGCATTGCATTCTTTTATGATTCATGGTTGAGGTTACGCATTGAGATAATTTCTCATGGTTATGGTAACGCGTTGAGATAATTTTATTTTTTTACTTTCTAGTTGCTTTTGATTTTTTTCAGAGCTCTTAGATAGTTTACTATTATTAAGAAATTTAAATGTTTTAGACTCTTGGACCTTGAATTTTTTTTTAAATTCTTGTAACTTATGTTGCGCCCCCTTAGATATGAAATCCTGATTTCATCCCTACTTCCAAACATTAGAAACTTCACCAGTCTGTGGCATTTGTGGTACCCAATGGTTCCTTCCCATGCCATATTTTCCTTGAATTACTCTAACCCAAAGAGCTGACCTCTCCTTGTTCTATCTCCACCACCATTTGGCCAACAAAGCCAAGTTATGTTGCACCAGTCTCTTGATCCCCAAGCCAACATATCTCCTACTTTCTCCGACTTCACTATGCGAATCTTTTTTCATTTCAGCAGGATGGCCTCTTAAGAACTGCCTTTGTAGTTTTTCAATGGTCTTCGCAACAACTACTAGAATCTTGTAGAGAGACATGTAATATATGGGTAAATCAGTGTAGATTTCACCAATGTTAGTCTTCCACCAATGGATAAGTGTCTTACAAGTGAGGGTGTGTTGAGAATATAAATAATAAAGTTGGTCATCTCTCTAACAGCTTAAGCTTTTAGATGAGTTGATGGTTTTTTTTTTGATCAGCAAAAATTTTTTTATTCAAAACTCGACTAAGGGTACATCGATAAGAGCCAGACCAAGCACAAAGCAAGGATAAGGCAAAGCAACACAACTAGAGAGAAACTAGAGGTACAGCACAGCAAACAGGGCAGAGCAACACTTTCTACCAAACACACCTCTAGCAGCAGTATAAAACCCAGTTAAACTTTGATTCTTCTAATGCCTTCAAGGCACCTCACGAAATCCTCAACGGAGTAGTCCTTGATGTCATATTTCCCTTTGATCCAAAAAGCTATTCTAGTTTTTACCAACTCTAGTACCTCCTCTGCCTCCATTGAAGAATTGTTGAATGTAATCTCATTACGAGCCAACCAAATTGACCATAAAACAGCGTAGAAGCATGCCTCCCAACATAATTTTTCCAAATTTTTGAAGTTGCTCGAGAACCACCACAGCATAAGGCCACCTAGTGATCCAGGGCAAGCCCATGTTATGTTCCACCACCTTAAGATTGCCGACCAGATTTTCCAAGCAAAATTACAGTGCAGCAGTAAATGTGTTGGGCTTTCAACGTCCAAAGTGCACAAGGGACATAACTCATCACCTGGATTGATGATATGAATTATACCTTTGCTAATGAGGATAGGCCTTGTAGCTATTTTATTTTGTATAGCCTGCCATGAAAATACCTCAACTTTTGGGGGACAAAGATTTTTCCATACTAACCTTAACCATGAATTTTGATTTCTTCTTGTCTCCCATTCTGAGTATGCAGATTTGACTGAGAAGCATTTATTTGCACTCCACCTCCATTCCATAAAATCCTCTCTAGATCTATCAATCTGGATTCCTTGTAGTTTTTGATGCAGATTTTGCACCTCCTCTTCCTCCCATACGAACATTAATGGTCTCCTAAACAATGAATTCCATGTACCTCCTCCAACTTCTTGCCACATTTCCTGGATTTTTTCCTTTGTACTGATAAAGATAACAATCTAGGAAACTCTTGTTTGAGTGACACTTCCCCTATCCAAATCTGATCCCAAAATCTAATTTATCCTCTTGATTGTACTCTTAATCTGAAACCTTGGTTGATCACCTCAGAGAGTGCTGATGAGTTGATGGTTACCAATCTTTTAGGGGCTTTACCTTCAAAGACAACTATTTTTCACATTCCATACAGTCCACGAGTTGGTCATCTCTCTGTTTTGGCTTTAGTTTTCGATCCGCCCACCATTGCCCTAGAGCTTGCAGACAAGGGTTGAGGTATCACCCATTGAACTCAAGTTAACATCGTTATGAACCCTAGAATATCGAAGTAATAAAATCTGTAGTAAGTTTTGGAAAAAATGTTTCTTTTATCGCCAAACTGTTTCTCATGAAATTATTGAAAATATCCACATACTCTTAAAAATCTGTACGTTTAACTAATAAAATTAGAATTTAAAACCTGAAAATTGATAAAAATAAAATGTGATCAATCGCCCCACTAAAATGATTATAGTTTGCATAGATGTTTATCTTCCAACACTACTTGATTGAACGCCTCATAGCAGGATTGCAATCAATGTATGTGCCGAACCAAATATTTGCTTATACTCCCTGTAATGAAACATATGTGACTCAATGAATGTCTACTAAAAATATCCTCTCAAAAAGAATGAGGGATGCAATATTTATAGACCAACTCGTTACTTTCCGAATAGTCACCTGGAAGGAGGGACATCACTGTTCATTGAAAGATGCTTTTGTCCACAGCGATCAAACATGTGTAATTGAAAGGACACGACTCCAAATCAGCTCAATATATGTACGTTCACATTACACAATAAAATGTTAGGTCCAAAATATTTTCCAACGCATACTTCAGAGAAGAAGCACCCATATGCACCAAATTAATGTTTGCCCAGAAAAATTTGTGAACATTTACTACATGAGTATCCTTGAACATAAGCACAATGACAAAGTTAATCAGCAATAATGCTAGGTTTACAACACTCCAACAGAACCAACCACAATAGCCTATGTGGCACTGTATGATCGGTAATAGTAGAACAAACACTTTGAAACTACTTTGCAAGATTGAAACCACCAATTTGGGCACTATATTATTGGTAATGAGAGAACATGCATTTTGAAACTACTTTACAATTACCAATCATCCAGTGCCATGCAGGCTCTTGAGGTTGGTGTTGTGTTAGAGAGTTTGAAGAAAAGATAAACTTGAGCAAGTGTCCCAGCAGCCCTAACAAACACAAGGGCGCCAACTATTCATATCAAGCTTGAAGACATGTTGAACTTTCGTAATTTGTTCTATGTAAAGGAGTTAGGGTGTTTCACTAAGATAGTTTTGTTTCAAAACTGTCTTGATTTTTGTATTCACATCATTTTATGCGATGTATTGTGTGAGGATGACCTATCTCGATTTTTAGGAAAAACTAGTTTTTGAAAAAAAAAAACTAGTAATAGAAGAATAAGAATTGATTGAATTCTGTCACACATGGCTATGGAGAGTCCTTGATACAAAGGCTATATGTAATAGGATACAGTCAAAATATAACAACCAACTAACAACCAAGGTGATCTCTAAGGTACAGGATAAGGATTATCCTTAACACTGTGATTTGCTCAACAAATATGATTTGATTTTCCTCCTGATTATCTAAAGAGTTTTTGGGAAAAACGGCCTTCTTGTTGTCTGAGAATCAAGCTAATGTCGTTGGCTACCTTCTGAGCATCATTTGCTATTCCAAACAGTCCCTTCCTTGCAAATCCAACGCAGTACATCCCATTCTCCCCCTTCCATTGATTCGGTGCCCTTTTTTTGGGCATCCCATCTTCGTTGAAAAGGCCTCCATCATCCTGCTTACAGATTAGATAATCACATTTTAGATAATCTTGGGGGTCCACCCCTTGGATACCATACATTCTTGTGAGGTCCAATTCTAACTATATGGACCCCACAAAAATATTTGATGCTAGAATGAGTCAAAGCACCACGTTACTGGTCTAGACTTAAATTGGTTGGACGGCCTACACAAAAGTGTTTAATTTGGTTCCCGGCCTTTACTCTGCTCATGTTTAATTGTGGTATTGTAGAAAAAATTTATTCCCGATCATAAAAAAAAAATGTAGAAAAAAAATTATGTTTCGTTACCCAGTACTCTTAGGCAGGATACTCATAAATTCAACCTCTAAAACATAGTTTGAAGTACCTTGAGCCATTTTTGAACAGTGCTTTTGTAGCCGGTGGCAAACACAATGGCTTGGAATCGACTTGTCTGGCCTCCAGTAAACTCAATGATGTCTCCTTTTATGCTTGTTATGGATTGAAAAATCTGAGAAATCATTGCCGTATGACAACAATTAATGAATCAAGAAGAAACAAAATTGGATATGAGAAACGCTTATTAATTTGTATTCTTTTAATTCATTTCTCACTTTATAATACACGACTATAAACTACAAAGTAAGGCAAACTCATGACGTGGTAGGTATATGAAGTAATTCTTCTATGTGAACGCTAATCTGTCAGAGTTATGCCAAACGTTTTAGATAGGAAAAGTTTAAAGCTTCACCGATCCCAAATTAAATGTGGATAACATTCATTACATTAGCGTGTGGCGCCCTTATTTGCTTTAAATTTTGTCTTAATAAAGTGCTAAGACAAAGTTTTCGCAATCTTATTAAATATGAAGAAATCTGCACTTGTTTTGTCAATGTAACAAATCTCTGCACTTCTCGAGTTTTTGCGATGCATTTAATAATAGTACTAACATTTCCAAAAATTTCATAAGATTTATATCTTCTTTTTTTTCACAGCATAACAGGTTCATAATGCGACTACTACAATTTTTACTTGTCAATTTTCTACTGAGATTTTGATTACTTTTTTTTTTTTTTTTTAGCTAATTTTTTCAATGAGTCAAAAAAAAAAAATTGTAAGTGCTCCTCTAATAATAACAATAATCTGATAATAATAATAAGTGCTATAATGAAGGTACCTGAATATCTCCGGTTTTGATTTTTTCCATGGTCCCAACATCAATGACAGGTGATCGACCCGTTGTCGCTTTGATATAAAAAGGTCCCTCAAATGAGGTTTGAAGGCCGTAATGGGATAAATCACCGTACTTAAATTTGATTAGGGTCTGAATCATCTTGTCCACAACATTACATGGAAGGAACTTCAACAAAGACATTCCGAATTGCACCATTTCCTTTGTTAGTATGTGTACCTATTAAAACATAATGTAAAGAGCTACATAAGTTTATAACCATGCACGAATAGTACCATTTAATGAGATGTGTTACGCCTCCACCTCCTGACAACCCCCACTCCCCGCAACAATTTAGGCCCAACATCCAAAATCCAATTACTTTTTTTTTTCTCTTTTTCTATTTTTTCTTTTAACTTTATTTATTTAATTACTTATTTAATTTGGTTTACTCAAATTAAATTTGCAAGTAATTTTTTTTTTTTACATTGACATTTAAATTTGACTTTATAATTAGAAAATTTATGTTATTTTAATTAGTTAATTAATTTGTTTTAACAATAAATAATACATTTAAAAAATTCTAAAAGTGAATAATATTACAATCATGCTTAAAAGTAAATAAGTACTACAATCACATTTTTAAGTGAATAAATATTACAATCACGTTGACTTTAAAAGCTTTATTGATAGGAAAAAATAATACTAGAAAACAAATACTTCAAGAAATAACATCTGTCTTTAATCAAATGACCAAAAAGTCACGAGCCTTCCAAGATACAAATACGACCCAAATCAATACTATCTCTTCTAGCCAAAGAATGGATTACGTCATTCGTACTCTTACATAAAAAATAAAACTACCACTCATCAAACACAATCTCTCAATTTTCATAATTTTTTTTAAGTAAACCCGGACATTAAATATGTTTTGTATATCTTTAAATCATTACTCATTAAGAGCATATCCGGCCCTAAAATTCACTCCACTCTATAAAACCCTCATAAAATTCACTCCAACCCTTAATTCAAACATATACCAAAATATATGTGAAAGGCATCAATAATTCACGACGATTCATTTTTGTAGTAGTAAATATTTTTTTAGCCAAAATATAATAATACAAGTAATTATGTGTTTATTTAATACTCGTATAAGATTGCTTACTAAGATGATAAGATCCATGTGAGTGGTCAAGGAAGAATTATCAAGGTTCCTGTAAATCGAGTTATGTTGGGCTTGAGGTAATTTAATGGACCGTTCTACAGGTACCGACTGGAGGTATCGACCAGCGCCAGGGATCCCGTCGTGGGCTTCATGGGAATTGATGGATTCGGACGGCGCTACGAGCTTGATCCAACATCACCCCATTTCATTTTAAAAAAATTGAATGACATTGGGTGTTTTGGATCAAGCTCATACGGCCGTCAGATTGCATCCATTCTTGCCTAGGCCCACGCGGAATTTGATTTTGAGATGGATGAACGGTTCGAATTGCTCATTTGAGACCCACAATACGGTATCAACAATAATTAAATAAATAATTGAATAATTTAAAAAACTGAATTAAATAATTAAATGAATTAATTTAAAGAAATGAATTAAATAATTAAATGAATTTATATAAAGAAATGAATTAATATAAATAAGATAATTAATATAAAAAAGTAATTAAAGGAGGGGAGGAGGGGTAAAATAGTCATTTGGACCAATGTAATACTTCAAAACATGTAGTATGCATTTAAATCCTATTAACATTTTGTTGGGAAGTGCGATAGCAAACACCCTTATTTGAGTATATATCTTATGAATTTATGATAGTTTATATGAATTGCAATTACTTTTGTATAAAAATAAAAATAGATTCAATACTTGCATTGAAATTCATACCTCTTGTTAAAAATTATTTATATCAAGATAAAAACTTCTACGATCCGAACTTTTTGAATTGGAAATTGGTTTCACAATTATTATATCCAAATGTAATGAATTTATGTGTAAAAGCAATTCAAAGTGGCTGTTATATAAAATTGTTTGAAAAATATTACCCCTTTGTTCCTTTTTATAGTCTAATATTTTATTTTGGGCACCTCTCAATGACTATCCATTTGAAAAATTAATGAGTAAAAGGTCAAACAATTAAAATTTTATCCTTTTGAATCCTATTTAATAGAATGAATTTAAATCTATTTAACAGATTTTTTATATATTCATGCACAGCATATATTTGAATATATATTATAGAGCTAGAGTAAGAAGTACCATACAGGGCTACGAACAGAGATGGCCACCCGAGCACCACAATTAACAAGATCGTAGGCAATCTCCATGCCCGAATTCCCACATCCAACCACCAACACATCTTTGCCACTGTATATCTCCCCATTATCATACTCACTAGAATGTACTACTTCCCCTCCAAAACCCTCTAACCCCAACACCTTCGGTACAAACCCATCACTATTCTCCCCTGTCGCCACCACAAGAAACTTCCCCTCAAACACCTCCGTCTCACCGGACCCCGCATTCCTGGCTGCCACCCTCCACTTTTCTCCATCTTCGCGTGATGCGGACTCGACAGACCAGTCATATAACGGGTTTACGTTAAACCGGGACACATAGTTGTCCAAGTACTGGACAAACATGTTCTTGGGAACAAATGTGGGGAAATGGGAAGGGAATGACATGTGGGGGAGTTGGCAGTATTGTTTTGCTAGGTGAAGTTTCAAACGGTCATAGGACTTCTTCTTCCAGAGAGAGGCAATGCAGTCTTCTCTCTCTAGAACTATGTTTGGTATAGAGAGAAGGTTGAGGCATGCAGAGGTTGCTATCCCAGCAGGCCCTGCCCCTATAATGATAGCCACAGTTTCTTGACTCATTACGCTGTTTCAAGTTGCCACATAATTTGTATAATTATATACACATAGTATATATAGAGCATATAGTCAAGGGGTTGTACTTATAAAAGGAAAATTAATAAAGGATAAGAAGAAAGCCTTAATTAATTAAATACGCGGATGCATGTAATCATGTGGTCAACAGAGACACTTTCAGTTTCATCCCCAAATCCTCTCTGTACTTGCCAAAAAAAAACGCTGTGTCCACACAGACTTGTCTACTTTATTAGCTAGGGTGATGAATTTTGTGATGACATAAATCTGGAAAAATAATATGACATTACTTATTAAACCATTCAACTTTTTTTTAAAGAAAATAATAACTTAACAAGTCCAATTTACAAAATTTAACGGCCCTAAATTTTATTTTCATAATTGTAATTGGTCATTTAAATATTTATCTTTTTATGAGAGAGTCCTATTTAATTATTTTTGCACTTGGTTCGGGTGTAATTGGCATTATTATAGTTTTAGGATATAAGCCTAATTTTAGAAGATTATTTTTATCGTGCCATTTTTATTATAGATGAGTCAGTAATTTTGGATACTTTAAAATAATTAGTTACTTAAAAGTCAAGGATATTATGGGTTAGTGGGGAGTTTTATTGAGTTATCCCTCTAAGCAGTTATATACTTACGGTCTAGGGTTATAGTTTTGAGAGAATACTAAGGAGGCTTCGGGATAAAACAATAGCAGGCAAAAGGCGTTGAGTTTTTGGAGGGGGTTTCGTGCTGCAGTTCTCGGTCTTCGATCGGTACATGTATTTTAATTTTGTCTATTTCCTTACCCCCCCCCCCCCTACGAAGTTTTACCAATTGATTGAGAGGATTCAGTTTTGGGTATATAAATTATTGGGTTTGTTTTTATGGTTCGGTCAAGAGAGAAATGGTTGGGCTATGTTTCTGTGTTAATGTTGGTCTGTAGGATGTTTACACGAGCATGTGAGAACAAAAGCATAGTGATTAGAGATCAAAAATTTGGAACTGATGGGTACACGTAGGAGTAGGAAATACATTACTTGGAAATTGGCAAATGGGATTTCACACTTTGAAGTTCTATTGGTTAACAACAACTGAGGTTTTGGTTGTCCTTGGGTTTTAATAGCATACGGCAATCTTAATTTATACATGTAGTTGATATTTAATTAGTTAGTTACTTCGAATTTCTTATTTCTTGTACAGGTTAATCTCTCTTTTTGCATTCTCGAGGTGCAATATTTTTGAATTCAGGTGAGTGGTTAAGTATGTTACGTATTTTCGAACTTTCCCGTGTTCCTTAAATTATTCGTTGAAAAATTTAGAATTGTTAATTGGAAAATCAAATTATTTTTATTTGGTTCTTTTAAATTGGCACGCGATAAACAATACTCTTTTTGGTGAGAACTTTATGGATATTGATGGGAACTTTTATTATTGGAAGTCCAGGGAAATTATTCCTTGTATGGGTGACCCTAGCCATAAGGGAGGAGATCCGGGTTAGGCCGGTGACCCTTTTGCTCAACGGCTATCTTTTCGCCGGATCGACTTAGGGAAGAGTACCACGGTCTGCCAACGCCTGGTGACTCTAAGTTCAATATTAGATCCAATTTTGAGATAATTATATTGTTGGTCATGGTACTATTTGGTTGTGGTTCCCCATTGTTATTGGATATCATTTGTGATCACCATTAAGATTTATTATTATTATTATTATTATTATTATTATTATTATTATTATTATTATTATTATTATTATTATTATTATTATTATTATTATTTTACATCGTGTGTGCCAAATTATGATGATATGTGATTTAATTTAATCCTTGTTTTAGAACCTTATTTAATATACATGTTTGTCATTCACTGAGCTTGTCAGCTGACGGATTTAATCCAACACCATTTTCAAAAAAATCAAGTCGATAGATGAGGACTCTGGCGGTGTCTTGGGGAATTGCTGTGTCGATCTCCGTGGGATATTGCATGCATCGTAGCTTTGTAGTTAATTTATTTTGCTTCCGCACATGGTTAAACCTTTTTGGTAAAGATTGGATTTATTTTATTATTGGTGATTATTTTTATCGTTTGGCTCATGGGATGGTGTGCCCATGCTTTGTTGAGACAATTTGGTTTCATTTTATTTAAAAATAAAGAATGGTCACTTAGAAAGCATTGGTTTATTTATTTATGCATTTTTATTAGGCTGCGTGTTCCATAAGTTGGCCTCGTGGTTCACGGCCGGTCATTTCCCATTTTGGGGCATGACACAAAATGTTAACTCCTCCAACTAAAATTAATCGGTGATTTTCAGGGACAAAAAAACAAGATGTTTTGATCTGATGATGCAAGGTGTGCAAATTTTTTGTTTTATTTCTACTCCCTCTGTCCCTTTTTAATAGTTGAGTATTTCATTTTTGGTTGTCTTTTAATAAGTCTGTGTTTTGAAAAGTTAATGAGTAAAAGTTTGTACAACTATTGTTTTGCTCTTTTCAAAAGTTAACGGGTAAAGAGTTAGGGGGTTTGATTTTACAAAATGTTGATTTTATCTAATTTTGTCATTTGGGAAACTCCCCTTAATACATAGAAGTGGAGATGATTTTGGAAAGTGGAGGTAAAAATTGATATGAAATGTGTTAAGTTGAGGTAAAAGTTGAAATGTAAAACTAGTGATGATGTTTCTTTAATACCCCCTCTGTCCCATTTTAAAATATTCCCTTTCTATTTTGAGATATCCCAAAATAATTGTCAACTTTCTATAAATAACCATCAAAACATACAAAACGTTCAATTTTACCCCAGAAAAATACTCTTTCATTCCTAATTAATTTGATGTTTTTTTTTTATATTCATATCATTCTTAAATTGACTATATCTTTCAACGTGTAATATTTTTCATGATTTTGAAAACTTTGCATAATAGAATTAATTGAAATCTATCAAACAAGATAAATATTACATATATTTTGAGATCCATATTGTAGGATATAAGCAATTTAAAGATATTTAATTGACTTCACAGTTTTTAAGGTTACTTTTGGAAATTTAGAGGACAAATTTTAACTTCTTAAAAAGCTCGATTTCCCAAAAAAGACACTTAAATTGGGACAGAGGGAGTAAGTTGGATTTACGAAATAGCACAACTAAAAAGAGACAGAGGGTAACTTTTCGTAGATAGTTACGAATCTCATGATTGACATAGAATTGGCAAATCTAGAAAACAAAATTCACCTCATATCATGATAAACAATTTTACAATATGAAATGATACCGAACAATCAAATAAACGTTGTATTTCATACCTTCAAAAATCACCTCATATCGTGATAAACAATTTTACAATATGAGAATTATATTTCCAAGCCAATTTGGCTCCGTTTGTTTTAGGCTAAAACATTTTACAGAACTGTAAATATGAATAGGACTTTGCAGAACTGTTTTCCTAAGAATTGTGTGGTTGCCCAGGTTATTTTGGGATGGGATGCCCTCTGTTTTGATATTGACCTTGTGTTTCCTCGGCTCAATTAATTGTGCTTTTGGTAAAGGCCATTGCTTCTGATCATAGATTCTCTCTCTCAGTTGTTTATGGTAGCAATTCTGTGGTGTATACGCAATCTGTTATTGGCAATTATTCGTGGGTTCAAGTTGGTGATTTCATCATTATTAGAAGTGCTTCTGAAAGACTAGATGGGATTGATGCTTGACTGTCTTACTGCTATCGATCATGATGATTTGCCTACCAAAGGCTTGTGGTTTACTTGGTCTAATAGAAGAAGTGGTATGGGAGATAATACAAGCAGGCTTAATAGAGTCCTTATCAACTCTACATGGCTTCAATTCTTCCCAAATTCAGAAGCTGTGGTGTTACCTCCAGGTATTTCTGACCACTGCCCCCTCTTGGTATCTGTCATGTTTAATATGGCTAGGAAAAAATCCTTTAAATTCTTTCATTTTTGGATGACAAATCCAAAATTTAAGGATATCCTTCAGTTGTCTTGGAATGTGCCTATCCTTGAATCTCCTATGTTTGCCTTTGCTTCTAAGTTGAAGAGACTGAAAGTAGTTTTGGGAGAGCTCTGGGATTAGCAAAAGGGTTCAAATGGCTAGAGAAGAACTCACTAAAGTTCAGGAGCAGGTTTTCAAGTCCCCATTTGATGCTTCAAGTTTGTTGGAGAAAGAGAAAATGAGATGTTTTGTGGACCTGAGTTTAGCTGAAGAGTCTTTGTCAACCTGAAATCTAGAGTGAAGTGGTTGCAGTTGGGGGATAGGAATACGATGTTCTTCTTTCATAAAATGTGTGCCCTTCGAACTAAACATACTATCCTTTGTCTGGAGGACATTTCTGGTATGAAACTTGAGGATCCTGCTTCTATTAAAGCTAAAATACTGAATTATTATAAGAGTTTGCTAGGTATACCAGATTCAGTGATAAGAGAGATGCTAAGGATGCCTTCAATTCTGCTATTAGTATACAAAAGTTTTGGAGGAGGATAAATTGATGCTTACTAAACCTGTTACTATGGAGGAGGTTAAGAAGGCTATGTTCTCTATTAATGGATACAAGGCCACAAGTCCTGATGGTTTCAACTCAGCCTTTTACCAGAAAAATTGGGATGTTATATGTTTTGATTTGTTTCAAGCCATACAGTACTTTTTTTCCAAGGCTTTATGCTCAAGTCTTGGAACACCACTGCTATTTATTTGGTTCCTAAGGTGGATAGACTTGCAAATGTCAAAGAGTTTAGGCCTATAGCTTGTTGCAATATGCATTACAAATGTATTACAAACATATTGGCAAATAGGCTTCAAGGTGTGCTTTCTACAAATAACCATCAATACATACAAAACTTTCAATTTTACCCCAGAAAAGTACTTTCATTCCTAATTAATTTGACGGTTTTTTATATTCATATCATTCATAAATTGACTATATCTTTCAACATATAATATTTTTCATGATTTTGAAAACTTTGCATTATAGAATTAATTGAAATCTATCAAACAATTAAGATCCATATTACATAATTTTTGAGATCCATATTGAAGGATATAAGTAATTTAAATACATTTAATTGACTTCGCAGTTTTTAAGGAAATTTAGAAAGACTAATTTCAACTTCTTCAAAACTCAAAAGCTAGATTTTCCATAGAGGACACTTAGGGGTGCTTTGGCAAATAAGGGCAAAACTGGAATTTTAGTTTTTTTGTTCTGTCTATAAAAAAAAATGCATTTTTTAGTTTTGCGTCAAGTTTTCGTCGTTTATGCAATGAGGCAAATCCAACAAGTATAAAATTATGGTCGAAACTAATTACTTTTTTGAATAAAACCAAAAATAAACCAAAATAAAGCAGTTTATTGGTTTAATTTTCGCTTTATTTTAAAAAATTAAGTTTTGACCATAACTTTATACTTTTTGGATTCGTCTTGTCGAGATGAATCTATAAACCATGAAAATTTAACGTAAAACTAACAAATGGAAAAAAAATTTTGAATAAAGACAATGAAAAAAAACAAAAATTCATTTTTTGCTTTGTTTCCAAAGCACCCCTTAAATTGGGACGGAATTTGTTGGATTTACGCAACAATAAACTTAAAAAGAGACAGAGAGTAAGTTTTTGTAGATAGTCACGAATCTCATGATTGATATAGAAATTAATTGGCAAATCTAGAAAACAAAATTCGTCTACGGAATTGGTTTTTGAAATGATACCGAACAATCAATTGAACGTTCTATTTCATGCCTTCAAAAATCACCTCTATCATGATAAACAATTTTAAGAATTATATTTTCAAACCAATTTGGCTCCGCTCGTTTTAGGGTAAAACATTTTACGACGGAAAATATTTTTTATGGAAAATAATTATTAAGAAAACAATTTTGTTTTTTGTTTTTCGCTTTTTGGATGACACTTAACCGGTTAGCCCAATTATTAGAACGTTCTCATATGTTTAGCTCACCCACTGCCTCCGCCGACAAGGATGAGAGCGAGACCAAACCACACCGCCAAGAGTACATCGGCGCTACCAATGTGAGGCCCCTGCCACCTGCCAAGCTACACTAGTACTCCAAAGTTGGGGACAACGTAGACACGTTTCATGACAAGCAGTGGTGGAGAGGAACTGTAAAACCCTAATTTTTTGATAAAATAAATTTATGTTATTTTATTTTATTGGTTTATATTTATTTTCTTTAAAATAAATATTTATTCATTTATTTTCTTGGATTAATTATTGCATGAATTATGTGGTCCTACCATTAGTGAATTATGTATATCCATACACTATACAACTAGGCCTACCAAAACCTTACTAGTTTTCCTTGTCTTAGCCCTATTATTTCCACCAACTTGTATTTTGTCCTACCCTCATTACACCCAAATAGTGTTAGAGTATCTTTAGTGCACTATCTAAAAAATGTTTGCTTAAGTGTACACCTAAGCACTTGTGGGACCTTATTTTGTGTGCTAAGAACTTAGTTAATTGAGGAGAAATGCACTTTAATGAAGCTCCCTAAAAATATCATTATCTTTTAGAGTGGAACCCATTTAAGTGGTGAGGGGTGTCAAGTGGTCCCACAAAATTCTCCTCTCCTTCCCTTCTCTCTATCTCTCTCCTCTTTCTTTCTCCTTAAGTCACTCCCCAAATTTAGGTAGTCCCTTAGGGCACTTTAGATAATGAAGAGTGCCACCTAGGATTTTAGCAAGCCAATTTTTGTGAACTAGAGACCATTTTTTGAGATTTTTCTTAGGTAACTAGTTAGGGCACTTTAGGTAGTGCACTAGATATGCCCTTAGGATAGGATAGAATCCCCTAATTTATTGGATGGAGATTGAAAGAGATTTGGAGAGAGAGAGAGAGAGAGAGAGAGAGAGAGAGACACACACACACACACATTTATGGAGAGAATCTCTCGAAGTTGGCCACCAAGTTTGTGTATGCATGCATATCTTGTCCAATTATTTCCCTACAATGAGGGTGGCTATGCAAAACCCATCCATACACTAATTCATTAGATTTAGATAGGTCTTACCTCCATTGCAACCTTTGGATTTTGGTTAAAAGGCTATAGATTTACCCATAAAGGCCACGGATTCACCAAGATAAGGCTATGTTACTTGGTCACCAATGTTAAAGCATTAATGTGAGTTTTTTTGGAGAGAGAGAGAGAAACAGGGGGGTTGCCCATTGCCTATAAATAGGACCCTCCATGTACTTGAATTCTCACCCCTTTCCTCCACCACCCCTGTAGTATTCTTGTAGTAACTTTCTAATGGCTTTCTAGTCTAAGGAAACCCTTCTAATCAATCACCTTCTAATTATTGAATCACTTGAAGATCTTCATAGTGTTCTTCATTACTAAAAGCCACCACCCTCCTCTACTAAAAGTTACTTTTCAATCCATCTTAGTAGTAGTCACGTTAGAGTTAGTTGTTTCCGGGAAAACATGAAGGTTGCATTGTCCGAGGAATTCCACCTAGTTTTAGCGTCTTCCAATTAATATAACCATAACTGAGGCAATTTACTTATATCCTAATGCTAAGTATATTTTCACCTTGTTATAATGTCCGTAGACTACTCTACTCTAATTACTTACTATAGATTTATTTTACGTAGTCGTTATAATGCTCGGTTTAATGCATGTAATTTTCTAGTCATTATAAGTTGATCGGTTTTCAGAGAAATAAGACATATTCCTAAAATTATATTTTCGATAATTCGTAGTCATTATAATGACCATTTAGTAATTCGACTTATCAATTTTACATGGTTATAATGCTCAATATATTTTTGGAAAAACACGAAGCTGACTAGTTGTTTTATAAATCATGTTGCTTATGGAATAATCACAAGATTCGTGTAACATCCTCAAATTTTAAAGGTAAAAGTGATATAAATCCAGGTGGAAAGTCAACGAGAGCCAAAATATGATATAAATCCCCGTGGAAAGTCAACGAGATCCAAAGTCCAGGTCAAAGTCCAGGCTTGACCCGCAAGGTCAAAATCATACACAAAATAATTCACGGGATTCTCATACCCAAAAAAAGTACATGATTTACCAATGTTATTACAAATCAAGTCAATGATGAAAACTCAATTAAATTACAAAATCATCTTTCAAAAACACAAGATTTAAAATGATAAAGTAACTCCTCCGTTAAGTTTTCAAAAGAGATGCATGCATACACTCCAAGCAAACCATATCATGCTCCGTGCTAGGTACCTGAAATTATTAGGGTGAGCTCTCTAGCCCAGTAGAGAAAAGTCTACCAATCCTAAATGCAATGAAATGCAAGTGAGTGATAGACAAAAAAGGCACAAGTCACGCTACAAGTTTAAAGATACTTCAATGATTAAAGGATTGAAACCAACCCATAAGCCATTGAATTTCCTTTTCTATCATCCATCGTATGCAAGACATACCCGACACGCCATATCTCTCTTGAACGTTTAGCATACACATCTCATTCCTTTAAAACATTAGGTTATACTCTAGGCATGCCATATAGACCCATTGTCACTCCGGGCAAACCATGTATAAAGGTCCCGTGTCACTCCGGGTATACCCTTCTGGGCCCCCGTGTCACTCCGGTCATACCATATTGGGCCCCAAGTCATCATTACCACATTGTAAACTTCATTTCATGCTCATTAGTATCATTATGGTGTCCATACGTCTCATCGTCTTAATTAATCGTTCATCCCAATTCAAATATGTGTCGTCAAATAACCAACACCCACAACTCTCTTTTAAAAGACTTCATGTGTCCGTACACATCCCCCAAGTGCTTTCAACCATTGTGTCCCAAAAACTTTTCGAAACTAACAATGAAACAACATATAGTTCATCTACCAAGTCTAGTACAAATTTATCTAAAAGAACTCACAAGTTTCTAAACTTTAGAGGAGGATTCGGAACTTACCGAAGGTTAAAAGAACATGAGAATGCAGTACTTAAGAAGTCAACATATTGAGTGTTAGCGTTGTAGGAAAGGAATTAGTTCTTGGGCGTAATCGTAAGAAATTAAGACGAATTGGTTTAACAAGGAATTTTGGAATGAGACATCCTGGACAAAAGGCTGTTCCGGATCTAGATCAAGTCTTAATACCCTTGCCAATCTTTGTAAGTTCCAAAATAAAGACAATTCCAACCCAAATATAAAAAGAATAAAAAAGACTAAGTGTATTGATACACCATTTTGGGTATATCAATACCGAAGTTACGAAGTTCTAGACAGCAAGTGTATCGATAAACTTTTTATGATGTATCAATACACAAACTACCGAATCCAGAGAGCAAATGTATTGATACATTTTTACTGGTGTATCAATACACAAGCTATGCACGAAAATTTTCATGGAAGAGGACAGGTTTTGGATGGGCCTCCACCAAACTTAACGAGATAAGGCTCACAACGCAAAATTCATGGTACTAACAACTTATATGCAGTGGATAGTAAAAGATCATCAATAACCTTTCAACAACTCCATGGGAACAAGAATCAACTTCATAGATCAAGCCAAGTATGATTAGAATAAGTTTTCTCAAGGAAAGACAACACACCATATATATAAGATTGATTAAGGAGAAGTTATACACACACCCACACTACATTAGCACTTAGAAAGGGTAGACATTTCCCTACCTTAAGGGTTTTGAGCAAAACCCTCAAAATCCAACAAACCCTAGCTTTCTTCAAAGAGCTCCAACCAAAATACCACCTTCCAAAGCGAAATAAATGCTACCCAAGCTTCCAAATACACGTAGGAGACTAGTTTGAGTGTGGATCTTGATGGAATTTGGGTTTTGAGGGGTGTTTTGGTGAGAGGAGTGGAGGAGAAGAGAGAGAGATGGTTTGGCTGATTTAGGGAGGGGAGAATGAGTTCTCTCTCCTCTCACACACCACATATACACATATATTTTAAATAATTACACCCCTGGCTCTTGTATTGTCTTGTGTAATGCATTAAGGCCCAAACTAATTCACCACACTTAAGAATCTATCACTTAAATATTTTAATCAATTCCTCACATTTCCCCGACTTTATTTCCAAAAAATAATAATAATAACATTTTGAAAATAAATAAATAAATAAATTTATGGGTCTTTACAATTCACATGGGAGAATTCATGGTTTTACGAAACACGTTTTAAGAGAAAAGTTGCATATTCGCAAAAGAAGATTTTATGAGACATGTTGCACATTCACGAGACACATTACACAAGAAATGACACGACACAATTTTTGAGGAAATGAAAGGTTGTTTTTACAAGAAAAGAGGTGAGAATGAAAATTAGAAATGAGTTGACGTGGATGTCTGGCGGAAAGAATCAGTGGGGATCTGATTAAATGCAACACCGTTTGAACGCCGCCTCATCTTTGCAGAGAGAACTTGGTGGTTAGGGCTAAGATTGTACAACACGCGGTGGGCAGACCTTATAAACACGTGGTGGATCAGATGATACAATACGGCCAGGACCGTGTTTGTGAGAGTGTGTGTGGAAGTTTGGTGATTGTCACTTGAAAGAGACATAAACGGACCATTATTTCAAGTGACTGGACTGTGGCCCGGTGGTCAGAAATAGTGCCCTGATGTTGGTAAATTTGAAAAAGAATGCTAACATTGAAAGATTTAATAGGACACATTATCCTATGTGTGAAATACTTTGATTCAAAATTTCATTGACACTGTTTGCAATGACAAGGACATAAGCATATTTTCATGCAAGGTATTGTTATAGGTTAAACTATCGCTATTCTTTTCCTGCACAAAATATTATTTTAGAATTGCTAGTATAAGGTTGGGGTAAGAGTTGGCTATTGGGCGTCTTCGCTTACGATGTTGTACTTGTGTGACCCTGACATAATACCACATTGGTACTTTGTGACTCTGACGTATTGTGCTAGATTTTTTAGATGAACAAAAGGTGTATTATAGCTTGGGGCACAACAGAGTCGATTGTGCAGTCGAGATGAGAGGTAACCAGACCGAGGACCAGTAGTAGTTGTAGACCCCACCCTATTAGAATAAATGTATTTTATTTGATATATCAGGCTTGGGACACTTTTATTTAGTATTTTATAATAATAACGTTTCTCGAAATTTGGTTCGGATGCTTGAGGAATCGAGGCATGCGGGCCGTTTGAGGGTGTGGTGGAGCCGTCATCGGGATTGGGATGGTGGCTCTTGAGAACTGAGATAGGTAGAGATGGTTAGTGGAAGGGGACAGAGAGTTGGAAAATGATTTACCGTAGTTTTTTTGGGCAAGTCATTTTACAGCAATGGATGGAAAACATTTTACAAATAAAATAAAATAAAATAAAAAGTTACTCATAATTTATACAACCAAACACTGCAAAATGAGTAAAACATTTTACATGAAAATATTTTATGACCAAACAAATGGAGTCTAAGATATTGTTTGGGATAAAACTGGCGGATACTTCGATTTTGTTTTGTTTTTTCTGAAACGTTAGTTATCTTGCAAAAATTTCACTCAGAATTGCGAACTTAATTTATATTTTGGATAAATTATTGCATATGGTCCTAAGTGGTGTCCCCCCAAGGTAAAGTGAAATCAACAATTCTATGAGTACACCGCATATGGGTACCCCATATGTACACCACCACATTCCGACCGTCAAAGCGCTCTTTTCGACGTTCTAGATTGGAAACTCTTGCAGGTCAAAGAACTCTTTGACCAGTAAGAGTGCCTTCCAAAATCCAGACCATTGATTTATGAGATGGACGATCGAGACGTGATAGGCTACAGTCGAGGTAAACTTGATTTCGAAAGTGAAATTGACTACACATTTTTTGATGAAATCTCATGGCTTTTGTCCTGCACATATGATATCATCCTAGATGAAGTTGCAAGAGGTGTTAATGCTTGAATCAAAGCATTGTACGATCAGTACAAGTTGAACACCACGTTCACGGAGTGCAAATTTAGTACTAGTGACCGTCAAAAATCAAGAGCAACTACGAAACGAGCCTTTTAAAGGGATGGCAATATACTTCGGGCATGTCGTGCGAGCTCAGGATAACTTACTTGTTTCTTATCTAATCCTCACACCTCACATATAATAGTATGTTGCATGCACTCACCATTACCTTTCTGATAAGTCCAAAATTCAGACCAGTATAATAAGCATTAAGATCGTGGTTTGCTAAGCCAAGATAATTGGACCATCACAAACATGCACATTTCTCTTTCTTTGTTGTTCTTCTCTTTCATTTTTCCTTTACTGTTACTATCCACATATATTTTTATATAAGTATGTACAGAAGCATATGTAGTATACGGAATAGTCTAGTATACTGATGGAGTGAATTTCTGACGCCATAGACATGATGAACAAATTTTTGGGCCAAGGTGGATTTGAACCAGCAATAGACATATTGCCAACGGATTTGAAGTCCGTCCCCATTAACTGCTCGGGCATCGACCCAGGAAGAATCCAGTTTAAGCTTATTGGTAATGAGGAGGAGGAGGAGCAGGGGGAAAATTAGCAGCATTTGGTTTGATGCCTCTACTCCGCATGTAAGTCAAGAACTGACCAGGTAACTCTTCCAACAGACCCTGGACAACCGTTATCTGTCCACCTGCCCCCACAGAAAAAACAACAAAATTAAGGTACAAAACAATAGAGTACATGTTAGCTTGACTGCAGATACAAGCAAAAAGGGAAAAATTCCAGAGAAACTTCCAAGTTAAAGATAAACCCACAATTCGAAGGAGATAGAAAGGAAAAGAAAGGAGGGGACACAAAACCTAGCACCGTGTGTGATCAAAAAACTGTTCACTTTCATCTGAGTTTCATAACCCGGTTTATGTTGTCAACAGACCATTCCAAGCTATTTCTCCACCAGGAGAAAAAATGATTCCGGTAAGCGACCATTCTTAGCTTTTACAAGACTCTCCCTTGCATTCTATCATCTCTTGTTATTTACTATAATTTTTGTCCGCAATTGACCTAAGTTTTATACGTGTTCAAATTTTCTGAACCATAGTGGTGGCATCAGTTGAATTGGACAGGGTTTTGCAATTGCCATGCCCATCCTAGAAGTATTTCCTTGCACCCAAACCTAAAGCGACACCCGATGAGTATGGTTTCCAACGTAGCACAACCAAACCCAATTTGGTTTTTACCTGAACCGCGCCGTATCTGCTACACGAGTAATTTCAATAATGAAGGGAGGAAGAAGCGGGGGCGTGGGAAAATACATGCTAAAATTCAAAAACAAACATGAATGTGCACCCGAAGAGGACATGAAGAGGCTATAAAACTTTTTAAAATGGATAATTACAACAACGTACTTTATTTTCTGTTTGGTGATTAAGAAGCGCTAGTTTATTCTTCCAATCAATTTCGTATTCAGGTTCAGGTCGACTACTTTTCTTATCACAAACCCAATATGATAGGAGGCCAGATATTCCGATTTTAAAACCAAACCTGAGCTACGAGAAGGGAATGTTCAAAAAAATGTCCCAGTGGAGGCAGATGGGTTGGGGGTGACAATCAATTTCTTCAGGTGAAATTTCCATCCCACAATGGGAACTCAAATTAGACTAGAATCATTCTGAGGCTAACAAAACAAAAAGACAAGCTTCTGTGGGAAGGTTAAGACTGGATACAAAACTAACCTTGGGAGTGATTCAGATAAAGGGTTTGCACTTCATAGATAAAACCTGTCTGCTCAAGCTTTACAGCTCTAGAATCTATGGTAGCCTGAGATTTCAACTTCAGGTTTGTTTTCAACGATTCTAACCAAAGAAGGGGGCAGTTTTTCAACTTCAAGCGTCTAATCAGCCGTGCTTAGCACAGACTGTTTTCTAAACAACAAGTTCTCTTCTTAGTCGGTGGCAGTTTTCAACCCTACTTGATGGCTTTTGAAACACTACAACAATAACAGACTCATGCCCCCTGGCCGTATGCAAGGGTTAGGATTGGAGATAGACCTAATCTTTCACAATATATGCACAAAGAGGCCCCTCTCAAAAAGTTCTACAACGAAACTGCAGCCACCCAATATTTAACGAAACAGCAGCCACCCAATATTTCCAACCCAAAAAAAAAGTGACATGCTGCCTAAATATAACTAATAAAGAAAAATAGAAAATAATAGTCGTTTTGTAGCCCATCAAACTTCTAATACAACATGAATGGGTGGTAACCAGCTTAGGTAACCCACAGAAACTGATTCAGAATGAACAGAAATTTCCATTCATACTTCAGACTCAGAGGTAGTAGGATCTTAGTTCTTTTCCTGGAAGTAAACTAAAATGCTATGAGTGTCAACCAACCCCTGACCAGAAGCTTTAAAATAACATCTTGATTTGACAGATAGTATCATTTCTTTTTTGCAAAAGTAGTCTTAAAATGGGCACCTAATTAAGCATAGTATTCTTATATGGGGTTGGAAAAGTAAATAAACCAAAAATGAAGCCTGTAATAGAAAACCAAACCCAAAGAAATTAAGGACTAAAAAGCCGATTGATCAAGATTCCGAAATTGGGAGAAAACATTAAACTACGATGTAGCACCAACACTGGCAAGCAACATGACGTTGATACTCCACCACACAAATCTTAAAAAATTGGAGGACGCCAAACGTTGAGGACACATTTTAAGAACTATAAATGGATTTTTGACACATAAATAATATGAAATAAATCTCTGATTAGGATGAAAATACCATGTATGCCTTTATTCACGTTTATCGATGCATCATTCACAAAGTTTCTAACGAAAACCCTTTCATGGTTCAAGTTTGTCTTTATAATCTCCAAATATCATGTGTTCCACTAATTAGAAGACTTCCATAAGCTTTTCGCAAAGTCTAGCATCTTTTTTAACACCCAAAACGTGTCTTGAGAGTGTCCGGAGAGTATCTATAGCATGTTTCTTTTTTTTTTAAAAGAGTATCTATAGCATGGTGTAGTTTGTCCCGGAACATCCAACTGGAAAAAGTTTAAGGAGAAATAGAATGCTTTTCATTTGAGACTCGAGCACATGTCCCGAGGGCCTGGAGTGTATGTCAAACAAGTGTCCATGACCGGTATTTAACGTCAGGTGAAGTGTCCGTACTTCAGGATCAATTTATATGTGTCATCCAGTCCTTCAAATAGTATGAACAGAAATAAGAATGAACTAACCATGCACTTCACGCATTGGAACAAACTGCACAATATCTCGTGTAGCTACCCTTCCTGTAGAACTCTCCAATCGACGTCCATTGTCAGCATCAAGTACCTGCCAGAAGAATTGTACCACAACCCAAACATTGGAGGAAATTTTGAGGAATTAACACTTCATAGTTCTCAGGGAATGGCCAGAGTAACAAGATATTAATAGAAAAAAATATGCAATATCAGGAATACAACAGAAAACTTGGTTATAATACCTCCATTTGTTTGAAATCTGCACCACCCACTCCAACAATCAGAATTGAAAGGGGTAGATCAGATGCTCTCACCAAAGCATCTTTAGTTTCTTGGAGATCAGTTACGACTCCATCCTGTAAAAGCGATGGACATAAAATTACCAAAAAATAAGAAAGAAAAGAAGATGGAAAGGAAAACTGATATCACTTGTCCTATACCGTTATAATAAGCAAGACAAAATACTTGCTGCTATTGTAGGAGAGCGAACGAGAAGCAATTTCTGCAGCTGTGTTGATCACTTGACCGAATAAAGTGGGTCCAGCAAGTGTAACGTTGTGCAAAGCAGTAGCATAAGAAGCCATGATGCCTTCTACTCCTTCAACCTATTAAATGAGTGAGAACAAAAGGATTTGTCAAACTCATATCCAGTACTACAACTCGAAACATAATAGCTCCAAAAAAAAGTAAGTTAACAGCATTAAATCTTTTCAATATAGCTCCTCAATTATAGGTGTATCTTGGCTGATAAGGCCCTCTAAATTGGATCTTGGGCAGATTAATGCCAAAAAATAAAGAAACCAAGTAACCTCACAGCAACTTCTTCCTATTATTTATGGGCTAATCCACAAAATATTATTGGATTTCCATATTTTTGAAGTCTGAAAAGATGGTAACGGTGAAGTGGTATCAACCAGCAGAGCAGATCATACTTCACATTAAACATACCCCATAAAAGAAGGGACACAATTGGTGTCACAGCATTACTTCAAAGCCAACTGTATAAGACGATAAAATAGCAAGCCAGTTTTGGCCAACTGTATAAAACGAAAAAATAGCACGCCAGTTTTGTCCCAACCAATGGGGTCTAGGAAGGATAGATTCGGTACAACCTCACTGTCATTGTCATTTGCAGTTATACTGTAAAGTCTTAACCACAAGCTCAAGGTTAATGGGATGAGTTTTATACAGTAAACTAGCAGCCCCTTGTTGAAATTTGTAAGACAAAGGATGATAAGAGAGGAGTAGTGACCAATGCAATTTCCTTTGTGGGCTAGTCACAGACTCACGATAATTATCTTTGTCAACATGAAAGACGCACATCCCAATCAGGTACAAACGTTAAACCAATTTTCATTAAGTCCAAACCATTTCTTCAGCATTAACCACCAATCTATTTTGCTTTACGACTATGTACCACTATGTATTAAATTGTAACATTTCAAAACATTTTGGTCAAAAACCATCCATATTCGTTTATCTAGAGTCACTCATAATAGTTCCAAATGTGCAGGGATTGCTACAGCAGGGTCTTTATCATACGAAGTAAATTTGTACTCTGAAAACATGGTTTTGTTAAGCAAGAACTAAAATAGGACACTATGATGTCTTAAACCCTTGCAAGAAAGTTTTACCTCGACACAACCTGCACCTCCATTTAAGTTAAAACAATGAGATATTGAATTGTCATGTGTCCTTCCACCAAAGCCCCAAGCAGGAAACCGCCTATCAGAGTCATAAAATTGTATAACCTCCCCAACCTCCATTATGGCCTGTAAGGAGTTAACACAGTAAATTATAGGCGCAAAAAATTGATTTCCTATAAAGAGGAAAAAGAAGCAGTACACTAATATCAAGTGGCACACTGAAGATGGCAACAGAATAAAGACCATCCACAAATAAAATGGTCTAATAACTAGAATTATCCGGTTGCACAGATTGAATCTTTTTTCATTTGTGTAAAAAAAAAAATCAAACTTGATTTAACTGGTGTTTTTCCCTTTTGTTTTGTTATACCATTTGTATAACAGAGGCACAGCCTCATGCTGCTATCTTAGTATAAAATCTACTCATCAGAATATCAGGAAGTCAACCATTAACCAACCATAAACGGGAGTGGTGGTTATTGTAAAAACCCGTATTTTATTAATACATTTTCTCCTTTGGATTTGGCGTTTTATAAATAGGCTACACATTGACCATATTTTGCCATTGAGGTAATAAAGTCTAGAGAGTCTAGAATATTCAAGCATGCATGGACTGATGTGTATTTAGGCGACGTAAAATTGTATGTAGCTTAGCTGGAGAGTGCATGGGTGAGGTGTAAGCCATATGGCACATTTGTTAGTGCATAAGCAGTTGTGATACATCACACAAGAGGGGCTGAAAAGACGTAGAAAGGAGGGGATTTTGGGGGGCGGTGTAGGTTGCTGAAACAAAAGAGTAGGGAATGGACATGGAGTGGAGGGAACTCGTGGAGAATTTTAAGTATAAAATTATGTTGTTTGAGGTTGGTGGTTGTTTGGCGCTAATTGGGTTGGGTAATTATCTAAAAATTACCATATCACGGGCTGCTGCAAAATATTAGATATGAGGATTTGGGGTGTTACACTTATCATATTAGTTGCTTGCAAATCATTTTATCTTGTTATGACAACAATTTGTAACACTATAGATCACATAGGGAAATCTACAAGCTGACTAAATTATCCGGTTTTCTTCTACCAAGAAGCCAGGCAAAATTCAAATTGCTAAAATAAAATGATGATCCCAGGTTTTGCAACAATCAAGGTCAAAGCATTTTACCTGCTGGTAGGCATTCAACCTCCCTGAAGGATCAATGTAGTGCAAAGAATCTCGACTTAGAGGATTACCATTTGAAGCTGGAAAAAATGCATTAACATCAGTGTATGAACCCAGCAACTAAAGTTAATTACCAGTTTCCTAAGAAATCAAAGAGTTCATTACCAGTAAAATCAACAGCTACCATAAAGTTCAGCTCAAATCCACTGGAGATATAATCAATAAAACTGTCCAGTTTCGTCTCACAAATTCTATCCACAAACAGTTGGCTCTTCAGAACCTGTACACATGTAATTACAAAATGCATTAAGAAACAAGGGCTGCATAACTGTAGCTGAAAACCTCATCCAAGTATAAAGCAATACCTTCTCGTGATTTCGGAGCCGAGAAGGTGGTGAGATAAGATTTGCACCAACTTTATCATTGTTAATTTTTTCGAGATCTGCGACCGACTTTTGCAGTTTACTATGAATGATAAAATGCAAAGTTTTAGTGCTATCAACCAGGAAGAAAATAATATGAAGGAGCTTACTAAAAAAAAAAATCACTAAAGGAATACAAAAATGATTCCAACAGTCCCAATGCATATGACAATTACCCGATTAGTACGTGATTGCCATCGCCATTGAAATCAAAACACTCAATTACCAATGGATTTTCCTGCACCATGTTAAAATTTTCTAAATCAACATGTGAGGAAAAAGAAAAAGATATCAATTATCTGTAGTAGTATCATAGGAGAATATTGGTTAAAAATTCTGGGTTCTGGTCACAATGTTTTTCGTTTATTGAAGCGATATTTAGGTGTCCTTTCGTTTACAACTCAAAAATGAATATTACCGAGGACCATCCCATAAAGGCAGCTCGTAGATTCCTGGTCCAATAACATAGGACTATAATAGACACCTAACCCAAACAAAGTCAGTTCTGGCCTCTCACAAGAAGAAACCTTACCTTGCTTCCAAATTGCTGCGAAGTAAGAGATATGGGCTTCCAAAGTGGATTTAAGTTGTTGTTCACAACTTCTGTTTTACAAACAGGAACAGAACTTCCATTCTCAACAATCCTAGAAATCCTTAGGAAAGGATCCTAACAATGAGAAAAATCAAAGAAAAGTAAGAAACCAAAAAACACGGAAGTAAAATAAAACATATGGCCTGATAGGCACAGCTGCTTAATATACGTACACTCAAGGAAAATAGATCCTTGTTTTCCAAGTTTGAACAACGAAATGTTATCTCAACAGCATTTCTTGAAGCAACAGTTTCCTCTGCATAGACAGTAAGTGTCCCCAAGTTTTTCAGACCACTGTGCCCATGTTTGTTCTGAAGCTTCAGAGTCAATGTCCGACTTTGTTTAGTAACTATCTGCCATGAATACAGAAGGTGGATTTTAGACGTTTAATAGGATAAGGATATCAATCAGATCCAAAGAAAATAAAGGAATACATATAGAATCAGTTAGCCTCTTTGAAATTAATAGAGCGCAGGTACATATATATGAATGCGGGCACCATATTTGATCAAAAAACCCTTTAATCTTAATTTTTTCTGAACCAATTGGAAGGATATACAAGCCTTTCTAGCTTTGGGAGGTAGAAACCATCTCCCCCAGAGAGCCACTACTTCTAAATGCTTGGCATGTGACTCAGCGTACCGCTCCAGCTTGAGTTTGTTTACGTCTATTAATTAAGGGTGATTCTGAAGTCAATGAGCTCATACTTGAAGAGTGAAATGAGGGCCCAATAATCTACAAGACATGGGCTATTAGGAGACCTTAGACACTGAAAAGCCACTGTCATGCTCTGTTATGCTTGAGCTGGCACTCCACAATAATTCAACGGATTCTCGACACAAATGTCTGGGAGTAAAAATACTTATCAAGTGAACAACGTTATCTTACTAGGGCAAAGAAGACTCTTGTGGTTACTAAAAACTGAGGTAACATTGGAGACTTAAGAGGAAACATTTGTCTCGCCCAAGAAAATCCTTCCAGGCAAATACTAAAGATATAAATAATGTGTCTATACACATTTATCCCTCTTCCTTTTCTCATACTAGGAATCCAAAGTAGTTTGTTTCTATTTCAAAAAAAGACAATATATACAGATTCGTAACATAAACAACAAAGGAGTATCATTATTCTCAGGTATACAAATAAACAAGAAATTAGTTATTATCGTAGTTGTTAAAAACCTAAGATACAGGATATGTATCCTATTCGTTTAGAAATCCTACGATACATTTGCGTATCCTATGATATATACGCGTATCTTGATTCAGTACGTATCCTACAATTACTTATTGGGAAAGAGTCTGACATTATTTTAAGAAGCGGAACCCCAAACACATTAATTTAAGCCACTTGATCAAATTATGGAGACATTCAAACCATTTGATAGAAAATTCAACCTTAATGTTGAGTGTGAATAAAAGAAAGAAGTATACTTTGATTGTGTTTTGTCTAAACCATATTATAACTCTTCTTTTCTTTCTATAACTAAGACAGCAGAAAGCCTTAGAGTGATAGACCTAAATTGAGAGGCTTGAAATTTTTTTAATTTATAATTTATTTTTAAAATGAAAGTAAAGTTTGTTGATATTATTAGGTATAATTACTTTTTAATTGTACATTAATTACTCTGTGTTTAACATTGTTGAAGCATAAACTAGATTTATTTTTTAAACACAATAAATTATATTTAAAACAAGCCCAATAGATAAAGCCCACAGATTTAGATATTATTGAAGGCGGTTATAGAAGCTCTAGAATATATAGCTTCTAGAAGCTCTAGGATATTCTTGTGAAATATCTACATTTTTTGTGAGATTTAGTCACATGTGTAGTTCTAGAATCTACCTAGCTATCGTATATGAAAATATCTTCAGACTAGAGCCTTCCATGGGGTAGTGTATGTAGGGATGGATTCTAGCAATTTTGTAACAAGCCAAAAAAAGTTTGAGTTCAAGTGTATTGCATGCAAATACTCTCATTTCCCAAACTTGTAGTATTTCTCTATTTTTGAAAATCTTGTCCAACTAAACTTTAGAAACTCCTACTCTTCCACCAAACGTATCTTAAGATATACGAACCGTATCCCAATACGAATTATAAAATGAAAAAAACGATGCACGATATGTATCCCGATGAAAACATTTGTTACTACTGTGTCCTTCTAGGTGATGTCTTATTTTTGGGACACTTGTGTTAGGGAGTCTATGTCGTATAATATCATGTGTTAGGTCTCCCCATGCTTTCAAAGAGCAACAAATCCATTCAAACATAAGTAAACCTGTACACTAAGAATGTTTTCAATCTTTCCATCGCCATCCTTTGCCACTTCTACGCAAACATCACACAAGCAGCCAAACATGTCAAATAGTTCCATTTTTGTTTGTAAAAAGTGGACACAAGCTTTCACATTAGATACTATACCATAGTCAGAAAGATAATGTTGGAGTTACGAGGATGAAATAAAATGAACAGCTTGCATTGTAGTTGTTGAAAGGAAATTACCTCTGAGAGCACACAACTAGCTTCACCAAGAAATTCTTGATCCTTCAACTTCAAAGTCTGCAACACACCACACCGTAGTTTTCATATTCAGCTTCTGCAACTTTTTGTGCTTCATAAATTGTGAAGTGAAGGCTCACATCGCTTGGGTACCAAATTAATATGAAGTATATAAGTGTGAGGGCACCCTCACTTCAATAGCTAGCTTTTGGGGTTGAGTTCTATCCAACACTCTGTTACTATTAGATAGCTTGACATACATTGTTAGGCCCATTTTTCTAATAATTTAAGCTTTTGGGACTACGAGTAACTTAACATAGCATTAGAGCTTTTGTTGTGAGAGGTCTCGGGTTCAAGTTTCTCTTTTTGCATTTATCCGTCATTTGCATTATGTTTCTTCCCTTCATATTTTATTTCACTCTATGTATAAAAATTTGAATCTCCACGTGATGTAGAACAAGTGGCAGCCCAATTCTATGATTAGTTGGACTAGTCGAAGCCCCGGAGGCCCAAACAAATTTTAATTGAAAATTGCCAAATTCGGCAATTTATTGATGAGCCTGGAATCGGCCCAAACTTGGTGGGCTGAAGTAGAATCGCAATGCAGTCAAGACTCACCACCCTAAAGTCATGACTAATGGTGGATTTCAACCAAATTCCTTCATTTAGGCCTCCAATTTAGTTACTTTGCTATTTTAGGAAATATTTAGATTACGAATTACTCTTAGCATGTAATTCCATTTCATTGATTCCAGTTAAGAAAGTCTTAGGTTTGTTTCTAGTTTTCAATTTCGGAGGTTTCCCTAATTTCTGATACAAAGGGCATGTAATCACAATTATTCAGTAGCTTTTAATAAAATACAATTCATACTTAATCTCTTTCTTCTTGTGGATTCAAGAACTCTCGTGGATTCGAGACCTAATTTCGTTTGGAATAGTAAGCTAACTATTCTCTCATGAATTTTGCCGCGTCACCATGTGGAAGATTGGTTTCACTTGAGGGAGGGTGTTAGACAGCTTGAACATTGTTAGACCCATTTCCTAAGCTTTTTCTAGGTACCATAGATGGGTAGGGTGCGTAGGTACCAAAGATGGGTAAGGTGCATTGGTACCAAAGATGAGTAAGGAGGTGTGTGTCTCTGGCCTACACGCGACAAGTGTTGCTGAGTGAGCACGTTGCGTGAGAGGGAGGTTGTGATGCAAAGTCCCATATCACCTAAGTACCAAATTAGCTTAAGGCTTAGTTTGCCAAAAGATTTTAGCAACTCATTTGCAAAAATCAATCATGATTTTAGCAAATGAGTTGAGTTGCTAAAATCATGGAAATTTCATATCACAAAATTAAGTGGTTCCATTTATCGTTTTTCAATTTTTTTGCACCAAGTTAAAGTACTCGAGGAATACTTTAATTTGGTGCGAAAAAAATCGAAAAACGATAAACGGAACCACTTAATTTTGTGCTTTGAAATTTTCATTATTTTAGCAACTCAACTCATTTGCTAAAATCATGGTTGATTTTAGCAAATAAGTTGCTAAATTTTTTTGACAAACTAAGCCTAAGTATATAAGCATGAGAGCACCCTCACTTCAACAGCTAGCTTTTGAGGTTGAGTTCTATCATGTAACATAAACTATCAATTTAGAGAGATGGGAACAAGACATCTGCTGCCACATATGGGAGAAGACAAGTAAAACACATATTATCAATTAAAACTTATGACGTCAAGTTATCCTTCCTAAAATCGGGGACCTGATCCCATCCAATACAAAACAAATGTCCATCCAGTTAATCATAATTATAGAGTTCCGATATGATCTTCAGAATCAAAGAGAAGCAAACCAAAAACCTTGCTTGATAAATACTTGATGTTTCATAAGAGCAACACGAAAATATATTAATGAGAATGGTGTGTGTGTGAGAGAGAGTGAAAGAAGGGTAAACAAAAAATGGAAAAAGCTTCTAAATAAGAAATATATATGAACGCCGCAGGTCAAGCACAAAGACGCAAGTTTCAATTCCTTCCGGTGCCTCATTCACAAGAAAAACACTGGAATTTCATTAATCCAGCACCGTCAGCTTTCTGTATCTTGAAAATGGAAATTTTCAACCGATGGAAAGATAAGTAACTTCTATTTCACAGGCCTTACTCCAGTCCCATAAAATACATATTAGTACATCTGATTTGATATTCCAGTCCCATAAAGTGCTAGAGCATTAGCAAATTGAGAACACGTCTCACCTCCGATAGTGAAGCTAATTAAATTTTCAAATTGTAAGAAGAAATAAACCTTGCAAGCAAAAACCATAACATACCTTCACAGGTAAATTGTGGTATCTTGTATCAACATCGTACACATGAAACCTGCCAGCGCAAATTGAACAGACATCTGAGATAGGATAGGCATAAGGAAAAAGTAATTAATAACAATGAAATGCAGTGAACATAAAGCTTACACTAAAGGCTGCAGTATCTCGAACTGATAAGAAACATTAATTTTCTCAATCCATGCAGGATCCAAAGAATTCATTACCACTTCGGAGCGACCAAGCTCCACAAGCGATCCATCCATGTTCTTTTTATAAACTACTGCCATAGGATCACTCTGCAATGAAAACGATATCCATAAAGTTAAACCAGCCCAGGACAAGGATCGACAAAATACCTTCGCAAATAATAAAGAGTACATTACTTCGCTTGTGCGAAGGAAGAAACGAATTCATCAGAGTGTCGATGGGGAGGAGAAGCATAAGACCTATTTTTCCAGCTGAAATACATGATAGGCACTTGCCGATTGCATCACCAACAGAACAAGTGTTCTTTCATTGGATCTGTCTCACGAACGGGAGCTTACCGCTGCTGATAATCTTACATAAAGTTGTAGCCAAGGGCATATCTGCTCTCTATTTCACAGTTATATGAATTGCTCTAAAACCAAACTTCAAATGGTACCCTAGTTGTAAACATAACTCAAAACACCCAAATCGTGAACAACCAGCCTCACTACCCAATGTTTCTTTATAACCCATGGAGGATACTCACATATGCAAAGTGCACCCTCCTTCCAATAAAGGGGAAAATCTTTACAGACTGAAAGACTATTCACAAGCATGACAAAATCACCCTTTCTGGTCGAGCCATGATATCATCAACAATAACAGAACACATCTAGTCCCCAATCATTGGGGGGCATGGGCAAGGATGATTGGAGAAAGATCTAACATTTGGCAATATATGCACAAAGTGGCTACTCTCAAAATACTGCTGAAACAGTGACCCCCTAAACCTCCACGAACCGAAGAGCTATAGGAGGTTTTGCTGAAGAAGCATGCCCCCACATCAAAGCCAAAAGATATTAGAGAGGGCAGGCCTAGAGACCCAAAATAATGTATGTGCTCGTTACTGTGCTTCCTTCATTCATCAAGCCATGATAGCATCCCGTTATTTTACCTTTGCATGTAAGATTTTCAGCTTAGCTTAGGTGAGACACATTGCTAAATTATTGTTAGAAAAATCTTCTGCAATTTGAACCACGTATCTGGATATGTCTTAAGCAAATTGCGTCATTCAGATTTTGCGTTACTAATGAATCTTGCACCGAGATATATTTGTTAAAAAAAACACCATCAAAATGTTAAATTGAGAAAATAAAAAGATTATCCTGTTGACGTTATGACAGATGGCTGCGAGGAAACTAAAGAAAGAACCAACATTACTTAAAGGGGATATGATCTCGATTCAAGTGTGCAATATCTTGAAAAAGGAATGAGAAGATAGCAGTTTCAAGTGCTTCACATACGCATTGATCTCAGCCACCAGGCCAAGATGATGTACTGAGGCCATTGGAAGGCGTTTAATAGTACCACTGGGCAGCAAATAGACAGCCTAGGGTTGCCTGCCAAATTACAAAGGAACTACTCCCTCCGCCCCAATTTTCTTGTCAGTTTTTGGGCATACGTGCCAATTTCCAATTGCTTGTATCTTTCGAGTTTCAATCTATAATGCTTTTTACAATTTTGAAAACTTTGTTTAATAAAACTCATCGAGAACTATCAAATAAGGTCCAAATTGAATATACATAACACATTTAAAAATAAGAACAATTTTTCGAGGTATTATGAATAGTGCAAGTGGACAAGAAATATAGACAGAGGGAGTACTTAATTAGCTCACATCGCATCATTGAGACATGAATGTTGAATGAAACTTATGGCTCTACTGGCAAAAACATAATTCGAATCTGTATGACTGATTTGACTTTTACATCCTCTAAGACCTATTGGGTCTCGTGGATGTTCCACATCAAATAAGCAATAGATTGCTTTTAACATCTCAGCACTTTTTGTCTCACATGGTCATCTTTCCTTAGAAAGGATTAGCTCTCACAGGATGGTTACAACAAGTTTGTGGTCACTGAAGGCAGACAAATCATACATATCTGTGTCATCATGACACAAAAAACAAGTACCATTATGAATTATGGTAAATTATTCCAAAATACCAAGCCGAATATGTCGTATGTACAAAACAGATTAGTTCACATTTGATGTTAGGGTCCAATTATTGTGACAAATCTGCAAGGGGCAGGGAACAAGGAGTTCAACTATTACAAGCTCTTGGTTAGCTTTGTGCAACAATTGTGAATAGGGAGTGTACAATCTTCCGAGCAATATGGAGAGCACTGCAATAACTTAAGACCACTGGATGTGGAGGAGTAGAGAGCTCAGGGCAACATTAAAGAGAGAGAGGGATGGTGGCAAGATTAAAGAGAGGGATGGCAGTGGAGAGCCTTCAGCCAGATAATCAAGTGTGAAAAGTGTGCATTCAATGTGTCTTGAATGCTTGTCTAGTTGTCTTCAATGATGCGTCAACTCTCTATACATAGGAGCCTTGGTGGAAGGAGAAGCCAACTAGTTAGCTTCTTTCTCACTGGGGCAACAGAGGGAAAGCTGAAAGGGTTTCTCCTTGAGTCTTATGATATGATCAGAACTTGGGTTCTGTATCACGGGACTCTCAGAGATGGTTTAGATGATATATGGAGGGCCATAACGAATTACAGGACCCCAGATGTCAGGGAACTCTCTCTCTCTCTTGGTGGCCGGTCAAGGTAGAGCTCACCTTGTGGTTGTGGAGGTGAACCTCGACTCCAATGCACATACCTACTTAGTCCCAAGCAAAGTACCTAGCCCCTGCCCCCGGCCTAGGTTATGTTGGTAAGTTATTATGAGCTCGTGAAGCTCATGTGTTTACTCTTTAGGGATTAGTCTTGGCGAGCTAGCTCATTCGGGGATAAGAAAGCTCAAACTGGAGCTCAATAGTTGCCAGACGCAATGGCGACCTTGATTACTAGGAAATGAAGGTTCTTCTCGCGGAACGTGATGGCTGAGGACTTCTGGATTCCCACAATAATATTTGTGAAACTTTCATAGTAACTCCCAACAACAGTTTCTCTAAGGTCAGCATTACCAGTTAAATAAAAAATAAAACAGCACAAACAGGCACTGCAGATCTTTGCTCCTAGCATAATGATAGGGACAAAGCATATCAGCCAAAAACTTGATGACAGTCTCATAAGACATAAAGAAAAGTGACGAATCCATGATAAGATGACACTAGAACACGACTTAAGGATAGTAAGAAAAAAAAATACTTCCTCCATCCCAAATTGCTTGGCCCTTTTGGAGAAGCTAAATATTAAGGGGACAAACAATGATTGCATCAAATTAAAACCATGACGCATAACTTTCCTACATTGCCCCTGTATTTTATCTTTTTAAGACAATAATGACTATTTTTTAGTTACAATTTTTGAAAATGAAAAGCTTTTTAGTTTGACTTTTAAAAGGACTAGCATTTTGGGACATCCAAAAAAGAAAATAAGGACCAGCAATTTGAGACGGGGGAATAATAGAATAGACTTGCACAAGATAATATTTACTCAATAAGAGAAGCTTTACCTTAGAAACAATGTCACGGTCGCGTAATTTCGCGGCTGATAAAGATAACTGCAGTTCAGTAAGACACATTATCATGACATGCAAAATAAATTGACTACACAATTTCTAAAAAAGAAAAAAACAATAGATAGAAAAGCATGCAAGGTCACAAGTGTTTGACATGAAATCCTAACTCCAAGAGAGGGCACAAGAAATTAAAAAGAAAAAGAGTACTACTACAAGCATCGACACCGTTAAAGAAAAATTATTGGGTAGTCCTAGGTACCCGGTGCCGCTCTTTTCTACCACAAATTCATGTGAGGTATGAACCCCACATGATTTGTGGTGAAGAGCGTCGGGCTACCGCCATGGCCATGTGGTGCTCTAGGACTATTGAATAATTACTCAAAGTCAAATATAAGCCATTCAAACGTACGATGCCAGTAGAACCTGGTGACGAAGTCCTCACAAGTCATGAGGCAAAAGTAAAGGTATCTTATGCTGTGGGCCAAAATTTGTCTCAAAGGACCAAGATGTAACTTAAATTATTCATGCCACGCTGGCCAGAAACAAAAAAGATCTAAAATCATTAAGGAATTGTTCTCTTCCCCTTTTTTTCCATTTTCAAAAAAAAATTCAAAAAGATTCTTTCTTTTAAAAAAAAATCCCTCTCTACTCATTACTCATTATTTTATTTCTCTCTCGGATCATTATCTCATTATTCTCATTTTCAAAAACCCAACCAAACACTACCTCAAAAATTCTTCTCAAAAATTTCTTTTCAAAATCCATCCAAACACAGCCTAATGTTTCCCCTCACTTCTGTGACAAGGAATTCCAAGTCAGGAACTGCAACTTTGACTTAATGTTAAAAAGCCTAATTCACCACCAAGTACATAACAAAGAGAATCTTACATGGCTTTCACCAACAAAAAATATCTTTCTTACACTAAATAATGTGCATGAAAGACGCGGGGTTTCTTTTTCAAATAATTTATCAAATCTCAACGCAATGCTAAACACCAGGACGCGTACAATATACTCTGGTTATTTCCTTCAATTGAACAAGTTCTTAAGTTTCTCATAAGCAAAGTTTCTAGAGATTATTAAACTCTAGAGTCTGTACTTGCAAGCAATTCCCAAACTGTTTAGAGAACCAAAGACTTTGCAGCAAATGAAATATCTCAAATAGAGTTCTTGGGCATGCTATCCCCAAGTTTTGCTTGTTTGTGGTAAGTGTTGCTTTAAGGTTTTGTTTTCTTTGTATAGGTACCATTAAGGTGAGTTCCTACCCCTTATTTTTTGAGTTGGTTAGAAAAATGTGTGATTTTCCAACAAAAAAATAAATTCTGGAGATTCATGTGAGTTTGGGATCAATTTCTGCCCAAAAAATTCATTAAATGGGAATGAAAAATCAAATGACCAATTGCAACAAAAAGTTCTAAGAGATTGAAATGAATGTGTCTGGAAAAATGCATCATTGCAACACCCCTGCAAACCAATTAGGTGGGTTTGCTCCAGGCAGTGTCGTGATTTCAGTTAGAATCATTGTATTGAAACCATACATATTTGATTAATTGAGTTGTTTCTTTACAGGTAATAAAGGGGTAATATGCCGAATTCATATGTGGGTCATACGATTAGGGGAGAACACTAGGGCCTTTTCTTCCTAAACTTTTTCTCCAGGAACATTTACTTTTCATAATTTTTTGTTCAGCTTTTCGTCGCATTTTTTTAAATTAATCATTTGTCTCAACAAAAGAAACACAAACATAACCGTATAAAAATGTGGACTTTTTTCATAATTTTTATTTGGTATATTTTTTGTTTTCGTAAACTCTTTTTGCTTTTAATCATAATTTTTTTACTTTTTAGACTCTACCCGTGGCCAATCCAAATAGTTTAAGGTGAATCTATGAAGAAAGGACGAAAATAATACCAAATCTAAAAAAAATTAGGAAGAACATGCCTAAGATTGCGGCAAAGTCGATGGAAAGGACGATCGCAATTAGGGTTTATGTGGTGGTAATTGCAGACAGAGGGATGTTGTGCCTGCATTATTTAATTGAATATATACGCCAAATATTAAAAAACATGTATGTATACATCCATACATGTACGAAAATGTACCTCGATTTGTGTGCAGAGAGCGTGAAGACCTTTCGTCCTAAAGAACAAGTCCACAGCGTCGTTGTTCCCGGCTCCACCACCTCCACCACTATTTGTCGTCGCTTGTTGGGCCCCTCCCACTGCCTGTTGCCCTCCCCTCACATCCGAACAACATCCCCCCATCTCTCTCTCTCTCTCTCTCCCTCTCTCTCTCTCTCTCTAAAAAACCTCTGTAAAATTGTAATCTCTGTCCGCGTACAGGTCTCTGAATGATGGTGATGTATATATACGGATCCCATACGGTTTTGCCTTACGAAAAAAATTACTAGTAAAAGCCAACTATGATGAACTGTATCTAACAAATTCCAGAGAAGAATAAGGGAAATTGGTCAACATCGCCTGAAACTTTTTCTTTGTTTGTTGACCTCTGTCCATTTTTTTGGTAAAAACTGCATTCAGCCTCTGTTTTGTTTCCTTGTAGGAGTGCAAGTTTTGGAAAACGCCAGCAACAATTAAAAATATGTCTTCTTTTCCTGCCTGTATATATAATTGTATTTGATTGTATCCGACATAGGTCTGCCATTGGAGAAGAATTTAGGTGCGTTTAGGGTACCACGTGGTGTCCGTAACGTTTTATCACAGCTGTCTGTTTGAATAATCAATAGTCTTAATTTTAAATGCAAACCGCGTAAAATATTTTTGAACGATCAGAATGTGCAAGTATCGCCACGTGATACTCTTCACACCCGCCCAAATTCTTTTTCTTCCAATGTGTACATCGTCGTTCTAAATATCTATAAAATAAAATAGCACAAAAAAAGGGTTTAAGCTAAATTAATTGTACGAATTGGATGAGAGGTTCTAGTCGTGCACGTGGTACAGGACACTGTGTGGTGCAGGGTATCCGGCCATCCATTGTGAAAGTGCATGGCTTAAATTTAATCCTAGCTCCATGTTAACCCGAAACATTTATTAGTAGAATTAAATTTAAGCTGTGCATTTTTAAAATGGACAACCAAATTCCCGCACCACATGGTACTGGACATGTGCACAGCAGGGACCCTCTTCCAATTTGTTGAAGGCTGGGGTTCAACGTTTGGCTGTTCAGGTTTTGTTTGGTTTAAGTTCAGTGATGTTTTGTTTGTCTTTTAATAGTTTTCAATAATTTCGTTGCAAATTTTTTCCGCATTTTTTTATTTCTCATGTGTTTTTCGTGCACGAAGTACTCCCTGCCGGAATGCTAGGGTCACTTTTGATGGATTGCTTTTCAGTCATTTCCCCACATTTTCTACAATTCTTGACTAAGTAATTCCAAGAATATTAAAATGTGGACCGAACTTAAAACAAGTAAGATAAGACAAACAAACAAAAATGGACTAGAACTGTGTAATTTTTACATTTTCTTTAGTTTTGAAGTTTTTTTTTTCTTTCTCATAGTTATTTAGTTTTTAGATTTCACTTAAGTGCTTTTCTAGAGTTTGGGCTTGTTTTTGGGCTCCATGCCTAAATCAGCCCGCACAATTATTTGCACATATTATCCCAAATATGATCATCACGCGCATCTAATACTAGAGAATAGGGCTACAAATGAGTCAAGCTGTTCGCGAGCTCGGCTCAATTTGGCTCAGCTTGGCTCAGCTTGAAGTCTTAACGAACAAGCTCGAGCTACGTTTTATGGCTTGTTTAATAAACAAGCTGAGCTCGAGTCAGGAAAAGCTTGACTCGAACCTACTCGCGAGCTAGGATATATATCTAATTCTAGAGCTTCTACACTTCTACCCCTTTTGTTTTTTCGTTTCTTTGAGAGAGAGAGAGAGATTGAGAGCGGCGACAATCTCCCTCTCCTCCACCGCCCACCCCAAATCTAGCCGATCGTCTTCAACCATCTCTGGCCACCTCTGATGGTCGAGCAATAGAGATAGTTGTCGTTCTTCTTCATTTTATGGTAAGCATCCCTTCATCTTGCCTTTAGCGTTCCTTTTCTCTCTTGCATGAGTCATCATTTGAAAGTTAAAAAAAATTCCAGATCTCAATCTACCAAATTTCTACCATTGTTTCATCAGTATTTTGTCCATTTGACAACCACCTCGCGATCTCTGCCCTATTTTGATAGCATTTGTCTGCAATAATTTTTTTTCTGGGTGTAACTTATTAACGAGCTCGAGCCAAGCTGGCTCGTTTATCTATTACCGAGTTTAGACGAGCCGAGCCCAAGCCTTGCAAATCCTTGACGAGCCGAGCTCAAGCCTCCCTAAAAAAGACCTAGCCAAGCTTGAACATGTTAAAGATTGGCTCAACTCGGCTCGTTTGCAGCCCTACTAGAGAAGTTATCAAGTGTTCATGGAGTATTGTCATGTAATACACAATTCAAATTTCAAAATATTATATCTTTTATTGCAGATACCAAATTTTTTATAAGAAAAATTACATTTTAGAACCTACTCGGCGAAATCTTACCAAAAAATCATATTGAATATGAAATTATGTAAATATTGAACAAAGTTATATGAAATGGACAATTCATTATGTGAACTATGTGAATCGTTGTGAATTATGCATAGGTCACACAGCCCACTACACACTAAAATACGAGTATTATTTTGTTCATTCTCACTAATGAGGATGAACATTACCCTCAGTCTGATTGATAGAAAAGGTGTGGAGTACACCACAAAGCAACCTCATTATTATCAAAAAGTGTATTAAATCTGTGCTTTTTCTAATAATTAGAGTGAGGGGATGAGTTCACTCTCATTTAGTGAGGGTTAACCAAATTACACTCCTAAAATACACAGTTCACATAGCCTTATTATCTAGAGTTCGAATAGAATTATGTAGTTCACATAGCCACACCACACACATTTCACATAGCCAAACACACACTAAAATACGGTTCACATAACTCTATCATACATAGTTCACATAGGATTATGCAATTCACATAGCCTCACCACACACACTTCACATAGCGCAACCACACAGCTCACCTAGCCCACCACAAAACTAAAATATAGTTCACATAACTTTACCATACAGAGTTCACATAGGATTTTCGTAATTCAAATAGTGAACACTTCACATAGCCCAAGCATAGAGTTCATATAGCCCCACCACCAACTAAAATACACAATTCATGTAGCCTTACAACACACACTTCACATAGCCTAACAACACAGTTTACATAGCCCCACCACCCACTAAAATACAGTTAACATAACCTCAATGCACAATAAAATACAATTCACATAAACAAATCAGATAGCATTATCATGTAGAGTTCACATAAGATTATGCAATTCACATACTCTCACCATGCACAGTTCACATAGCTCCACCACACACTAAAATACACAATTCCCATAGCCTTATTATACATAGTTCATATAGGGTTATGCAGTTCACATAGCCTCACCGCACACACTTCGCATAGCCCAACCACACAGTTTGTAAGAACCCGTGTTTTTAAATGATTTTTCGAAAATAATATTGGGAAAATGTGAGGAATATTTTAAAGTGTAAAGTGGGGTCAATGTGAGCTTAGTAATTGAATTTGAGTGTATTAGAAACACATTTGAAACCTGGGGGTGTGATTGAGGAGAGGCATATAAACATGTGGGGTTGATTTTTCCCAACAAAAACTCATCTCTCTCTTTCAAAGAGGTTGGCTACCTCTCTCTCTTCCCTCTCTCCATTTTTCTTCAAAACCCTTCCACAAATACACCTCTCACACTTCACAAACTCAAGATCTAACCCCAAAATCCTTTTTCTACGCATGATTTGGAGTCCGAGTTTTCGTGGGTTTCTCTTGGAGCAAGCATGTTTTGGTTGGGATTCAAGAACAAAGGTTAGGGTTTCATTTCTCACTCATTAGAAGCTTGATCTTCGAGGTAGGGAACTTATCTCTACTTTCTCTAAGTGTATATGGTTTGAAATATGGCATGACACTCTTCATTTCTCTTGATTTCTTGCCAAACTTTGACACTACCATGAGAGTTGATTTTGATATTGGGTGAGCTTGGTTTCCACACATTTGTTTGGTTGATCCATATATTAGTTGTTGATACACTCTCCTTTGATATTTTGTTGTGATTTGGAACTTCAAATTTGATTTGGATTGAAGCCTCCTTTATTTCGGAAAAAGCTATCAAAATCTTGCTTGTAACCCAGGTGGATCGATCCAAAACCTTCTGATTTCATTTTAAACCATGGTGGGGTGGATCAATCCTAATTGATTCTGTTCGGCCTATAACCAAATTGGATCGATCCACTTGTTGGGTTGGATCGATCCGGATTGATTCTGGCCCTAACTTCCAAAAACTTGTTTTCTTCAACTTTGGTCACTTGTTCGGACTTGTACTTAGCATATCCATTCCCTACATCTCAAAACTTATTGGAAAACTCATCCTTAGCCTATCGTGGTATGATTCATGACTCGTCTTGATTTGTCATGTACTTGGACACATGTTAACTTAGCCATATTGATGTAATACAAGTTTTTGAACAATATGGATTATATGAATCGTTTGGGGGTATTTCACTCGGATAGTGATGATTTGAGGATAAAGGAAATGATATTGAGCGATTTCAATAGATTTGTTGCTCTTCAAAGGCACCCCAACTCCTGCTAATGGGCTTCTGTAGCAAGTCGTCATCTAGAAGGTTTTGAGGTTGGTTTTGGCATGTTTTGGGTTTGGATCTTTGAGCGCTTTAAGAGTTTGGGCTTCCCCTATTAGGTTTTTTTCGGCTTTGTTTTTTTTAGGTGCTTTTTCTATATTCAACCTTGGTTGGATTACCTTCCCCTCTCCCTTCAGTTTGATGTACCATTTGTCAAGTCTTCTTTAATAAATAAAAATTTGCCGATCAAAAAAAAAATTATATCAGTACTAGCACAATTGCCTTAAAGCGGTCATGTCCAATATACACAAAGTGTACTAGCACAAAGAGTTAGAACTAAAACCATTCCCTGTAGTCAAGATAGTCGTACTAAATATTGTGCTACAATCCTACTGAGGTGTGTCAAATATCATTGTTAACTAAAATTTATATTCCACAAAAACCGATGATCCATTCTTCCCTGTGTAAGCCGTACTCTACACACTAGATCATCTACTATGTAAAATAAAGACACACATGCCCAACATATTAAATTATGCAAACATAGCCCATAATAGATTCTTATAAAAAATAGATAAAATTGATCAATACTTAAATATTAATCCATTACATAAAAACATATGGCTTTTTAACATAAATTCGTAACAATATCCATGTCTTAACACATGAAATCAAAAACTTAACCCAATTATTGGCCTAGCAAATCCAATAGAACCCCAACAAGATCCATAATCAAACCTCTAAACAAGGGAAGATTTGTTTTAAGCCTATCTTCTTTAGTGTAATTTTGTTCACCCTCCTTCAAAATAAAATAAGCAAAGCCCTCTATCCTGTTGTTGAATTAGTGTGGCTCCACTATAAAATGATGTTATACTTACCTCTGCAATATATTTTTTGGTAATCATGACATCACTTTGTGGTTGGACTCACACATTTCAATCCATAGGAAGGAGGGTTTTGTTCACCCTCTTTTTAGGAGGGTGAACATGTAAGACTAAATCTTTTAATTTAGCTATTGTGGCCCACATAGATGGCAATATGAATCATGGGTTTAGCAAGATCCTCCATATCTTTAAGCCCAAGATATTATGCTATTGGTTATGAGAAGTAATTTCCATGAATTGATTCTACTTTGATTGAAGTGAATATAATGACCCATAAGAAAATGGGTCCTCTCTCCGCCTATAAAAGAGCATTAGGGTTCCATAATTTTAATGTAACTTATTAGCTAGAAAGTGAGGCAAGAGGGAGAAACATTTTCCTCTTAGTTTTGTAGGTATTATTGATTGGTTCCTGAATCCCAAAATTTATCAGAATGAATTCGGGTACGCCTTTATTGCTATTTAATTTCCGCCTTATGTTAATGTTGTGAGAGCATGATAGTTCAGTTCTTTCTTGGGATAAATGAGATTGTTAATTATCTAACAGCATATAAACTATTTACAGAACAACATTGCTCTCCCATTTTTTTAGACGTCAGTGTTTCAAGTGAAAATTGAGTTTTCACAGGCATGAGCTTTTAAACGGTGGGCTGAATCCATGAAATGATGCAAGGTGTAACAAAATAGTACCTTAGTTACATTTCTATATGGAGCAAAGATATATATGTCAACTTTACTTATCTTGAGAAATTGACCTAGATAATTCAATTTTGACTGTATGTACCCAATGTTCAGAATCAAGCTAGTCAAACATAATTCAAAAATAAAAAAGTGATTTCGGGAATCAAGCAAAAATTTATGCTTGCAGAAAATAAGTCCCCAGGGAAATCAAGTCAATCGTGGTCAAGTGGATTTTATTTTTGGAAACCTGAACTCAAGTTTTTCTTTAGGAGTGTTGTTTGAAGTTTATTAATCTTTTTTTCAAAGCCCCAACAGATTATGCAATTTTTTAGCCCCGTGTGGCTGCCTGGCTGGATTTCAGCCGGACTAAAATCGAAGACACAGCTTGGTTCAATTTATCCACAAATATTTGACGTATATTACAGCTGAATTTGAACCATGCGAAGTGCGAAGGGGATGGTTTTCTTAGCGGTTGAAAGAGTCGGCCTTGAAAACCGAAGTATTGATAGGAATACTGGGGTTCGAATCCCTCTCCATCCGCGAGGTCACAAGTTCTCTCTTGCCTTATCCATAAATAAAATGTCAAGAACGAAGCGGATGAACTTGACGATGGAATGGGTAGCTTGTGTTATGATATAGAAGGAGGTTCTTGTCTTATGATTTAGTAAGGATTTTGTCTCCCTTTCGTTATCTTCCGCTCTCCTTGTCTTGTATAGGTTGGGGAAGGGCCGGTGACGCGCGCTTCCATAGTTTATGCGCTCTTGGCAACTTGAAATCCCATGACTGTATCTCCAAAGCTTTTAAAAAAACTTTGATCCTGAATCTAATACTCTAATCTCATGCTGCTATGAAGCTTTCCGTCAAGAGTTGGCAGTAATGCTTTTGCCGCGCTCCAATTAAGTTCATGAATTAGCTAGAAAGGTGGAAAAACCTGAGCTGCTGCTTAAGCCAAACATGCATGTGCATCCAGTCATGGAGCCATCTTAGGCCCAGTGACGCCAAGCCACCCACCTTTAAACCTTTGTCTCTCTATGGTTCAAACTTGTAATGTTTCATAATTCACTTTGCCCATATCCACATTATGTTTATGTCATTGTTCAAAAGGATGAAATGATGAATTGCTGTACCTTTTGCTATCACATCTTCTTTTTTGTTGGAATCATATTTAGGAAATGTTGACAGACAAATTCAGGCCATATTTATTAGTGTTAGATGTTGAGGGACCTCAGTATGTAATTTTGACCATAGGCCCGACCTAATTATTTCGCTGTTAGTGTGTAATTAGGGTAATATATTTTCAGAGAAGAGAGAGAGAGAGAGAGAGAGAGAGAGAGAGAGAGAGAGAGAGGCGGGAATAAATACAGTCTCCGAGAGATTGCGAGAAGACTTGTACTCTTGATTTCGATTTCATAGTGAACTGGTGTGGCTTCTGTGATTTTTCCTCGTGTTGAGGTTTTTCTCATATATCTGTGTCTCGCTTTCTTTTCCGTTTTTTCATTACACATGATTACTTGTTTTTCTGTTATGTGATTCATTATTTCCAAGATCCGTAGGGGTATTGCAGGGTTGCAAAAATCCTAACATTAGACTGAAAGGGTATTTTAAAAAGAGAGATTCTCTGACTAGGATATGTATACAGTTAACAAATTCTATATATGGGATTTGAGCACAAGTTTGGTGTGCCAAGACTGAAGACCCAAAGAAGATTGCCTAAAACTTAATTCAGGAGTAGCCACTTTCTTGGCTCCAAACCAAATACACTTTCGGTTTTGTTGTACATCCCTAGTGGTCAAGGCTGAGTGTGCAAATGAAACACAAGTTTTCCATATCAACGACAATTTGGGGAACATCAAATTGTATCATATTGAAAGCAAGGCCAGCTCATGCTCTCAACAAGCCTCCGGATTTGGACAACCCCAAGCTAGGGCAACCTAAAAAAAAATCAAGCGAGTATAGTGAAAATCCCCTCCCCATAGAAGTAAGTCCGATTAGGCCGAACCACGTATATTGTGTGTCTTGTTTTTTCTCTTAATTATATTGTTTTTGTGCGTGAGGTGCATGTTGGGGCACAACAGTTTGTGCCAATTCAATACATTCATTTGTGGCCCTGTTCGAGTCCCATGTGGGCTTCTCGCAAAATGATTCTTTTATTCCTCCTGTTCGTACAATCTAAAGTGTTCCTGACGACTAATGAGGTTGTGCAAAAGGGAAGGTGTGTAGTGGGACACTGTTGATTAGGGAATGAATGAGAAGTTGGCCTATTTTTCATATGATTGCCTATTGTTTCTACCAGTGGATGCAACTTGTTTTGGACGAACTTGCATAATCTCAAATTAGTTTTCAAAGTATTTTTTGCAATTATTTCACCCACTTACACTTGCGGGTGAGGGGCTGCATGAGTTGAGGCAAAAATAATTAAAGCTAAGGTCTTAGAAGGAAGCGAACCCCTAAGTTATGTGCTAACACAACAAGGCGAACCCCTAAGGAGGCTACATGTATTTTAGCCTCTGCTAGAACAATTTCCTGTCGAAGACTTCCAGGCTGCTGTTGTTTCTTGCTACTGATGTATATGCTGAGTTTCTATGAGGTTATGGTTTTAAGGCTGTTGGTTTTCCCTTTTGTTGCTACTGTTGTTGCTACTTATTGATGTTGCTTCTTATGATATTTCATGTTGTCCCTTGTTGTGGCTGCGATTATCTTCTGGTGATTATTGAGGCTGTTGTTATCCCTTGTTGCTGATGTGTATGGGAGTATTTGGTACTGCGGCAATTGATTTCTCTTATGTTGCTCTTGGCTTGGTGATTATCTCAAGTCTTGGCATGCAATCCCTGGTCTATTTTGCCTGCTCTGGTTGCTTAGATCCCAACTTTTGCTACTCCTGGCTTTTGGGTTGCTGTTTTGCTGCATAGATTCAACTGCTAATATAGCTCTTATTATTAGTTTGGTTTGTCAAATCAACGGATTATTATCTAGTTTTTGTTCTTATTGGTTGTGGCTAGTTGATTAGTAGCCAACCATGCCTCTTTATGGAGTTTTGGCTTATGATTGTCAAGAGGTTTAGGTGGCAACCTAGTTGGGATGTTTCCCTCTCATTGTGATGCCACTCTTTTACTCCATTGATCATGTTTGTACCAGCCATTCAAGTAATGAATTTGCCTTTTTGCCTTGCAAAAAAAAAAAAAAGGGCCAACCCCTAGGGGAGTGGATTTCTTAATTATCCTTGGGAGGTTCTCTCTCTCTCTCTCTCTCTCTCTCTCTCTCTCTCTCTCTCTCTCTCTCTATCTATATATATATATATATATATATATATATATATATATATATATATATATATATATATACTGAAATTTTCTAATACAGGACTCCCAGAAATAAGAAAAACCATTTTTTTTTGTTTTGTAAATTATTTTTTGAAAATCCGAGCCGTCTAATGTTTTCAGAAGGTGATTTCAAGGATTCACATGAGAAATCTTCAAAAAAAAAAACTGGTAAGGGCTTGATCCAAGAAGTTTTTCGCAAAAACTATAAAATGTGAAAAACTTCTTGGATCAAGCCCTTCCCGGTTTTTTTTTTTTTGAAGATTTCTCGTGTGGATCCTTGAAATCACCTTCTGAAAACATTGGACAGCTCAGATCAACAAAAAACTAATCGGATCATGGAGGTCCGGAGTTCTGGATCCCAGACTAGAAGGGGACCCTATATATATATAATTAAAAAAACCACACACAAAATCCATACTGATAGTAGGAGTTACTCAAGACCAAGGTTCAAATTTTTTGCTCATCATAAATGTTTGATAAGTTTTTTCTCTTATTTTCAATTGTTTATTATAAGTTTTGTTAAATTTTAATATCAAATTTATAAATAAAACGCTTTTGGCTATAAATAAGCCAAAATAATTAATTTTCACTCGACAAACATTGATATAAATATGCTTAAAACAATCAATTCTCTTATTTGTTAAAAATAATATTCGTATAATTAAAGTTAATAAATTGATTAATTAGAGAAAGCGCAATTTATGAACCGTAGTCCTTCATATTTGATTCATTTTTTCTAATGGTAGAAAAAAGATTAAAGTTAATTTTCCTTAAATTACAAAGCAAAAATATCATATTTTATCTTTTTACCTTATATTAGCTTACCCATATTGAATTTATTTTAAAGAAAACCAAGGCCAGGGCACTATTTTTTAATTTGTGCTAGGCCTCCAAATATTAATGTCAGCCCTATAAATGGAGAACCAAGCATAAGATCGGGTTCAACAACCCAAACATTGAAGCCAACATTGATTGAAAGTTCGTCAATCCTTCTCTACCAAAGAATTGCGTCATGCATCCATGTGCAAGACAATCTTACTGGCCCCAAATATGAATTTAAATATATATAGTTTTGTCGAATGTTGTGTGAGCGATGTATATACAAATATCATTCGTTTATTCTTTTTATGTAATAAATAAAACTTGTTTTCGCCTATCTAGCTCCATTATCTTTATCAATCCAAATAGATACTCAGGTAAATCCTTGAAACAAGAGAGAGGCTTTCCTATAACTCATCTATTTATTACGTTTATAGGAATCTTGCGCTAACCAATGCTTGACAAACTTAAAATTACACTTGTGCTTTATATATATCACTAGCATCAAATCGGTGCTATACATGAAATTGCAGCACAAAAAAAAAAAAACTTCTAATAAGTACTTCAACCATAAAAAACAATTTTTGTTTCTTTTATTTAACAAAAAATTCTACCAATTTACCTGTGCTATGTATAGGTGTTTGATTCTTTTTACTTCTTTGTAAATGAAAAATAGTTGTGTGCAGCTTGCGAGCGTGCCAAAGAAAGTTTCAATCTCCTCCCTCAGATTAACTTTGAAAAAACCAAATCTAACTAGGTGATTTTGTTTTAAAGGTTCAATTACCTCAATTAAGAGGATTTTTCTTTCAAGGTGAAGAAATACAAACCAATACACTTAGGAAATTAAAGAACAACAAAAAAACAAGGTACTTCGATTGATGAATCAAAAATAAACTTACTTCGAAATTGCCTTCAACTTTAAATACCGGATAATGAGAACTTCAAACAAATGATTGTTACAAAAACAATCGAGATTAATCATGACTACTTCCTAATCTACTTTGAACTGAGTTCGAAATCCTAATTTTGCTTGTTAATGTTTGATAGCTGTTTGTTGAAGATCTATCCGGGGGGGCTTTTACTCTTCAATTTCTTCTATTTATAAGCACCGCTTGTAATTTTGAACTTCCCACTAAAAAATATTTGAATTTGGCTTGTTTCGAACTCCATCTTCTTATTTCAAATGGGCAGTTTCTTCCCTCCAGTACATTTGTACTTGAATTTCTTTAATCTTCATTCAGAAGCTTTAACTTGTATCTGCACGGTTACTCAAATAACTCTAACGATTACAAGTTAAGGAAATAACTGCCTTTTATGATGTACTCCACGTGTTCTAACTGTGAATTGCTTTGTTTTACAAGTTTACACGTGGAGTTCATGTGTTTAGCAGTTAAAATCATAGCTTCGAAGTTGATTTTCTACATTAACTTTGACTCATAACTGCCAATAACTACTTTTCAAATTTAGAAACAATACGACATTGTATTCACCCAACTTTATTTCATTAATCCAGTGTATCTTCATTGACAGATATTTGCCAATGTTTGGCATTCTAGATTACGTGTCAATCAATCATTGGATTTATTAATTTTACATGTAAACAATAGGTGATAGTAAAATACTACTACTTGTATTGAGGGTATGATGGTCTATAATTGATGAAAGTTAACACCATTAAGCAAAACTTAATGGCAAGGGAATGTGATCTGTATGTTAGTTTGTAAAGTAAGAGAGGTGACGGTATATAGTAATAAAAATAAGGGAGGAGGTTAGTGTATTTGTTAGAAACTTCAAGCGAGTTGATCAGCGTAATTTACCCTTTAAAAATGTTGAAAGGTGTGAGATGTGTTTCTTTCAACTACTTATGATAAGATAACATTATGCTTGTGCTTTTACACACGCATGAAGCATATGGTAGGTTGCAACATCACAACAATTGGGTGGTTGGTGAAATCTTTGTGGAGATTTAGTCTTTGACTTAGATGGTTTTCTTCTCTACCTAATAATTTGCTATAATTTTTTTGGAGTTAATTTTTTTTTTTCCTTGACAAAAAAAATTACAACAAGATGTGAAAATTCAATCGATCAAGTTAAATTATGTGACAAAATGTACAAGAAATGATTAAAAAATATATTATCCCACAAATTGAACACCATAATATATGATTAAGTGAAAGAAATAATGGCAAATGTTTAGCATCAAAAGATGGACCAAACCACGGTTTCCTCGGAAACAAGCTACAATTTTATTTATTTTTTTCTTCTTGGAGATTAATTGCTCCGTTACCTCACCCTAAAGAGCTATGGTAAATATGTAAAAGTAATTTGTCCAAGGGACAGGCATTACACAAAAAAAATGATACTCTCTCCATTTCTTTTTAAGTATGTAGCTTCGTAGTTCATCTTATTAAAAGCATCTCCACTCCTACACCAAATTTTTACTCAAATTTGAGTAAAAATTTGGTCAATAACTTGATTTGATATCAACCCTTCCAATGGAAAACCACTCTTTAACCAAATTCTAGTTAAAATTTTGTCAAAAACAGTTTTTTTTTTTTTTTCATTTTGGCACCAAAATTTTCCCACATTTTGTCAAAAACAATTTCTTTTTTTTCTTTTTTTTCATTTTGTCAATTCTCTTTCATCCTCTTCTTCCTCATATGCGGAAACAAGAAAACAAGTCTTCAATGGAACAAATAGAGTCGTTGCCTATTTGGTGAAGGATTTGGTGTTGAGCAAATTTGGTGAAAAATTGGAGAAAATTTGGTGTTGAGCAAACTTGGTGAAGGATTTGGTGAAGGATTGGAGTGGGTTTTTGGGTGATTTTTACTCAAATTTAAATTTAGTGAAATATTTGGTGAAGGATTTGGTGAAGAAAGTATTATCATTACATCTTTCACATCAACTTTTACATTCACTTTCTACTATTGTACTTGATAAAGACAGCATCATTAAATTTTACCCACCAATTAACTTTCAAAAAGGAATCTATTTTAAGAGCAAAATAGAAAATGTAACTTTTACCCACTAACTTTTCAACATCATATTTATTTAAGAATAGTCCAAAATAAAATACACTATTCATTTTAAGGAACGGAGGACGTACTATGTACTTATTTCCTGATCACTTATTATCCTACGACTACTAAACTGTGTTTTTTTTCTAGTTTTAAATGGTTGAATTCTGAAGTTACCCAAAAATCTCTTATTTGGCTTTTTTAGCTTAGTAGACAAAAAAAAAAAATGTGAGACCATTTTAAGCTTTTTATTTATTTATAACTTTTTTATGCTTATTTGAGGGCTTATTTACTTTTTTAGTCCCTAAAGTATTTGCGAAATGTCAATTTCGTCCCCAATATTCAAATCGTGTGTATCGAGTCCCCAATGTTCACAATGTGTGTTTAAATGGTCCCTGTGTCTAACTCCGCCTATCTTCTCCGTCAAATGCAAGGGCTTATTTACCTTTTTAGTCCCCAAAGTATTCGCGAAATGTCAATTTGGTCCCCAATATTCAAATCGCACTTGCACTCGATGAATCGGAGCAGCCGTTTGTTTGGGTGGTGAAGAAGATAGGGGAAACCGACGAGACAGGAGAGGAAACTTGGTTGAAATCGGGCCAATAGGGTCAGGTCCAAACCCACAAATTCCGTGAACCCCCCGCGGTATGGGTTTGGAACACGATCGTATTGTGTGGTTCGATAGAACGCTTAGAGTGACTGAAATTCTCAGATCCCCTTTTTGATTTTTGTGGTTGCTTGTCATGTAATGGGTTGAATCACCAAATTGAAACCCCCCTGATGTAGATGATGTTAGATCATGGGTAGAGACCAGACGCACTATTGCCGATGACCAAACCACACCATGGCTCTAAATGCCTCTCAGAGCCACAGATCCCCCATTTTGATTTTTGGGTTTGTTGTTTCTTGTTCTCTCAGAAGAGAGATAAGCATACCTTTAATCAGTGGAAGACAAAGATCATAATCCAACAAATTGATAGAGAGGGTGGAATAGAGATGATATGGTAGATGTTGGAGATAAGGGTTTCGAGGTTGAAGAAAGCTATGTGGGGATGAAGTACCGAAGTTACCCCTGCATTGACGGAGAAGATGGATGGAGTAAGACCCAATGACCATTTAAATACACATTGTCAACGTTGGGGACTCGATAGACACGATTTGAATATTGGGGACCAAAGTGACACTTCGCAAATACTTTGGGGAGTAAAAAGGTAAATAAGCCCAAATGCAAGGGTAAGCTGTGGGGTGAAATTTCGAAATTACCCTTGCATTTAACGGAGAAGACGGACAGAGTTAGACACAGGGACCATTTAAACACACATTGTGAACATTGGGGACTCAATAGACACGATTTGAATATTGGGGACGAAATTGACATTTCGCAAATACTTTGGGGACTAAAAAGGTAAATAAGCCCTTATTTGAGCCTTTAAAAACCATGCATGTTTGGAGGAAAAGCACTTAATTGATAGTTATTCTATGGTAACGCATAAAAGAATAGGTTCAAACATTGATGAAGGATTTAAACAATTGTGAAAGTATGGAGAGAAGCTTAGGAAAGTAACTAAGAAAGCCTATCGATGTTCTCAATTCTTTGATGCCAAACAATAGTTGTTTTTCAAATGCATGAAGTGCATATAGATTATTGTTGACTATTCTAGTTACAGTTGTCTCGGGAAAAAGAAGCTTTCAAAGATAAAATGATCATAACCTAATTTCAATCAACCATACATAATGACAAGAGAAATTGAATGAATTGGTTCTTGTCTATTGGAAAGGCTTTGATGGAATTAAACAATAGCAAAAATTGCAATAACAATAGTGTTTAAATGATACTCCCTCTATCCCAAAATAGATGTCCAAAATTACCGTTCACATCTTTCAAAAAATCATCTATATTTATTATGCTATGATATGATGAATTATATATACAATATGGATCTTGTTTGCATAGTTTTATAAAAGAAAATTTCTAAAATCATAAAAACTACTATAAAATAAATATATATAGATAATTTTTTTAAATAGGTGAATAGTGATTTTAGATATTCATTTTGAAATAGAAGGAATACTTTTTAGAATGTCGTAATGGTTATACACTGCTTTTTGGTTTTTATGCTTCAATGCTCGTAACGACATCTACGTGTTTTTTTTTTTTCCTAATTGTTTTCAATTATGCCAATTATATTGAGATTTGAGGACTTCATTTAAAAAATTCATTTTAAACCCCACAAATATCAGAGCCGGTACAAACCTAAACTACCTACATATCAAGAAAAATTTGGGAGCCGATCAAGTACGGCCACGTTGTGTCCGACCGCACATCTCAGCCGTCTAAAAGTGTCTTGGAGTTAACCCAGATTTCTATCCCCCTCCTCTCCTCTTTCTATTTGCAATTTGGGCAGTCCGTAACACTTTTAGATGGCTGAGAAACACGGTCGGACACTAAATGATCATGCCCGACGCACTCAAGTTTTTCTCCTAAATATCGTCAGAGCCGGCACAAACCTAAACTACCTACTTATTCGATGATTGAAACTTCAAAGTGTAGACATGTACAACATAAAGAAGGCAAACCCTTTCATAAAAATTTTAAAAAAAATGGAAAACCCAATCTTTGACTAAACAAATACAAATCAATAAAAAGAAAGCCAACGTGCCGCATCTTGATTCAGGTTTCTTCATAAATATTACCCTCCAAATCTTTTCATTAAGACCCACATAAGAAGCTGGAAAATGGCCCTCAAACCAACTCGCAACAAGTTGAAAGCCTCCACTCTCTCTCTCATCTTTCTCTTTCTAACCGTCCTATTCCTCCTTACACTAAGCTTCCCGCCAAAGCCGGAGGTCAAATTCCGAGGTTCCATTGCAGAAAACCCTCAATGGTACAATGTTCTTGCTCAAGAGGTCCAGAGGAGAAAAATCAAGGTAGGGTTGGTTAACATGGACATATTGGAGTTAGGTGAACATGGCAAAGTACTACAAGATGGACTAGCCGACGCAGTGACCATAGATTTTGACCGTGTCGATGAGACGCTCCGATGGAAAGATTTTTTCCCTGAGTGGATCGATGAAGACAGGAAGTGGGGGCAGCCTTCGTGCCCCCAAATCCCGATGCCACGGTTCAAGGACTATGGAGATATTGGAGTGGTTGTAGCTCGGGTTCCATGCGGAGGTGGAGGAGAGGGAGAGGGAAAGGGAGTTAGGGATGTGTTCAGGTTACAAGTTAACCTTGTGGTTGCTAACATGTTGGTGAGGAGTAGGTGGACCAATGATCAAGGGGTGGTTGATCGGACGGTTTACATTGTTTTTATCGGATCCTGTGGACCCATGTGGGAGATTTTTAGATGTGATGATTTGTTATGGCATGAAGGGGATTATTGGGTTTATAAGCCTGATTTGAGAAGGCTAAGTCAGAAGGTGATCATGCCTGTTGGTTCATGCAAGCTTGCTCCTCCCAAGGGAGAGCTAGCAGGTCAGTTTTCCTTTAATTTACACTTTGCTGGGGAAATTTAACTAGGGAAAGTTCTCTTTATATTTTTTGGTAGGTAGAGAGAGAGAAGAACAAAAAAAAGATATTGCGAGCAGAAAATTTTCCTTCCCACTTAAATATCTTTGCAGAAAATTTTAATTTCTTCCCACTTTTTTTCGGATCTATTTGATTAGAAAGAAAATCTATAAAATACAAGAAACATGAAAGTTATATACGTACTTTTAATTCCTACTAGTTAATTAGCATGAAAATAGAAAAAAAAAATATTAGAGAGTTAATTTTCTTCTACTACTCATCTGAGCATAGTTACATGCCTGCTATATTCTTGCTAAAAATAAATATATAGACACACCACACACCCCCAAGCTTGTAATAAGGAATTTCTTACTTTACTACAGTACGAACCTCATAGTTCCCAGCTATATTTGATGATCCAAACCACAAATACACACATACACACCCCAAGCTTTTAATATGGGATACATTACTTTGCTACAGTGCAGACCTCAGTTCTCAGCTATATTTGATGATCTGAATCATTCAAGTTCTAAACACATTGAATTTTAATGATTCAAACTGTTTGATGTGTTTAAAACATATTTTTAACGGTCTCGAGCAAAGAAATAAAGTAAGTAAGAAATCCCTGCAAAACAATAGGTCCGCACCGTAGCAAAGTAAGAAATCTCTTATTAGAAGGAACTGATATATACATATATTCATTTTTTACCTTGCGAAAGTAGTTCAACTCTTATGAGACTTTCGATTATTTACATACGCATGCAGTTATTAACACCGAACAAATTTTCATTTTTACTATGCTTTTTTCACTTCAGTCATACTCCCTCCGTCCCTTTTTTAAATGTGTTCATATTCAAATTTTTTAAAATAATGTTTACTTATATCTCATAAAAAAAATCAACTAAGTCAAATATCAATAAATGTTCTATCAGTTCATCCAGTTTTTTATCTAGATAGCATAACTTAGATATATAGTCTTAATTGGCTACAACTAAGCTCCCACATAATGTATTAATAAAAAACAAAGAGAATACATGGGAGTAGGTATTTGAACATGATCAATCACATGGATTTAACTTGGGAGTTGGTAGCCACAACAGATATTTGAACATGATCAACCACATGGATTTAGCTTGGGAGTTGGTAGCCACATTAGGTTTATATGATTGTCACCACTCATAATCTAAAGTCTAACGAATGGCTAGAAATTAAGTCACAGAGAAACTTGACTATTTATCCAAAAAATAAACTCGAAATCTTATGGAATTCCATATTTACCATTAATATTGTATGAAAAGATAGTTGAATTAGTGGTATTAATATTACTCAAAACAGATTTGTAGTATCCAAATTGCGATAAAATTGAGTCTAGTATAACATAAATAAAAAAGCAAAGTCTTACAAAACCAATTAGCGGGACAATTAATCAAGAGAATTTTGTGCAAAACCTTCTGAATGACTAGCTGGGATCAAAATTAAAAGATCAAACTCGAAATCATTTAACAATAAGTGGAGAGACTAAAATACCTAGACTCACATCCTAGTTCCGGAGATTATAATTAACCACTGTCAAGGCCCACAACTTTTAGGTTAATTATCTTAATCGAGATGACAAAAATGGAATACAACCTTTTAGGTATTGAAACATCAAAAATACTAGAACCACATACTTTGTGTCACACCCAATTACATTCTCACTCACATGGGGTGTGGGCCCCACATGTGAGCCCCGTGTGAATCCCACACCCAATGTGAGTGGGGGTGTGGTTCGGTGTGACACAAAGTATGTGTCTCTATCATTGTTCTTGAAACATGATCAATCGTATAGATTTAGCTTAGATTTTGGTTGGGAGTTGGTAACCACAAAGCTTTTATATCGGTCAATTATTGTTATCACGGAAAAACTTTAGGTACGTATATGCATATCCAAAAAAAAAAAACTTGACTTCCTGTGGAATTCCATATGTACCGTTCAAAAAATGATAGATGTACAACAACCAACTCCAAAAAGTTTTCAACACACTCACATGATGTGTAGAGCCCATACACACTTGAGTGTAAAGTGTGTGGGGGATCTACACACCATGTGCGTGTGTTGTAGACTTGTTAGAAATTTTTGTTGTACATGCATGTATCATTGTTGGTACCGTTAATGTTGTATGAAAATGTTGTATGAAAAGAGAGATGAATTGATGTTATTAATTTTACTTGAAACAGATTAGTCAATAGGATTTTGTGTAAAAGATTCTGAATAACTAGTTGCGAAACAATATTAAAATATTAAATTCAAAGTTAATTGACAATAAATGGAGAGACTAGTACTCACATCTTGGTTTGGGATATTATAATTAATCAATGTGTGACAAGGTGGAAGAGTTGTTCCCTCAAAAGTTCAAGTATGTGCCTAATTACCTTGTTCCCATTGTAAGGTAGACATAATTTCCCTAATTTTTTCAATTTTGTTTCCTTTGTTAACCCTACATGTACAACAAAAAATTCAAACAAGTCTCCAACATACTCACAGTGTGTGGAGCCCACACACACTTGAGTGTGTTGGAAACTTGTTGGAGTTAGTTGTTGTACACTTATCATTTTTTTTTACACTCCATCTGTACCTATATTTAATGGTCTCTTTTCAGATTCCAACAAAATATTCTAACCTTTATTGATAAGGAAAATGGTCACCGAGCTATTGTTAAGGTTTAAAAAGTGTGTTAGAAAGTGTAAAAAATGTCTTGAAGTGTTAAAGAAAATTGAAAAGTGTAAAAATTGTATTGAAGTATACATTCTTTTCATTATTTTGTGAGCTTATTGATAGCCCAATGTACTGTCAATAAAAAGATCCATCTATTTGTTTTCTTTTTCTTTTTTAAGCTATGCATAATAGATGTTAAATATACTAAGAATGACTTTGCCGCAAAAATATATTGTAATCGACACCATTTGCCCACATCATGAGTTATCACCAAAAAATGACACCACTAATCAATATTTATTTCTAGAGTCACCACCGAACACAATTCTTGGCTCCTTGCATCTTTGAACACTTGTTTTTTCTTATTATACCCATCAATCATAGCATTTTCTTAATTTGTCAGTACCACTAATCTAAGAATGGAAGGGTAAAAGGGAAAAACTATTAATTATTACCCATTTAGTTTTCAAGTGGGTCAATCTTTTTGGACAAATAACAAACTTGGACCCACAAATGTGGATGGATTATCAGTGGACACTAACTAGGTGTCAATATGTAAGATCTCAGGTTCGAGAAAAACTTGTGTGCCGAACGGGTACTGCCACATGATATCCATCAGCACATTTGAGGAGTCCAAGCATGTTTTGGACGGCCCAAATTTATTGAGGTAAATTTGCTCACAAAATTTACAAAAATGCCACCCTTAAATATGGGCCGTCCAAAATATGTTTTGACGGCTTGTATGTACCACATGGCGGTACCTGTTCGGCATACAAGTTTTTTTCCTCAGGTTCAAGTCGATGAAACTACGTTCGCCTGTCATAGTAATCTAACTCTATTACCATACTAACAACATATCGTCTAGCAAAAAAAAAAAAATTGGTCATGTTCTTTGTTATAATTTTTCTGCATGTTTGATAAAATTGCACAGGTCAGAATGTATGGAGAAGTAATACACTACCAATACAAAACGCCACCCCCTCCCAAAAGCCAAGAGAGGCCTACGTGACCATCCTCCATTCCACAGAATCCTATGTGTGTGGTGCAATAGCTTTGGCACAAAGCATGGTCCAAGCCAACTCCACAAGAGACCTAGTCCTTCTTGCAGACTCTTCCATCTCTGCACAATCGGTCCGAGGTCTCCGGTCAGCCGGGTGGAAGGTCAAGTCCATCAAGCGCATCCGTAGCCCGCATGCGACGAGACATGCATACAATGAGTGGAACTATAGCAAACTCAGGCTTTGGGAGCTAACAGAATATGACAAAATTATTTTCATCGACTCCGACCTTATAGTCGTTAAAAACATGGATGATTTCTTTGTCTATCCACAACTATCAGCTTCTGGAAACGATCAGGTCTTGTTCAACTCCGGGGTTATGTTAATTGAGCCGTCCAAATGTACATTCAGTACCCTAATGAAGAAGAGACATGAAATAGCTTCGTATAACGGGGGTGATCAGGGTTTTCTCAACGAAATGTTCACGTGGTGGCATCGGTGGCCTTCTAGGGTAAATTATCTGAAGATATTCGAGGGGGAAGATAATGTGGACCGCGATATCCCTAACGATCTCTATGCAATACATTATCTAGGTTTGAAACCTTGGATGTGCTATAGGGACTACGATTGTAATTGGGATATGTTGGACCGACGGATTTATGCAAGCGATGCAGCTCACCGGAGGTGGTGGAAAGTTTACAGAGACATGCCGAGGAGGCTACAAAAATATTGTGGGCTTAGTGAAAGGATGGATGCAAGGATAAGAAAGTGGAGAAGGAAAGCTAAGGAGGCTAATTTTCCTGATGCGCATTGGAAGATCAGGGTGACAGATCTCAGAAAGTGGAGACATCAGTCATGAATTCATGTACCTAGTCATTAATTAATACTAATATTCTTAATGTTTTCGAGTCCCGTCAAAGAAAAGGGATCTCAAGCTAGCAAACAACCTAGCTAATAGCTTGTCGGACACCTGAGTTATAAAAATACAACCAATCTAATAGCAAAATTCTTCAAGTTTCTTTGCTTTGGTCCCACATGCATGTGGCCACATTATTTCTTGCGCAACTCGGAAAAAATTGGGCACATAGTAGCGCACATTATTACTATGGATACAAGGTCACTTTTAGCTTTTGATTTTTCCTTTCGGTTTGTCAAAAAAAACTAAGATTCAACCGTTCTCAGTTCTGTTTGTGCTTGATAACCTTTTTCTTGATCACCGTCGAGAATTCGTGATCCAAACATAAACCAAACCACGTTGATAAATAATTAATAATAATAATAATAATAATAATAATAATAATAATAATAATAATATTATTATTATTATTATTATTATTATTAAAGCCCTGCAATTATTAGATGAATGAGAATTGCGAAGTCAAAGATGATACAGTATAATTTGAAGTTCTAAAAGACATTGACACAGTTCAATAGTTAAGAATTGACCTGAGTAAGAAGCCCGTTTGTGGCCTGTACTTGAACTGGCCCTCAACCCAGAAGAGTCTGCCTTCATCGTATTTAAAAAATATCATCCCTCTTGGCTGAGTAACTAACCCAGAGTCCAAGACTAACTACTAATCAAGATGGCACCACCCCAAGGACCGATGTCCCAAACAGACCCAGAGAAGGGACCACATGCATACAGCTCGCAAATTCCCAAATTAACAATGCTACACACACACCAACTGCACCCCTCACTTGAGGGGGGGCCCCACATGGTTGGTGGGTGCAGAACTATCGTTTACGTTACCAGAAAGACGACGCGTGAGAAAATATTATGGCGCAGTCCTTCAGATATGTAATGGTGGAGAGGACGGCAGTGCAAAGTATCACCTTCCTCCTCGTCGGCTTTAAACCCTAATAATGGATTCTCTCCATTCTTCTGAAACGAACTAAAGTTTCAGAGGGTCCTTGAAAGCACCAAACAAGGTGTCTCCAAGGCCTTCTAACCCTTTCTTTTGCAGGTGATTTGAGCTTGGATCTGTCGGACTAGATTTGCGCATCAGCATGTGTCACTGTTTGAGGGAACCGATAATCTTCTTGGTGGAGTGCTTCTCTATACAGTTCGAACAGCCCAAGCTCAACAGAAAACTCTCATGGCAGAAAGTTCAACAAAATAATCAAATGCTAACCCATATCCAGGTTTTAGTCAATGAAATAAAAAAAACTTAACCCAATCATTGGCCTAGCAAATCCAATAGACCACAACAAGATCTATAACCAGAACTCTCAACAAGGGAAGATTTGTTTTAAGCTTTTTTTATAAGATCAATGTTTCAAGCGAAAGTCGAGTTTTAACATACATGAGCTTTTTAATAGGTGAGTGGAATCCATGCAAGGTGTTACAGATACCCAAGTTACATTTCTATATCTACGAGAACATCGTTTCAGTCCAATCATTATATCACCATTGATTGCACTTTCACGATGGGGAGCAAAGATATATCAACATTGACTGTAAGTATCCAATGTTCAGAATCAAGCCAAGCATAATTCAGAATAAATATATGATTTCGGGAATCAAGCAAAAGTGTATACTTGCAGAAAATAAATCCCTAGAGAAATCAAGTCAATCGGGGTCAAGAGGATTTTATTTTTGGCAACCTGAACTCGAGTTTTTCTTGAAGAGTGTTCTTTGCAGTTTATTAGTAATTTTTTTTAAAAGCCCCAACAGATTATTGAATTTTACTGGGTGGCCGGCTTTCAGCCTGACTAAATTACATTCATATGTATGCAACTATGCATGTAATTCTATACAACACGGAAAGAACGACAAACAGCTTGTTTCAATTATATCCATAAATATTATATTACAGCTGAATTTGACATTTACAAAGCTATTCTCCAATCCAAGACCAATCACCCAAAACCTAAACAGCACATTAGAAAATTTAAGAACCAATACAAGCAAAACCATTGAAAACCTTCGCATGAACTCATGGATTATTCCCGCTTTTTTCTTTTCATCAGATGTCCCCGAAGAAACGTTTTGAGCTGTGTCGGTATGTATATTGTTCTTCATTACTACAAAATTTTCTACCAAAACGGACTGAAGCTATATTATGAGGTACTAAAATAACTTACATGGAGGAAGAAGAAAAGACAGCACACAAAAAAGGGATGAGATGGCCACTCATGTTTCCGTAGTTTAAGAGCTCTTGGCAACTTGAAATCCCATGGCTGTATCTCCATTAGTTTTGAAAAAACTTTGATCCTGAGTCTAATCTCATGCTGCTCTGAAGCTTTCTGACAAGAGTTGGTAGTAATGCTTTTGCTGCACACCAATTAAGTTCTTGAATTAGAAAGGTGAAAAAAAACTGAGCTGCAGCTTAAGCCAAACATACATGTGTGTCCAGTTGCGGAACCATCTTAGGCCCAGTGACACCCAGCTTTAAACCTTTGTTTTTCTGTGGTTCAAACTTGTAATGTTCCATTATTCACTTTGCCCATTTCCACATTATGTCTATGTTACTGTTCAAGAGGATGAATAACTATACCTTTTGTTATCATTGTTCTATTCCAATCATATTTAGGAAATGTTTGACAGAAATGTTTGACAGACAAATTCAGGCCATTAGTGTTAGATGAAAGGGTCCAATATACATATATCTAAGAGATTTTCTGACTAGGATATGTATACAGTTAACAAATCTAAATGTTGGATTTCAGCACAAGTTTGGTGTGCCAAGACTGAAGACCCAAAGAAGACTAATTTTGGGAGTAGCCACTTGGCTTCAACTTGCCACAAGCGTAAAGAAGAGCACCACTTCATACCAACTATATATATCTATAACCTATGTTTGTATAGCTCTAAATTTGTAGCAAAGAAACACAGTGATTTGGTGAGGGGCAATTAACTGGGGTTGGGGTAGTTGAAGCAATCCATTATATGAATCTACCGTCCACAGAGTGTGAAATCGTGTAAATATTGTTGTTTCATTGTATTTGGGTGTGCATGTGTGTTCTGGCTGTCTTGGGGCACAACAATGAATTGATATCTTCTGGTATTGAAAAAGTAGTATAAATTATAAAAAGAGAAATTATAAATGTTGTAATACATATGTCATTTTCCTTTTGTTAGGGTATTGTACATTTATTTGCAAATAAATAAACATCCTTAAGCTTAATGCTGCCCCTGCTAGCATAAAATATGGTCTACACCACTGTGCATGAGAAGGCTAAAATTATATAACAACTATTACCTTGTCTGAGACAGATGGAGAGACTTTCTTCAAGGCCTGCTCAAAATGTATGTTTTTGATAGTCAATGAGATAGTGGAATCTGAATTGCATTGGGCTGTCAGTTTCTCCTCAAGTGCAGCCATGGCCGCTTCATTCATCTAGCACAAAAACAAATAAAGCAATTACAAATAGCCCCAACCAAGACAAGCGCACATACACACAGATTCAAAATCTGAACACTGAAACAGATCTAACCAGTGCAGAAAGATCAGCTCCGCTAAGGTTTTCACAAGCTTCATCTCTTCCAATGGCAATTAAATCCACACTGGCATCTATAGGCTTCTTCCGAGCAAGAGCTTTTAAGATCAAGCCACGCTCATCTGGACTTGGAAGAGGGACAAACAGGAGTTTCCCAAACCTTCCTGGTCGTAAGAGAGCACGGTCCATCACCTCAGGCCTGCAACATATTTTTTATGCATGCAAGCATGATGGCATATAGGGGAAAAAAAAAGAAGCAATTGAAGCATTCTTTAAGAAACAACACTGAATTCACCTATTTGTAGCACCAATGACGTAAACACCCTGTCTCTGATCTGCACCATCTAGTTCTATCAACAGCTGCAATAGTGAGAGATGAATTCATCAATTGCATCCCAGCAATGAACTTTAGAAATAGTAAGCATTACGGTTTATCATCCATTTTGTTAGACTTGTCCTTGACCTTGGACTACATTATAGCAGGTTCAATCCTCAAATTTTGATCCACTAACCAAAAAAGGTAATCAATCTGTATGATGCTTGGTTTGGTTGGTTCGGGCTGGTTCCCTTGCCAAAGAGTTTTTCTTCCCCCTTGTTAAGAGTTTGTGAAATTTTCAATTCTATAAGCAAGCTGAAGCAATCTCTTCCAATTTTTCTTTTCTTTCTTCTCTTCCTTTCTTACTGGCCCCAGATTGCTTTCAACCACAAAACCCAATAGGTTAACACTTCTCAAAATGTATAACTAAAATTATAAGTCATATAGCACTTAACTTTAACTGCCTTTTTAGAAACCTAAGCAATCAAACCATTTTGAGCCAAAAGAATAAAACAGTAACCTGAGACCCTTACAGCCGCATGGCAAGAATCAGCCTGAAATTCTGCACTTTAATATCAAAAGGCCAAAAAAGACCAATTTTTTTAAAACTTAAGTCTCTATTAACCTTCTTTTTCTTTTTCTTTTCTCTTTTCATAAATGCAATACCTATTTCTAATATGAATTAAATAAGATACAACCCTGTAGAAAATGTCAAGAGAGTTACATATGAACCTAATTAACATACATCCATGTAAGTGTATCGATACCATTGACTTTTAATTTTTTTTTGGGTTTACAGATCTCCTTAAAAGGAACTGAACCAAAAGCAAATTGATTATACTAATATTTAAAGCAACACCAACTTATTCTGTCAAGAGAAGTGCACAAAAATGAAATTTGTATAGTGAATCAAGAGTCTGAACTTGCAGATTATTGGACCTGATTCAAAAGCCGCTCAACAACCCAACCCCCTTCCTTTCCACGCTTTGTGGTCAAAGCATCAACCTGTGAAAATTGAAGCAACAGATCCAAACCTCAAGTCAAGCAACAGTAAGCCCTGAGACAAATATAAAAGTACTATTTAAAATAAATAGAAAGGAGTGTTGCCATACTATCTCCAGCAATTTTTCGCAACAAGGAATGGTAATTCTGAACACCTACCAATTCTATTGGCATGCTTATATTATCAGCCAAACCCAATAAAAGTATAGTATTGTTCTCCACCGACCCATCCTCTAAAACTGCTCTCCACCTGAGAGGTTTGGTTTTGTTCCTCTAAGGATAAGAGGATGCAGGAAAAACAGCAGGACATCCTCTGTATATAGATTATGAAAAGAGTAAAACAACTAATTTGTAGTTCTATTTTTCCATAAGATTGGTAATTTTAGAAAGATATCCACAGCTCTTTTTAAAAGAGAACAAAGTGATTTTATATTAAGAAGAAGTTGGAATCGATTTTGGAGGGAAGGAGGAGACATTTTTGAGATTTAGATACAAATAAACAAGTTGGAAGACAGAGTGATAAGACCATAGTGGACATGGTAGTATAGTCATCCAATACCATTTTTCAAGTAAAATAAGAGATCATAAAAAATAAAAAAATAAAAACTGTCAGAGCTTGTCCAACATTGGTTAATTACAACCTCCAAAAATAGTATGAGCCTGGGTGGCCTCTTCACCATAGTCAGTTGGATGCTCTAACCTGGTATCAGAGCTAGGCTTTCGGAGGTTTTTGGACAAGACTTAGTTAATTGGTTGCCCGTTGTTTGTCCCTTAACTACATCTTGTTTCATTGCTTGTTGTGATCTCTATGTTATGGATCCATTTCTCTCTCCAAGTGCAGGTCAAGGATTACACGTGCGGGAAAGCGTTAGAGCTTGTCCCGCATTGGTTAATTACAACCTCCAAAACTAGTATATGAGCCTGGATGGCCTCTGCACTCATAGCGAATTGGTTTTGAATTGGATGCTTTAACAAAAAAAAACCCACTTTTAAGCCACAAAAAAGACCTCGGTGATACACTTGCAAGGGGACTCAATAAGAACAATTAAATAGATAAATTCAATGAAGTGCTCTTATTACTGGCACTATTCCCTCTACAATCCATGGCTCAATCTACTTCTTCCCTACATTCGGTCAGGTGGAGGAGGAGGTCCATTTGCCCCTTGGTTTCACAACTAATATCCAATAAATGTGCAAGGATAGAAATAACTAGAATAACGAACCACACACCTCATCAAAGAAAAGAATGCATGGAGAACAAGTCCTTGCTCGGCTGAATATTGTCCTAACAGCCAACTCACTTTCTCCAACATATTTGCTCAGAAGTTCAGGGCCCTACACGTGTAACACAATCAGAATCTCATTGTAAGTAGTCATGTAGACACATGATTGGAGAGAAGAAATGAAGTGACAGACCTTGATATGTATGAAATTAGCTCCTGCCTCGTTGGCAACAGCCTTAGCAATTAATGTTTTACCACAGCCAGGAGGTCCATAGAGCAAAAATCCTGTCTCTAGATCTACCCCAAATCCCTAGAAGAAGAAAAAAACAGCTGACTTTATGAATACAAATCTGGTAATGTGAAAACAATGAGCAATAATTTCTTCGCATCATGGTGATAGTCAGAAGAAGCATGTAAAGACTCTTGGAAGTAAGAAAACCACAGCGGTCAACTAATTTCGTACAAACGGCAGGTCAAAAGAGTTAGGCATGCAATGCTCACACATGTGCAGAGTCAAGCAACTCGTTACCCAAATAAATAGTGTTCCTATATTTTGGTGGGAAGTGGAAATAATTCTAAACCCACGTACACACATAATGATTACGGGTTTGACAGAAACTTGTCAGCTGGTGATACTGCAGCATGGTAAGAAAGCAAGAAAAGAATAGGGGTTGAAGCAACAAAAATCAAAAAGCAAAGAATAATCCTTAGGATGCAAGTACTTCACAAATTCTGAACAGGGAATTTTATGGAAGCATGAAAACTATGGCATCCTAACTTCCCTGAGAGCTAGGAGGGCATGGCAGGAAAGCAAGAAACAAATTGAGGTTGAACCAACAAAAACCAAAAAGCAGAGAATAATACAATAATACAACTAATTATCATGTCAGACAGTGCACAAACTAAAGACTTAAAAATTGAAGTCCTACAAAGCTCATGGAATTGATAATGAAACTTCATAACTCGCCTGCATAAAATATTTAAGCAAATTCAAGCAATATCTGGTTCTTGTTCCAGCCAAAGAGATGATTTCCATATGGTAGACCTTGATTAAAACCGAGTAAGAAAACAATCCATATAATAGACCTTGATTAAAATCAGCCAAGGTGGCTGACTAGTCCGCACCGACTAAACGTCTAAACAATAACGAGATTAAGATGTAAAAATTACCTCATAATCCTCTGGATATTTTATCCGCCTTACTATATAACGATCAAACTCCTGTCTTAACAAATGGAGGCCCCCAACATCTTCCCATTTCACATTAGGAATAGTTGAGAATCCTTCTCTTCTTGAAGACGGTTGAACCAATTTAGCTGCTTCCTACAGAAAGCAGGTAATAAGTTATAACCAACACTGCCTAAGGAAATCAATCACAAAAACAAAAAAACACCCTTCTAGGTTAGAGCATGTTAGATCTAAATGAGCCAGAACAACCAGCGACACAACATGAACACACGGCTATGGTATTTCTCTAAAATGTACGGCACGGACACATAGTTATACATACCCATTTATACATCACCACAAGCTTACGTTCCAACTTAAATAATAGATACAATAAGTTAAGAACAATCTAGACTGACATGGAAAGAAATCCTTAAAAACTAGGCATGTGAACGGCTAGGAATTCTCAATGAAATCCTTAAAAGCTTCTCCACAATTTCATTTTGTTTTTGCATTGATTAATTGTACCAAATTTTTTTCCCACTCAGTATCTCATAGTGACAGGTCAGATTCCAGAATTTTGATAAAGATATTAGTGAGTGTCTAGAAGTGTCAACCACATTCGGATTTCTTAATCATAAACACCAAGCATGTGTTTGACATGTCAGAAAAGAGTTTCGGGCACGTCTCCAAATTAATATTGCTTTTCATAATTATGTACACCAAAGTGAAGTGTAACGGATGTGTCCGTTAAGTGTCAGTATCCAAGGACACATCACCTTCTTCCAATTGTCCGGCTTCTTAGCTTCTAATAATAGCCAGTGGGTTTGAAGTAGAATCGTATTATTTTGCCACGGAAAACATTGTAGAACTCCCCAATTACCTCAAAATCAGCCATAGTAATGCTAAGGTTTTCCATTTCTTCAGGCAACCACGGAAGCTTCCACCAATCTTCAGTATGCTCCTCATCTGTCGGTTCTACAGATAGCTCACATTTTCTTCTGTCAATAATTCTCTTCATGGCAAGGTTACCAGCCTTGTTAGCTAGGGCTGTCAAGTCTGCTCCAACAAACCCTGGTGTGGACCTGGCTAATTTTACAAGATCAAAAGCACCCTCAACTCTAAGATCACGTGTAAGAACAGAAAGAATCTCAACCCTTGCATTTTCATCCGGAACACCTAAAACAATCTCTCGATCAAATCTTCCTGGCCTCCTTAATGCAGGATCAACAGCATCAGGCCGGTTAGTAGCTCCAATGACAAGAACATATCCGGGCCTGATATTGGAACTTTCTGCATTTGGCCCAGCATCAGCCTGTTGCACAGACCTGTACGATTCATCCATGCAAGTCATCAACTGTGTCACAATCCTTCTCTCCATCTCCCTCTGCAGATTCTCTCTTTTTGAAGCAATTGCGTCAATCTCATCAATAAATACAATAGATGGTGCAGTCCTATATGCTTTCGCAAAAAGATCCCGAATGTTCTCTTCTGATCCACCTGAAATTTTTCACCAGAGAAGACATGAATAAAAATAAGCAACAGAAAGCCTTTGCTGATTACAAATGTACATAAATATTAGCAGTCTTCCGAATCATGAAGCTAAACCCAGGGAAGTAGGAAATCATCTATTGGTGTATCTGAGATTAGCAAAAATTCACACAACTTTTATATCAGCACAAATAGGGATCAAATCAGTACGCAAAAGGAATAAACACAAGTTTAACAATCAAAAGAGACAGTCAATTGCTCAATACCTAGTTTTAGAAGGAACATCTATATCAGCATAGAAATTGTGAAAAACCGTTAACCCTAATTTCAAAAGTAATGCATAATATGTCCAGCAGCTAACGGATTAGTATTGAAGAGTGAGTTTCATATCAAATCGAAGAGTGAGTTTCATATCAGCACACGCTAGGTCTTCATGCAAATGTGGAATTCAATTGATGCCCCGATTATCGAAGAGTGAGTTTCATATCAGTAGTAACTATGGAAGGTACTATGTTTTAGAGTTGAATGTGCACATCTCAAATCGCAAACCAATGCATTTGAAACCAGCATATTTCACAAGAACCAGAAATAAGATGTAAGCAACGTATAAAAACAGAACAAAATTCCAGATGGCAAAGCAGGGAGGCAAGAATAGTAATAACAAGGGGCAGAGCTAAAATTTTGGATACCTTAGTTCTCAAGCTTCTTGGCTCCAAGTTCTAATTTTCGCAAAGTTCTAATTTGGGACACAGGTACCATCGCTGACATATGCACGCACAGTGATAATGATAGCTTTCTTTTTGTTTTGGACTGTAGGCAATTGACATGTGCTAAATGATTGGTATTAGGAATTCAATCAATGCACTATTTCTTTTGGCTTTCTGTTTCTGCCCAACACTTTGTTTGATGATATGTAGACTCCCGCCTCAGAACTCAACTCTCCAAGCGGTATGCCTCCTACAATTGTACTTTCCACTTGGAGTTTTTATTACACCAAGGATTGGGAGATTAGGTTTTTTCACATACCATAATTTCCAGTAATTTACCAGTAAATCCATAAACCATCAAGTCAAGACAGAAAAACGAAATACAATCAACAAACTCACTAAATTGCATTTTGTGCAAAACGTAGACTTGAAAAAAGAAACAGAGTGAAGTTAATAAGTACAAAACCAACCGATTCAATATTTTGCCCTTTCATTTACAAACATGTTAGAATAACAGTACTAAATTCAGAACAGAGATGAGTAAATCAAAACCAAGCACAAATAACAAAATTAATGCATACCTGAAACACCAGAGACCAATTCAGTAGCTGAAATCTTATAAAATGGAACCCCAGTCTCATTAGCAACAGCATGAGCCAGCTTAGTCTTCCCACACCCCGGTGGTCCATGCAACAAAATCCCCGCCATCGGCCTCACCCCTAGCCACCTAGGCAACTGCGGATGGCAGAGTGGAACAATCACCTCCATCTTCAATTCCTCCACAACTCCTCCCATCCCACCCAAGTCCTTAAACCTTGGCCCATCCTTACCCTTTACCTCCTCCTCCATGTCACCACCACCAATAACATCAACTTTTCTCGTGGCCACCTTATTACCAAACACCTCCTCCAATTCCACATTCTTCTCCACCTTATCCTTTCCCTCCGCTGCCTTCTTCTTCAATTTGCTAGTAGCCTTTGAGTCACTATAACTAGAACGCAACATCGACTTCATTAAATCAAATTCTGGCTCCAACTCCTCCCCATAAATCGCATCTTCTGACGTGGAAACAGCACCGTCTGTTTCTTCCGTCGAGTCAGACTCTGATGAAGATGAAGTGGACTTATCAATACTCTTTCTTTTTCTCCGAATGTGTTGATCCTCCAAACGCTGCAACCGTTCCTCACTCGCATTGACTCTCTTCATCTTCTTCCTAGCAGATTGCTGATCGTCCATCCCGTAGTCTTCCTCGTTGTCAATGACGAGACCTGTATTAGAAAAAATTGTTAAAATTTCTGCAAACTCAAATAATAGGAGACAACGAGTGAATGATATAACGAGATAACTATCTAAACAGAAAAATTAGGAGTGTAAGAGAACATTTATCTAAACAGAAAAATTAGGAGTATAAGAGAACATTTACTGATCGAGGCACGAGTAAAGCGCTTTCCTTAGAGAAGAAACTGTTGAATAGCTTGATACATATTGTTGGGCAGTTTGGGGCCATTTCCCAACAGCTTAAACTTTTGGGACAATTGGTATATCAAGCTATTCACAGAAACGCCCCTCTTGCATTGGGTAGTATGACGCTCCACTCCCAAGATGCAACGATCATCCGAAAAGGTTTGTGTGCAGCTAGAACTTAACCCGTGAACCAAGAACAGGCCGCTTGCTCAAAGTCATTGAAAATATATGAAACAAAATGCTAAGTATTTTTATGGTAAAACTCAACCAAAACAAAATCGTAGTACAAATGTGTGATACATAGTCAAAGTTAGCCCTTCACATGTGTATCTCGCATTTTTTTTGTGCTCTGCCACACTTCCTCCAAGAACCAGGAAAGGGGCTACAAAGAATAGCATCAAATGCATTATCAAGACACTTAATATTACGAGATTCTATAATTACCTAACATTAAATCATTGAATCAGGTTAATGATGATCACCAGTGCTAATTGGTTTCATCTTGTGAGAGCAAGTTCACCCCAAGTGTCAATTCCCATGTCAAAGCCAAAATTTTGCATCAAGAATGGCAAATCTCTCTAGCCATGTGCCATCCCACGAGCAGATTATCCATTCTCATTCAATCTGACCGATGGCTCTTTGACTGGTGTATCTGTTAAGGCAATCCCTTGGGAATTCCTATAGATTATCGATAGGAAGTGGATCTCACTGGTCGAGATTTTGAAGCATAAACAAGGGCCTGAAACCACTATTTTGAATTCTCTGGGAAGAGAACTCTATCCTATCACCTTTATCAAATTCTTAGCTCTCTTCCTTAGTGAGTAAAGAAGCAGAAAATACTAACATGAAACAGTAAGGTATGAGAGTGTAAAAGCAAACACAGACTTGACACTTTCTTTGAATCTTTGCTCATTCCTAAATTAGCATCTAACATTCTAACTCAATGCCAAATTTTGGCAATGCCATTTTTGGTCCAATTTGGCAATTCCCATTCTTGCCAAACTCATCCAAGCCATTTCATTTGCATTGGCAATTAGATGGGTTCAATTAAATCGTTGGGATTAAGGACTGTAATAAAATGACACTAAACCAATGCAACAACATTGCTTCTTTTTTTATTTTCTTTTTTGACACTATAGAAAGCCAAAAAATGAGAGTGGCAAAATGATTGTCAAGTCCGCAGAGCAAAAACTTTTAAAAATACAATTTTCAAGGAAAAATGACTTTTTTATATAAATTGAAGAAGTCATTGATAGGCAAAAAGTTCGAATTTTTCTCAAAAAAAATGCGTATTATTTTTAGTTTTCGTTTTGCCAACAGCATAATCTTTTGGGAACGGAGGTAGGATAACAAAAATTAAACCACACTAACATACAACCACCTGATGTGGAGGGACGGTCTTGGCTGCTCGATCTGAGGTTGTTGTTCGATTTCATGAATTGTAGGGTACGTTGAACGGATCTGGTGAACGGTTGAAGCTTGTGTCGACCGTACTCGGGGAAGTTGGAGCGGAGGTAGCCGACGACGTCGTCGAGGGTGGCGTGCTTGGTCTTGCAGGACTCGATGTGGCGGCGGAGGACTCGTTCGAAGACCGTCAACGGCGGTCCACCGCCACCGCCTCTTTTTCTATTTCCCATTTTCATCTCTCTACTAGGAGCTCTCTTCTCAGACAGACAGACAGTTAGCACGAGGGGACAAGGGTTTTAAAAAGTTAGGGTTCCGTTGGGGGGAGGGGTGGGTTTTTCTTCGGCCTGCTCTTTCCCAAACAAATTAGCAAACAAATTAGCCAAGTACTCTGATTTCAAAAATTATTTGTAAAAATGCTTCTTAATGCAATTATGAATCGCGCTTTTTTTTGTAAAACGCATTTCCAAATCGCATTTCTCTTGTAAAACGCAATCACAAATCACGCTTCATTCAAGTTTGCACGGAAAGTGCAAACCCAAAACGTTTTTGTCCGTAAAGTGCGATTTCAACTTGCGCCTTTGTTGAAAGCGCAATTCTTGATTCCGCTAAAAAGTATTTTTATAAATAGTTTCCAAATCAGAGTACTTGGTGAATTTGTTTGGAAAAAAGGAGTAGTTTGCCGAATCTTTCAGGAGGGGAAAAAAACCTGAGCTAGGGTTTTAGCCCTTTTGGATCTCAACTAATAGTAAGGAAATAGATCCTCCCAATTAAGATCTATACCGTCTATTTATTACTTGCAATTAATAGATAGAATTGTGTCATTCGCTCCAAATATTGAACCTTCAGTAAAGATTTAAGACATCTTAATAGATTGCCATCGTTTGGCGTGAACTAACTTGGGGCAATGACTGACGGATCCTCTATCCTGTTTTCCCTTGTCCCACCTAGGGATGGCCATCTCGGCCGTCCCACCCCATTCCAATTCGTACCCTCCCCGAAAGGATAGGGGATTCGGAAATTTTTTCGGAGATCGGGTAGAGGATGGAGATTATTTTTAAAAAAATTCGGGATTGGGTAGGGAATGGTATTGGCAATCCCCTACTTGATCCTCTCCCCGATCTCCGCCCCTCCTCGACCCTCCCCCGCATCCCCATTCACTCATATATATACGTACACCACACTTCCAATCCACTCTCCCGAATTTTAAAAAAATCCACACTTCATTGATCCCGATCAAATTTCGACGATCCAAACTGTCCAATGTTTTTAAAAGGTGTTTTCAAGAAACTCATGAGAAATCATCAAGAAAAAAAATACCATGAAGGGCTTAATCCAAGCCGTTTTTCACAAAAACTGTATATGTACAATTTTGTGAAAAACAGCTTTGATCAAGCCCTTCCCGGTATTTATTTTTTATTATGTCTCACGGGAACCCTTGAAAACACCTTTTAAACATATTGGACAGTTCGGATCATCAAAATTCGATTAAGAAAGTGGAGCTCTAGATTTTTTTTAAATCTGGGCTCCCTGACCGGAAGTGGACTCTATATATGTATAGGTATAATATATATTTATATTATAAGCTTATAAAATTTCTTTTCCCAAATAATAAGTTTATAACTTAAAGTTAGGGTTACCACCACACTTCACAGACACCCCACAGTTCACACTATGACTCTCCATCTCCTTCTCATCAATCATCTCTCAACACTCACGTTTAGTACTCTTTCTCTCATCTAGGGTGATAGCTAGAGATCAAAGATGTCTCAAAGGAGGCATAAGCAAGTGACACAAGACAGACCATGCTCAAACATCCCATTCCCACGGTTGTCGAGGTAATCTCTCACCACCACACCCACTTGGAGGTGAAGGGCTTGGTTGGTATTAGAGATGGCAAAATGCCCCACCCCACCCCTAACACCCCCGGGCGCGATTAGGGGCGGGTTTTTGTCGAACTTTTCAGTGCACCGGGCAAGTCACGGGGAAAATTAGAAAAATCAGTCTAGGTTCGGGTTTACTTCACCCCGCCCCATTATCCATCCCGAAATATTTTTATATACAAAATTATACTTTTATTTTAATCCAATTATCATTATACTAAAGATATTATATTTTTTTCCTAATTTTTTTATCATTCTAATAAAAACCTTTCATTCTTACCTTAATATTTTAACCATAACACTAAAATATCACTTTATTTATATGTATTTTCTTTTATCACTTTATTTATATGTATTTTCGGTGCCCCAAATTAACGTCCCAACTAAAAAAATATGTACCTCTTTTATACATATGACAAGTGCATAGATTTTTTGATCCCCGATTCCCCGTGGAGATCCCCGTTCCCCGCATTGGAGCGGGGATGGAGGTTAAAATAAAATTCCCGGTGGGGATCGAGGAGGGGATGGAGATTGATATGGGTTCGGGGATGGGGGATGGAGGTAGTGCTATCCACCCCTACCCTCCCCATTCCCATCCCTAGTCCCACCCCCACACAAATACCACTTGGCTCACTTCTCCCTCTTCCCAATTTCCACAAAAGACGCCCTACCAATTTTACTGACATTGGATTGAGCCAATTTTTTGTAGGAACTCTAAACAAACATTCTAAGAAAAAAACTCATGGTTTGAATTCATCTTTGTGAGACCTGAAATAGTCATGTATCAACATATAGCATCAACATTAGCATCCAAAAAATTGGCAACAACACCAGCAATGTAGGATTACCAGCACGATGTTTGACAAATTAATTGGAAGGGAGAGAGAAGCAAGCCACATGGCATTTGTGTGGGGGTGGGATAGGAAAAATAGGACAGAGAATCCGCTCCCTAACTTTATGGGGAGGTTTTTTTGTCTTAAACTAAATTCGTGTCTATGACAAATAATACCAGCAACAATCCATACTATGCACGACACGTTGCAAGGGCTAATTTGAATTTTTTTTTTCTTTCTTAATTTATCTTTTTCACATTGATTGCTATTTTTGAAGTAAAAATCTATTTTTGATAATAAATATTATAACAATTTTTTGCCGTTAAAAAAATTCATAATGAGATAATTTGAATGGGTAAAAACAATACTTCTGATTTTTATTTTATTTTTTTGAGTTTGAAAATGATAAGAAATCCTGAAGGGACTAAAATCATGGAATGTAGTAGTATGTTACCGTTGGGGAAATTAGCTCTAGTTTCAACTAGGTTTTCTGCAATTTTTCACATCAAACTATTTGAGTAGGCTTTTGGATATCTCACACTAACCTCACCTAGCTTGTAGGATAATTGTTTGGTTCGATGGGTAGTTGGAACGGTTTGGTTAGTTCAGTGCAATCGGCTTCTCCATAGAAGAAAAAATCAATTTTCATAACAAATTCAATAGCAATAGAGACCTTTCGTTTGAAAAATGAAATTTGGAGTGCTCAGAAACCACCATATATAGATGACACAAATCATGCAAAAACAAAGTAGAAAGGAGTGAACAAGGAAATTGGAGATTAGTTTTGAAAAGCCGACGAAGTGGAAGAAAAGTTTGGATGTAAGTTCACTGAAATTATTTTTAAGTTCGTATTTTGGTTCTTTGTCTTTTAATCTTATGTCCAATTGTTTTCGTCAGCTTAATCTGTATTCACCGCCTAAGAAAAATCCTCTTCGTTGAGGTAAGATAATAGATAGCAAAAACGCCTGGTAGTTTGGCTTTTGAGTTTAAAAGTCTGACGTTTGAGCTCCCAATTCTGAGAAGGATAATTGCAAGCATTTTCTGACACTGGATAATACTCCCTTTTGAAAAAATAGCCAACCACATTATTTGGCACGTCGAGTGGGACGCTGAAATATTGAAATCGTGGTGAAAACAAGGAAGCAAGGAGGTGCTTCTCAATCTGACTTTGGGCGCTCTCGGTGAAGACTGAAGCGTACATAAGTTGAAACAATGGTTGAGGCTTCAAATCAAAATTAAAGATGTCAATGAAGGCCAAGTTATTAACCAGAATGAACAAATAGGCTTTGAACCAGCATGTGCAGGTACATCGCCAAGCCACTCAAAATCAAGAAGACGCAAGAGGGTCAAGCGCGTATGATGCCTATTTTAAAATAACAACTGTTTACGGGTACAACACAAACTTAAAACTATCGATTTGTGGATTGAAAACAGTGCGTGCACAGAACTAAAATGACACAGCTCGGTTTAAAAGCAAATTGACTCGATAAAAATATTTTCTGTGAGTTAAAAATGAACATGATAGCAAAACTGACTTGGCCATAGAGGTCCCATGCCAGCTCCTTCACCTTTCAATTCTATCATATTTGTACTCATTTTACTTTTTTATTTTCTTTCAAAGCATAGTCTTCGGGCCTGTTTGGGAGATAATTTTTTCCATTTTCACATTCTCATTTTTCCATTTTGGATGTTTGGGAGAAACTCCCACAACTCATTCTTTGAGACTGAGTTTTGCAAAATGCACACAGAGAGCAGAAGTGAAAAATAGGTTGAGAGGAGCTTTTTGACTTCTCATTTTCACTTTTCCCATTTTGATGAACAAAAAAACATGCAAAAAGTATTCTGCACATATTTCTCAAACACTACTCTTATTTCAAAATGCATTCTACATATTTCTCTCAAACACTCATGCCAAATCCAAAATACATTCTGACCATAATTCAAAAAGCCAAAAATAATAATAATTAAAAATGAAATGTTGAAAATAATGCTCCCATAATCCTAGCAATTCCTTTAAATTCTGTGTAATTTTGATTTCAAATTTGTTATTTTAGTGATAATGAATTTTTTTATTTTTTGGTTGAAGTGATTCCTTAGCTGCTCTTCAGAACAATTTGTTATTTCCATTTTTGAATAAAAGTAGGAAAATTTGAAGTCTTCTTCATTGAGGCGAGCAAGAACTTTTTGTGTTCTAAACAAGGTTCTGAATCTCGTACCAAAAAGGGTACCGACTTTCTTACTGGTACGGTATGGTACCGGTACCAGACGGGTACTGGTACCGTTTCAGATTTAGCGGTATTATCTATATATATAAATATGTGTATATATATATATATATGTTAAAATTGAAATTTTTTCACATATCATCTAATTAATCATAAAATAACTTATTAATTAGACAAAAAAATTCATGAAATAGATTTTAAACTAACAAAAAAAAATGTTCAATTAGTCTGGTTTATATCAGGGATATAATAGAAGGTGATATGTATATGTAGGGTTAATAGCATAAATGTTATAAATGTTTAGGGCTAAATTGTAATAAAAACCCCTTCTAATCCAACACTACTTTTTCGTTCAAAACAAGAAAACAACTATTCATCTGATGAACGACAACTTTCGTTCAAAATAACTGTTCATCTTCTTCGCACCGCTTTGTCGTTCCAATGGCTCCAACAGCGGCACCAATCGACTAACTCTGGCAACGGCACTCCTCTCTATCTCTTTCTCTCTCTCTCTCTCGGCTCTCTCTTGGTACTCCGGCAGGCGGCAGTGCAAACTCATCGTTTTTTAGATCTGCAATTTTTCGAACGAAATCACCAGCAAGGGAGTACCGGCCGGGATTGTCCGGATCGACCAGAACCGACCGGTATTGTCCGGAATTGAGGACAGGACGGAATCATAGGGTGATTTTACCGTTTTTATGCAAATCCGGTACGTACCGGCCGGTACGGTACAAGATCAACAACCTTGGTTCTAACTCGTATGCTTCACATGGATCACGACATCCACGTCTATGTCAACATTGGATCACAATCACCTGCTCCGACCTATGGTGACAGGATTCACCATATGCGTGCAATGAGCTCTCTCGGCCATTCGACCGGCGACCAATGGTTCAAATAAATTGGAATTAAAGTAATTACACAAAAAAAATTAAGTGTAAGATGATCCGGACCATTGATCGGCAAACAGACGGCTTAGAAAGCTCACTTCACACATATAGTGAACTCCCTCACTACAGAACCCCGGTTCCGACACAACACAGTTTAAAAGCTTAGGGACTCAACAAAAAATATTTTATGTGAGTCAAAAGTGAAAATAATAGCCAAACGCAGACTTGGCCATAGAGGTCTCATGCTAGCTCCTGCATCTTTCAATTCTATTTCGTACTCAATTTACTTGAGCTTTATTTTGTTTCAAAGCATAGTCTACCTAGCATTTCCTTGAATTTTTTTGTAATTTCAATTTCAACGTTTTAATTTCACTGATAATGAATTTTTTTTTTCTGGTTTAAGAGCATCCATATTGACCAAACCAAAATCAAAAGGTTGCTAAGGTTAGCAATGTTTGTTGAAAAAAGTGCTCACATTGGAATAACCAAACTTAGCAACCCTTTAGCAACTAACCAAATTTTTGCACTTGAATAACCAAAACTAGCAACATTTTGCCAATAACCAAATTTGATGGATCTCAGGTGTACGCAATCAAGTACACTCATAATTACACAAAATGACAAAAACCTTCTCCTCTCTCGCTCTCCAATGTTTACAAAAAATTTATTTTAGAAAATTATTTTCTATTCAAAAAGCATTTTAAAAAAACTTTTTTTTCAAAATAATGTTTTGTTCAAAAACAGTTTTTTTTTACACAAAAAAAAGTTTTTGAGTTTTTTTAAATATAGGTTTTGGTAAAAAAATAATCTCTTTTTACTAAAAATTTACTTTTTCCAAAAATATATATTTAAAAAAGAGAGTTTTCAAAATCTTTTTCCCAATTTTTTTTTTAAATGTTTTGTTTTTTTAAAAAAAAGAGTGGAGTAATATCTTTTAGCTTGAAAAAGTGATGTGACAAGTTTTGGGTTATCCAAGTTTAAAAAACTGACGGGGGACCATTGCTTTTGATTATGGATAAAAAAAAACCAATGTGGAACTTGACGTTGATAACTTTGACAACCTCTAAATAGATTATCAAAAGCTGATGTGACAACTTTTAGTTATCCAATTTTAGTTAGGCCATTATGGATGCTCTAAGACCTAAGTGATTCCTTAGCTGCTCTGATTTCTTGCAAATAATTCAATAATCAACTCAACGTACTCTTTTTTTTCTCATTTCATCAATGCTCACTAATTATAGCCATTATAAGATTTCTTAATAATAAAAAAAAAGATTAAGCTTCCAAGACTTAATAAAGTCTAGACATTTTTAACCAAGACTTTTCCGAAAACCTTAACCACTATTAAAGACAAAGATTCGACTCACTGGATAGTCAAAACACAACTTTAAACCTATCACTACTAGGGTAATAAAACTTAGGCCATAAGTTAAAAGACGTTGAATAATAGCCAAAATGACACATTGAAATAAAGAAACTGCTAATTAAAGCTCAAAAAAGGTACTGATTTTTATAGAAAGTGCATAGATATCCACCAAAGTATATGTAGATCTATGTGAAATGTGCATTGAAATTCTAACTGTTTTTTTTTTTTCGTGTGCATTATGTTGTACCCAATGAGCACTCGTTCGCCGGAGTACTGTTGCAATAATTAAGATAACCCTTCGTTTCTAGATTAGGTTTAACAAGATCCTACTTGACTTGACCCATTCTCCCTTCGCTGTCTGCACATGGTACATCAGGGTATTTGTTACTCCGTGACACACTGACATTTAAACACATACATTCTTTTGGCATCCACGATTATGTGTACGAATCCCATACGGATGTGTAGCACTGTCCGAAATATGCACCACGTGGCTATCCTTCCAGACTACTAAATAATTACGCACTGTGGGATGAAGAGAGAAAAAAGACTAGGGCTTTATGGAGAGAGGGGGAGAGAGAATAGGACTTTATGAGAGAGAGAGAGAGAGAGAGAGAGAGAGAGAGAGAGAGAGAGAGAGTTTCGTTGCGGTTCTAATTGGTCGCCTATCTTTGGGTTAGATATATGTAACGGAATTCCATTCTCTCCCTTTCTGCACCACCTCAATTACTATTTATCCAAAATCCTTTGTACAAAACGATGCCCCAGCCTCAAATCTCAATCTCGTCCCTCTCTCTCTCTCTCTCCCCTCGCGTGCGAGGGCCATAGCCACAACAATCACTGTCAATGGAGCTCTACTGTATGAAAAGTTACCATGTGAGGTGATGACCATCCAGCCACCTTCACCAGCAACGACTGAACCTACATAGCCTTTGGTATTGTGTATCTCTCTACTCTTTTCAAATATTTTCATAATTGTTCCCGTTATTCTTTCTAATTATATTTCATACGGACAAAATGAGTTCACATAAATTTCCTATACATTTAATTCACGTATACATGACATGACTACAGAAAGGGGAGGAATTCTGTAGGAATACTTGTGTGGCTTCGTTTTACTTGAATTAGAAGGCCTAGGAGTCGAAAACTCACCGCAACTCCTTTTATACGCTGATATTGTGCCTTATTTGGTGCCTTGTAGCACTGAAAATAGAATCCTTTTGTATCCAGTAAACTTTTGTTTTTGTATTCTAGAATCGACGTTGTTGTATAATATGCATATATTATTTTTGGAAAGCAAGGATGTTGAGGAGTGATTAATCGATGTAAATATTAAATTTGTTAGTATTAAGTAACATATGAAAATATGTACCTTTTTGGGTATTACTCCTATAAATATCTTGTTATTTTAATTGTAATTACTCCATTTATCTAATAAAGTAATCTCCTACAAAAAAAAAGAAGTAATTTTTGAATGAAAAATTCAGCACTTCTGTGTATAATTTCTTATATTTCTTGACATCAAATTAAAGAACAAACTCAGGTCTTTCAGTTGGTGTTAAGAAAATTTTAAAATAATGCAAGAAAGTAATTTATTTTTATCCAAAAATTGCACGTCTTTTTGTAATAGGTTATGCAACAACCCGCCAGCACCTTATATAATATTATCCACTTTGGCCGCCCAAGCTCCAAAAACTTCCCAATAGGGTCACCCATCCTTGAATTGCTCCCAAACCGACCACGCTTAATTACAAAATTCCAAAGCTTTGACGCCTGCACAACTTTAAAAGGCCTTGTGCAACTTAGGGCATGATATATTCTCTTATATCAAAAAACTCTATTGCTATCAGGTGGGTCATGATCGAGTTGTCACATTCTCCTCACTTTATGATTCAATGTCCTCGTTGCATATTAGCCTAGAAACCTTCCCCCGGGATATACAACACTTACTTCTACATAGCACTTTGATCCAACGTTGGGATTCAAGAGGTAGCTCATGCAAATTTTAGAGGTGACTTCTACCCTGTAGTCTGGACGAACCTGGATCAAAGCACCCTAGTGAGAACGATTGACCCGGGATATCATTGCACGAAGCAGGGGAAACCCCATTGGAGTCCATCTAATGCACGCCAATCCCAATGGTCCAATGGCACCCTACCCCGTGGTAGGTGCCCTTGGGATGGATGCCAATGTGTTTTTCACATTGCCCATAAATTGGTCCCCTCCTTCATATTTTCAAACACTTTCAGAGCTTTTGAAGTCCCATAGCGATGCTATCTCCTTCCTTTTCTAGAGTTTTGACCCTTCATGGTGCTCCAATTTCTAGTTCCGAGGAATCTCATGATGGATAGTTGGTTTGGAAAAACCTGACTTCCTCTTCTTTTCAAAAATCTCGAGAGCTCTTTGTGAGCAAACACCTAAATTTTTCTTTCGCATCTCAGTCTGTCAAGCTCGTGGTTGGCCAATATAAGAACTGCGACTCAAAATCATATACTGCACAGAGAGCTGCCGAATTTCTCTCAAAAGAAATCTCAGATAATAAATCCTGTTGTTACTTTGCTGAAGATCCAACGTAAAATCATCCATTTCCTACCAAACGTTGTGCTCAATTTTTTGGTGATTTCTCATATCCTAAGCGGAACCTTTATCTGATTCTCTATCCGGGGTTCGAGCCGGGAGTCTATAAGTGACTTTTTCTGAAATACAAATATCTAGCTATTCAATTATTTTAGCATGTAGATAGCATATTTAGAACTTTCGCAGACCGACCACTACCCATGGGCCAAGCTCGCATCTAGATTTAGATGTGGAATACTGGATATATATTTTTCAATCAGTCTATGAGTGAAGAGAATTCACTTTATCACAAATGTGTGTCTACTGTCTGACACCGCGATAGTTTTGTTGAGGTTTGAGGCAAGGAATATCTGAAAGACTGACAAAATAGCATATGAAGTGGGCTTGGTTCTCCAAAGGGACAATTGTGACCCGACCTCCCCGATGGATCTTTTTGGGTACTTTATGAGATCGCTCACCTTCGCTAGCTATTTGTTGAATAGGTAGAGTCATAAAACCCCAAATAAAAACTTCATGATTAATTCAATGAGTTTATCAAATTCAATACTATTTTCATAACTGGACTGAGGTCTTAACTATGACAAAACCTAATTCCCTTTATGCATCGGGATAGGTAAACAACCTGATGAGGATTTGGTCAAAACTTTTTCAAAAACCTTTTATTCTGACATCATATTTATCATATTATCATGAAATCTTTATAGAGTTGAAAATTGTATACGAGCACCAGTTAACACTGCCATGGTTCCCGCACAAGATTCGGGCCATAAATTCAATTATATTTACAGTCTAGGTCATATAGCATTCTATGTTCATTTTTAGACTATGTGATACATACCCAAGTGTCATAGGGCGTCACCAATCTTTTCGGTCCCAAATTCTCCCTAAAATTACCCGAAATACCCTTACTTGTCTCTGTTTACATATAAAATTAACCAATCCAATGATTAATTGACATGTAATCAAAAGTGCCAAACGTTGGCAATTACTCGTCAATGAAGACACACTGGATTAATAAGTTAAAATGCACCGAATACGATGTCGTATTTAGAAAGGTAGTTATTGGCAGTTACAAGCCATTACTATAATAAAGATTGGCCCCGAAGCCATAATTTCAACTGCTAAACGTACATGCTCCACGTGTAAACTTGAGAAACCAGGCGATTGGCAGTTAGAACACGTGGAATTCTTCTAGGAAGCAGTTATTTCCTTAATCACATTATCATTTGAGTGGTTAAGTCGACGTGCAGATTTAAAGCTTCTAGGAGAAGGGAGAATTCAAATTCAGACGTGGAGGAAGGATAACGGCCAACCATCAGAGTGGAAGTTGGAGTTCGAAGCAAGCTAGGTTCAAATTCATGGAGCGGGAAGTTCAAACCACAAGCTGCGTCTATAAATAGGAGAAATTGAAGAGTACAAGCCCCCGGACAAATCTTCAACAAACAGCTATCAAAAAACTAATGCTTGGTTTGTTCATTGGCAAAGTAGTTTAGGATTTCGAACTCAGTTCGAATTAGTTTAGGATCTCGAACACAGTTCGAAGTAGATTAGGAAGTAGATTAGGATTTAGATTAGGATTTATCTCGATTGTTCTTGTAACAATCACCCCTATGTCGATTGTTCTTGCAACAATCACCTGTTCGAAGTTCTGTTACTCTGTATTTGAAGTTGGAGACAATTTCGAAGTAAGTTTATCTTTGATTTATCAATCGAAGTGTCTTGTTTCTTTATTGTTCTTTGATTTCCTAAGTTTATTGGTTTGCATTTCTTCACTTATTAAGAAAAATCCTCTTAATTGAGGTAATTGAACCAACAAAACACAATCGCCTGATTAGGTTTGGTTTTCCAAAGTTAATCTGAGGGAGGAGATTGAAACTCTCTCTGGCACGCTCGCACATAATTATTTTCCATTGCAAAGAAGTAAAAAGAACCAAACACATCTTTTTTGGCACGCCCGGTGGGACACCAGAAAGTGTTAAATGGCTCCAAAACTTAGGAAGCAAGTGGATGATTCTCAGGCTGGCCAAACGCCAGAAGATGAGAACAATGGTAATTCTAAAGAGAATGAACAAATCGAAGGCCTTCAAGTTGGACCAGAGATTTGTCCTGGTCAAGACTTAAATATGGGAATTGGTCAGGCTTCTCGAATGAATACTAGGAAAAACAAAACTGTGCAAGGTGATGACCCAAAGAATCCAGAAATTGGAGGGAATGTGTCATCCAACCACTTTATTGAAATGATTGCTACGTTTAAAGAATTGGCTCAGACCCAAAAGCTTATATTACAAAAATTGGAAGAGCAATCAGGGCTTAAAAGTGATCATTTGCCTTCACTTGAGAAGGATAAAGGAGAGGCTAGCACAAGCAAATTCAGGTCAAGGCCTGGTAAAGAGCCCATAAATGTAGAAGACATACCAGAATCTTGGTATGAACCTGCAAAAAATCATGATTATCAAGTCCCTAAACCTAAGAAAGTGTTCAAGCAGAACACTAATATCCCATTCGAACCTAACCTTGATGGTGAACATGAGGAGAAAGGTTTTAAAAATTATGATTATGGATTTGATGAGTATATGTATACCCCTAGAAACCATTTTAATGAAAAAGATAGGACTAGTGCAAAAAGGCCTAATCCAGAGGTTGGAATTCCTAAGTATTCAGGAATACCAGAAATGGGAAGGGTACATTCGAACTATCTTTATGAACCTTTTGTAAAACAGGAAGGAGGTTTCAAGCAGCCTAGGCCTTTCGATGATCCTTATCAGAGGATTCCAGAAGACCACATGCCTAGAAATGTTACTTGGGAACCACCTGTTAGTTCAAGGGTACCTTTGGGGGAACATCCAACCCTTCGAGATGAAATTTTGGGTCTTATGCAAGAAGTTTATGGACCTTTGAACCGGGGGGTACAAACTCAAATTTATAGAAAACCCTATCTAGAATGGATAGATAAATAGTTCGAAGTCCCTAGGGGGTTTAAAATCCCAGATTTCACTCTATTCCATGGAGATGGAAAACAATCCACAACTGAGCACATTGCTAGATTCACTGCTCAATGTAGAGAATTAGGCAATAATGGGTTCATTAAGTTGAAATTGTTTTCTAATTCTTTAACTGGGACGGCCTTCGAATGGTATTCTAACTTGACACCAGAATCAGTTCCAAATTGGCAAAGGATGGAAGAATTATTCCATGCACAATTTTATCAAACTGAGCCTGAAGTTACTATGGCTGATTTAGCAAGATTAAAGCAAAGGCGATGAGAAAGGTTGCTCAATTTATTGCTAGGTTTAAAAGGGCCGAGAAATAAGTGTAAACTTCAATTACGAGGTTGAGTTTGTAAGAATAGCACAAGATGGTTTAAGTAGAGAACTTAGGAAGAAGTTCGATTCTCTTGGGTTAGAGATTTGGTTGATCTAACTTACAAAGCATCAAGATATGAGTCTTTGTTAGAAGAGGATGTTGATAGAAATAACTCTTCTTATTCAACCTATTATAAAGAACCCATTTATGAGGTTGATGCTGCTGAAATTGTCGAGCATGAACCTTGTGTGTTTGACTGTCTAGTTCGAAAGGATTCTTCTATAGTACCAAGAACTAACAAAAAAGCAGTTAGTAAGGTTTATTCATTTGATATTTCAAAGGCAGATGAAATTTTTTATTACCTTTTGAAGAAAAAGTTTATCAAACTTCCTGAAAATGTTAAACTTCCAACTTTGGAAGAAACAAAAGGGAAAAGTTATTGCAAATGACATGCTTCTTGGACTCATTCCACTAAAAATTGTAATGTTTTCCATGATAGGATTCAGGAGCAGATCAAGAAAGGAAGGATCATGTTTCCACAAAAGGCTATGGGAATCGATACTGATCCATTTCCAAAAATTGAAGAAGTGACTACCAACACTAATGTGCCAACATCTCTGGCTAAAACTGTCAAGGAAATGTGGCAGAACAAGCAGGTGCAAGTGGAAATGAACTCAGTGCAGTTTAGCAAAGGAAAGCCAAAAGTTGGCCAACCTCGAAATAGTGATGGAAAGACTCATCATCAGAATATTTCACCAGGAAGTTCTTCTAGCAAGGGCTTTAAGCAATCTCATCTTCCCATGCTCGAGGCATCCTTTTTGGAATGTTTGTGCATGGAATGCAGAGCCAACTATTTGATCTTCAAGGATTTGGATAGACAGGGGGTTGATTTCTTTCCAAAGAGGATGGAAAGAAAAGCCTTGGATCAAAACAATGAAAGAAAGCCTTGGATTAATCCAAATCATGGAAGAAATGAGAGGCCCTGGTCTGTTTCAAAGAGAAATGTGCCTTCTAGTCCAGTCCCACCAGCTTCGAAGCGGGATTATCCTCCTTCGAAGAAGGTTAACACTGGGAAAGCCCCAATGGGCCAAAGAAATGAAGGAGAAGAGGAGCAATTTACTATGGTAAAAGGGGTTCCTGATTGGTTTCTGAAGAGGGTTAAACCAGAACTCTTCCAAGAATGTAGAACCTTTGCTAAAATATGGAACAAAATGGTTAAACCTCCCAATGCTCCTACTGGTCAATGGGTAGTTGTTAGAGATGCAAAGACCAAGGCACCTCAAATGATTCCTATGTTGACAAGAACACAGAAAAGGAAACTGCAAAGGAGGTATACTAGCTTCCAAATGGAAGAATATGCTTCCAAAGAGAAACCTAATGGGGGTGATAAGTTCAACCCAAGGTTTGATAGACTTCGAAGAGAAGATTCTGAGGAATCTCTTCGAAGGGGATTTTCTCAATCAGAAAGAGAAACTCTAGAAAACTTAGCTGCAAGAATGAACAGTGAAATTCCTCAAGATAATCCAACTTCTCCAAATTCTCTGGCAAGCTATCAATATGGCTTGTTATAAGCCATGATAGTGGAACAGGAAGAAGGAGGGGAGACAAATTCATCTCCTGTTGGATCATTCTCCCCTATGGAAACTTCTGTAGCAGAGCTCTCTGAAAAGATGAATACACCAGGAGTTGAGTCAGAAGTACCAATGCATGAAAAAAGTACCATTCAATTTGGGACTCTACCTGAAGTCCAGATTAATATGGTAACTCCTTCATCTATTAACTTTGGACCTTTTGAACCAGATTGTTCTCTAGTTCGAAGGGCATTACAACCATCAGTTGCTCCTATGGAGGTTATTGATGTATCAAGTGATGAGGAGTACAATCTCACTTGTGACAATGGTTGGAATGATAGTTAGGGAGCTTTGATTTCCAAAATTCAAAAGGAAGAAGAAGAGGAGGATTTCATGATTATGGTAAACACAACTGAAGAACCAAAAGTAACTTCCAAAGAGAAAGCAATCTTCATTCCAGAAACAGAAAATGACTCCAATTATCCTTTGATTGTTGATTTGGATTGTGCTGATCTTTCTTATCTTTTCAAATCACCTTCGAATGATATGAGGCACCATTTAAAACCATTATACATATCTACTTTGTTTGATGGCATTTTGTTAAATAGAATTTTGGTTGATAATGGTGCAGCAGTAAACATTCTGCCTTCTAGGACTCTGAAGAAGTTGGGAAAAGAAAAGGTTCAACTGATCCCAACAAACACATCCATTGCTGGGTTCACTGGTGAAAGTAAGAATCCCAAAGGAATTGTTTCTATATGCCTGAAAGTTGGCCAAGTAGAAACTGATACAGCTTTCTTTGTGGTGGACACTTTTACAAGTAAGTAAGTATAATGCTTTACTTGGTAGGGATTGGATTCATGTCAATGGCTGCATTCCATCCTCACTGCACCAAGCCCTGATGATTGTGAAATATGAAAATGGGAAAGAAGTGGGGGTCGAAGAGGTGAAAGCAGACCCACACCTCTTTAGTACTTCAGCAAATTGTGCAGAGGCAAAGATGTATAAGCCTGAAATCATCCCTCTGAGTGAAATTGCAAAAACTGCCACCCCTCCATCCAATGTATTGGAAATAGGAGAATTCGCAGAACTGAAATCCAAACTCAAACAAGCAATTGATTATGAATCAGACAATCCACCGGATGAAGCTGCTTGGATGTGAGTCCAAGACAGAGTTCGAAGAGGCCAACTCTTTGGCCTTAGTTAAGTTTATGGCTCTTGAAATAGAGCAGAGATTACAAGAAACAAATGATTGGGAGGAATTGCATGCTGAGAGATCTGACTGGGGGTTGAAGCCAGTTGAGTTCGAAGAGGCCTTTATAGGTCATGTCGAATCTCAAGATCCTGTGGAAGAAGTAGAATTGGGAGAAGGAATTGTTCCAAACACCGTGCAAATCAATAAGGGGCTTGATACTGCTTCGAAAGCCAAGTTGATCGCAGTGCTTAAAGAGAACAAAGAATGCTTTGCTTGGAGTTATAAAGAACTAACAGGTTTGAGTAGAAATTTGGTTGAACATAGATTACCTATCAAACCTAATTGCAAACCTTTCAAACAACTTCCAAGAAAAATATCTCCTGGAACCATTTTCTTGGTTAAAAAGGAAGTTCAAAATTTTTTAAATGCTGGTTTTATTAGAACAGCAAGATATGTAAAGTGGCTATCAAATATTGTTCCTGTTGTCAAGAAAAATGGAAAAATTAGGGTGTGCATTGATTTTAGAATTTGAACACTGCAACCCCTAAAGATGAGTACCCAATGCCTATAGTAGACATGCTTGTGGATAGTTCTGCAGGCCACAAAATCATGTCTATTATGGATGGACATTCAGGGTACAATCAGATTTGCATAGCTGAGGAAGATGTTCATAAGACTGCATTTAGAGCCCCTGGCAACCTTAGGACCTTTGAGTGGGTCAAGATGCCTTTTGGGCTTAAGAATGCTGGTGCTACTTATCAAAGAGCTATGAATACTATCTTTCATGAGATAATAGGGGGTTTTCTGGAATGCTACATAGATGACATAATTGTCAAGTCAGGATCTATTGATGATCATGTAGAGCACCTGAAAATAGCTTTTTCAAAGATGAAGCGTTATCAACTAAAGTTGAATCTTGCTAAATGTGCTTTTGTAGTAATGGCAGGATGGAGAGGACTTCGAATGGACAAAGGAGCATGATGATGCTTTCAAGGCCATCAAGGAGTACCTGATCAATCCACCAGTTCTTGTTCCACCCAGGAGGGGAGAGCCAGTTAAATTATATTTGGCAGCAAACCATGACTCATTAGGAGTTTTATTGGCTCAAGACAATGAGGAAGGGAAGGAGCAAGCTATCTATTATCTAAGTAGGTTTCTTAATGATTGTGAAATTAGATATTCTGCAGTAGAAAAGTTATGTTTAACTTTGTTCTTTGTTGAAATTGAGTGGTTTGGATTGGCTATTAGATCCTATCTTGTAAACATAGCCCAAGAAGTATGAGGCCAAATCGAACTTCTCACCCTTAGAAAGACGATATGCTAAAGGAGCAAATTCGAGCATAATCTTCCTGCCACTATGGCAAAATATCATTTTGCATAAAGTATATAAAAGATATGCAAAAAATTCCCTGTCAGACACTGGTTCACCAAACTTGGCTTCAGAACGAAGAAAAGTCCCATATGATGCATATGAACCATCAGTTTTCATGACTTTCAATAATGGAATACTAATATAATCAGAGATGTCAAACATTGGACCAAATGGAGGAAGTCCAGTAAGAAATGATACATCTAAAACTGTGGGTCCCATCATTCCACAGTTGAAACAAAAATAATTGAATGATGCATCCCAGAAAGCTAGGGCAGCGTGTATGAGAGCAGGGTTCTGACGGATACCATATCGAAGCAGTGAAATGATGTGCCAAAGCCCAGTTTGCTCTAACTCCATTTTCTTATGCTTGAACATGTGCTCAGTCCATTCACCCCAATCTCCATCTTGAACTGGCCAGCATGTAAAATTCTTGGTAGGCCATGCTACAAAATTCAGTTCTTGATCTTTTATAAGTGTACTCTCTCCTAAGATGGGATAGCATGATGTAAACTTGAGGGGAAGATCGAAGAATGCAGGCCCCAGAATGTGGGTATCAACTCTGTCAGGATTTGTAATAAAGATCTCTTTATGCAAATCACCTTTTGGGTTTGACGTTTCTTCTTTAACATATCTTCGGATGATGAGAGAAGAGGTGCCCGTTGTTATGCCACTTTCAGAAGCCATGGATGCAAAGGTGAGAGAGAAAGAGAGGGAGAGCAAAGTGTTTGAAAGTTTGAACGCGTAATGAGAATGATTTCAAGCCCTAGATTTATACGTTACGAGGAAGCGGTGCAGCGTTTCGGGCCAGATATCCATTTTAAAGTTATTGGGCCTATGATTATTTTTCGGCCCACGCTTGGTTTCAATTTTTGATTGATAATTACTTTCAAATGAATAAATCATTTCATACTTCGAACCACTTTTTGGTTTATTTTCATGAAATGTATCTTATTCTTAAGAGTTCGAGTTGGTTTAAAGCATAATTAAGTGCTTCGAAAAGCATTTAAGAGTTCATAACAAGCCATTGAAAGAACGAATATTTCATTGAAACTTAAGATATAAGAAAAATACATGCTACAAAATCCTATTGCACAAAGGAAACTAAGCATCTACTGGTGGTGAAGCAGCTGTTGGAGTAGGGATGATTTGGAAATAATGAGGAAAGCTCCAAGTCACTAAGGCATGGAATCTTGCCCAAGTAAAACTGAAAAACTCTTTTTTCATCATCCTAGCTTTGTTTTCTTCATCAATTTTGAGCTTCTTCTCAATCAATGGCCTGATTTTCAAAACCAGAGTCTTGGCTTTGACTTCGAACTTGGCCAATTTGAGAGCATTTCTTTTCATGTGATTCTTAAACCGCCTTCGAAGCCTCTAGAAACGTCAGAGGGCGTTTCGAAGGAACGCCCTTTCAGGTTTTCCACCTTTTTATGAAGTTTGGAGATCTGATCATGAAGCACTTCGTAATCATGAAGGTCTTGATTAAACCCAAACGAAGCAGTGTTATTCTTCATCCACATTAGAAGCAGAGGAAGCTGACTCAGAAAAGAGTGAAAGAAAGGGCTAATTTGAATACTGCATTGGAGAGTTTCGCAGGCCCATAAAAAGTTCTTAAAAGGTATGTCCTCTTCAAGAATACCTACATCCAAAAAAGCAAAAGCAGCCAATAGTTCTTTGGCTTTGAGGGAATCAGAATGGGGGTAAAGAGAATAAGAAAGGTTAGCATGATAAGGAGTAGGGTCGAACTTGATATTCTTTAGCTCTTCGAACCAATCTGTATTCTCAGAAAGGTCTCGAAGGGAAAGATTGGCAGGATCAATGAAGTCTCCCTCGAAATGAGGCCTTCGAACCTCATGCAACCAGTATATAAATTGATTACTGGCCTTCTGCTTAAGCTCTCCATACCCAGCAAAGCCTGACCTTTCATCTTCATGGACTTTGAAGAAGCCAGGAGTAAGGCAAGTGGCAATAAGGCTGTCAAGCAGCATTATGTTGGGATCTCGTCTGATGAAAAGGGATAAATATTTGCTCATAGCTAATGAGCGGTAGTGGCTCCAACCTTTATAGCCAGCAGGGTCGTCCATTTTTACGACCACCATCTCAGATGGTAAACCCCATAAAAAGGGTTTATGAGCAGGAGGAGATGGAGGATTCCATGGGTCAATGGGCTCAGAAGTTTCTACTTGAGCCACTATATAAGATCGATCCCTTCGAATCTCACCAACAATTGGTGTCACAATATTTCTAGTGTCAGCAGAAATTGGGTCATTAAGAGCCAAGTTTTCGAAGGCATTTTGAGTGTTAGAAATATAAGCCATAGTTGAATTCGGACGAAGATCGGCTTACAAATTGGTAATTGATTTTACCAGTGATTAAGTCTTTTTATAAGCAAAATTTTAGTTTAAAACGATTCGAATTCTGAAAAATGGAGAACGTGGGTGTTAACTGCCCACTATCCATGAATTTCTCATAAGAACGAAGAGATTTATTGATAACTGCATCGTGGGATGTGTTTGAAACTGCCAATAACTTTTTCTTTGAAAGCATACAGGAATTCGAAGCGGCAGAAGGCACATTAACATTTATTCAAATCCTTTGAACAAAGATGTTAATGTGGGGGGTATGTTTACATATAAAATTAACCAATCCAATGATTAATTGACACGTAATCAAAAGTGCCAAACGTTGGCAATTACTCGTCAATGAAGACACACTGGATTAATAAGTTAAAATGCACCGAATACGATGTCGTATTTAGAAAGGTAGTTATTGGCAGTTACAAGCCATTACTATAATAAAGATTGGCCCCGAAGCCATAATTTCAACTGCTAAACGTACATGCTCCACGTGTAAACTTGAGAAACCAGGCGATTGGCAGTTAGAACACGTGGAATTCTTCTAGGAAGCAGTTATTTCCTTAATCACATTATCATTTGAGTGGTTAAGTCGACGTGCAGATTTAAAGCTTCTAGGAGAAGGGAGAATTCAAATTCAGACGTGGAGGAAGGATAACGGCCAACCATCAGAGTGGAAGTTGGAGTTCGAAGCAAGCTAGGTTCAAATTCATGGAGCGGGAAGTTCAAACCACAAGCTGCGTCTATAAATAGGAGAAATTGAAGAGTTCAAGCCCCCGGACAAATCTTCAACAAACAGCTATCAAAAAACTAATGCTTGGTTTGTTCATTGGCAAAGTAGTTTAGGATTTCAACTTCGATTCAATTAGTTTAGGATCTCGAACCACGCTTCAAGTAGATTAGGAAGTAGATTAGGATTTAGATTAGGATTTATCTCGATTGTTCTTGTAACAATCACCCCTATGTCGATTGTTCTTGCAACAATCACCTGTTCGAAGTTCTGTTACTCTGTATTTGAAGTTGGAGACAATTTCGAAGTAAGTTTATCTTTGATTTATCAATCGAAGTGTCTTGTTTCTTTATTGTTCTTTGATTTCCTAAGTTTATTGGTTTGCATTTCTTCACTTATTAAGAAAAATCCTCTTAATTGAGGTAATTGAACCAACAAAACACAATCGCCTGATTAGGTTTGGTTTTCCAAAGTTAATCTGAGGGAGGAGATTGAAACTCTCTCTGGCACGCTCGTACACAATTATTTTCCATTGCAAAGAAGTAAAAAGAACCAAACAGTCTCCCAAGACTATTTTCCAAGAAATGTCCTAGGCTCCATCCTCAATCATTTTCGGTCCTGAATTTAGCCCTACGTCAAAATTACCAAAATACCCTTTTGAATTGCCATTTTGTATTCTACATATGAAGTTGGTCCGAAAGCATCCCAGGGTTTGTCGACAATTATCCTTGGCCTTGAAACTAACTTTTCAACTTTGTACCAAAATACCCTTCGAGTCTCAAACTCCTATTTTCTGTCTCAAAATCGTACTAGAGATGGCTCGGGACCCACCAGAGACCCTTTTTTGGCTCTGGGCGACAGTTTAAACTTTTACCAAAAGATCTTCAGAGTCTTATATAATCATTTTTACTCTCTGAAACTATACTACAGATGTCTCATGGCCCACCAATTTCCGGCTCCGGACAAAAAATTTCAACTTTTTACTACGAAGATCCCACAGCCTTTTAAATCCATTTTTGACATCGAAACCCTCCAAAAACATCTCGGGATTACCCGTCAGTCCTCGGCTTTTACTATGAAGATCCCACAACCTTTTAGTAAATGCCCATATTTAATATGGCTTATAAAATTATTATATTTTTATTACATAAAAATAGGTCTGGTATTAGTTCGAAAAATATAATATATATATTTAGGTATTTTTTTAAACTAGGTCAGTATCAGAATTAGCATTGCGGAGCAGAGCAAGACATGTGCCAATGCTAGGGAAGATTCTTGGAGCCCAAGTGAGAGTTTCCGGAAATAGGCGAGGTGACATCCTATTATGGGGTACTTGGAAGTAAGGAGTTTCTGGAAAGGGGGTGAATTGGCATTTTATTAGTGGGTAAATCACTAGGAAGTCATTACCCCATTATTTTCTTGGGGTAATTGTTCTAGGCTCCAAAAGTGGGGACTTATTGGACCATTTAGTCCATGTTAAAGTTTTACAAGGTCTAAGGTCCATAATTTTTTTTATTTTAAATTTTGGTACATTCAGAGGGTACCCTAGGGTTTAGGTTTTAGGGTGCACTTTCCTATTATAGGGTTTTAGTGGTTTAGACACTTTCATAAGGTACCCTAGGGTTTTAGGCACTTTCATAGGGTACCCTAGGATTTTAGACACTTTCATAGGGTACAAATTTTTTGGCACTTTCATAGGGTACCCTATGATTTAGGTTTTAGGGTTCACTTTCCTATTACAGGATTTTAGTGGTTTAGGCACTTTCATAGGGTACCCTAGGGTTTTAGGCACTTTCATAGGGTACAAACTTTTTTGGCACTTTCACAGAGGTACAAACTTTTTTTGGGTAAAGGTAAAAAAAAAAAAAAAAACACAAAGATGCCAACGTTAGGACTAGATAGGTTATAAACTTGTTTGGTGGATTAATGGGGTTACAAATTCTTTGCCTAGGACTTTTGAACAAGTCGCCCTATTTTCTTTGGAATTGTGCTTGGAATATTCAGTCCTTATTAAGTAAGTGTGGACTTGGTTCATTAGAAGTCATTTAGAGAATTCTAAATTCATTTAGAATTTTCTTAATTAACAAGTATAAATATGCCTTTCTCCTTTCACATCACACTCACACTACACACAACACACATGGCTAATAGAAAAAAGGGGAAAAAATAGAAAGGAGGAAGAAGAAGGAAAGAAAAAGAAAAACGGAGAGAAAATTCGGTTAGTGGATCAAGGGCCTCGATTTAAGGTACCAGGTAGTGTGCAATACATTCCTAGCTAAATCTCTTTGCAAAGAGTGTTTCTTTAACTATCTCTCATATTTGTACTCTTGATATCTAAGCTTATATGTTCCGTTACTGCCACATCTTCTTCTGTGACATTGGAAATGTTTGGCTGAAAGCCATGGAATAGATTGGTACACGTGCAAGCCCGCCAGGTGAAGTGAGTAAGGAGATATGATTGATATCCATGGGGGAAATCTAGTGTACTGTTATATGGCCCAAAAGGGGGCACACGATTTGACCCCTGGTGGTGCTTGGCATGTTACCAAGATGGGGCCAAGGAAAAAGGCTACAAATGATGTATCATTTTGCAATGATTCCTTTGATTTATTATTATCGATTATCGAGCACATCCTTATTTCAAGCTAAAATTATTGTCCTCATGTTGCACATATTACCTGGCCCTTTTATATTTTTCAGGTGTAGAGCAAGTTAGTGATGGCTTTGAAAGTGAGAAGTACAATGGGGTCAACTATTGGGAGTCACGGGACCAAATTCCTTTTAGAAAATTTGTAAAAGAATCTAATTTTGTAGTTTTATTTTTCTGAAAAAGTCTATATTTATATGTATAGAAGAAAGGTTTTTGTAATAGTTATAAAGTTCATTTTTTTTGTGGCTCTAAAAATCAAGGTCATTACAATCGTTCTTCTTTAAATTATGTTCCGAACTACATGTGACTAGATTCTTTTGAGATAGAAAATACATGGGCAGCCTTGAGGCCGGTCTTGGTCTCAATCTCCTCTTTGTTTTTGTTTTTTTTAACTATGTGCGACATGATTCTCTAGAGACCGGAGATAAGTAGGTAACCCTGAGGCCAGGCTCGATCCTAATTTTCCCCTTTCATATTTTCTTGAACTGCTTTATAACCTGATTCTCCTAAGGTCAGAGATATGTAAGCAGCCCTAAGGCTGAGCTTGTTACAAATTCCCCTTTTTGTAATAGATATTTTTTAGACAAACTATCAGTTTTCTTCTTATCGTTGCTCTTACAAGGCTTATGTTACTTGTTTGTTTTCAAAGAGATTGTTCCAAGTACCGAAAAGATAGGGTAGGGTGCTCCGGCTTCCCTACACATAATAGTGAATTACCGAATCCAAAAACTAAGTCATTTACATCAAACAAAATCTAGTCTTTCAACCTGAGAATATCTTTCTTTTGCTAAATCCTTGAATCGCCTTCGAATTATTCAAAGGGTGACTTGACACACCTAAACTTTTTGCTAGGTTGCGACTTTGAGTTGTGTTCTATTAAATGTTTTCAAGATTTCAACCTAGGTCACAGTTGTAAAACTCGTGTTTTACAAAATTACGCCACTTTGAATGTCACTGGGATCACTCAACCTTGCCTTTTCCCCTTGTTAGAAATCTCGGGCGCACACATGTGAAGATATCTTCCTTCATAGCTTTAATTTTGTATCAGAATAGGTAAATTGTTACGAGCATGTTGTTGGTGTGAAATGTTTGTTGTTTGGTGTGAAATGTTTACTGGAGTCTGATTCAACAATCTTCTTAACATATTTCTATCCATTGAGATTCCAACAAACAATAACGGCATCCTACGCAAATATGGATCTCCAAAGTCTACGGGGTTAGGGTGAAGGGTCTCTTCGGGTGGTTTCAATTAGATTCGGGTGGTTTCAATTAGATGAGGACTTCATTCAAATAAACTTTGGAGCAACCGGAATGGACTTGCCAAATCTACAAGTTTCCAGTTTCTCCTAGATATGGGTGCGGGTTTCATTGTGAGAATGCCCCTCCGGTAAGCAAGACTAGTGCAAGCCCTTTTGGTTTCTTTAAAATTTAAATTAGGTCCATATTGGGCAATGCTTTTTTCAGGAAAAAACTGTTGTGGCAAGGAATCCCATCTCCAAGCTCGTAAGTAAAGGAAGTTGTGTGTGCTGAATGCAGGGATTGCCATGATTACAACAAAGATAATTAAGGTGGCCATGAAAAGGACAATCTATATGACCTTCCAATTTAAATTGTGATTGTTATGCTAACATTCAACAACGGCGCGAGTGCAACAATGTTTTCAACTGGAAGGTCATAGAGCTTGTCCTTTTCACAGCTACCTTAATTATCTTCATTGTTATCATGGCAATCCCCTCATTCAATGCACAATGTTCGCTCCTCAAGAGTTTGGATATGGGTTTTTTCCTTGCCACAATGGTTTTCTATGGGGAAAAAAACATTGCTTAACATGAACTAAATTTAAATTTAAAAACTTGCACTAGTCTTGCTTACCAAAGGGGTGTTGTTGCAATAAAATCCATACCCGATCTAGGAGAAACTCAAAACTTCTCCATCGGCAAGTCCATTCCACTTGCTCCAACGTTATTTCAATGAAGTCCTCATCTAATGGAAACCATCCAAAGTGGCCCTTTGCCTTGACCCATGGATTTTGGAGATCTATCTTTCCATAGGATGCCCGTTATGGTTTGTTTGAATCTCAAATTATAGAAATACATCGAGAAGATTGGTGAATCATATTCCAATACACAATCCACACCTCCAACCCCATTAGTCTGAAACTTCTAACAAAACTCTAGTAAAATCCTCAATCGACTCCTGGGTGGCATCAGTTTCACGTCTTCAAAAAGGGAATTCAATACTTGTCAAACAAAAAAAGGATTGTAGCATGAATTGTGAAAAAACAGAACTAATTTATTTTTTCATACATGGTTCTATACTGATAAGCCCTCAATAGTGTAAATAACAGGGCTTATGTCTATCATTTTTGTCACACTTGCATGCGTATAATCCTTGTTTTTAATTGATATTGCTCGCAATGGGTGTTTTTGTTGAACTTTAGGAAAAAAGAGCAAACGTTGTATCTGGGAGTTCTTAATAGTCCCCAAAAGTACTTGGAGGTACCCCAAGCACGGTAAAGGCCAAGGGAAACCTCTCCAAGTCCAATTTGAAATGTCTAAGGCATTGGAAGAAGACCCGAGGCACCCAAAGGCCAAGAGAAAACCAAAGAAGCAGCCCAGATTCTAGTGTGTTTCAGTATAGGTAACTCTTTTTTGGGGTACAGATATGTCACTTCAAGTGTTTATAAAAATTCCCCAAAGAATTTATCCCATTGTCAAACCCATTTTTAAGAATTTGTGGGTTGGTCAATTGATAAAGTGTTCAAACTTTGACATAAACCTAGTTTTGTTAAGTTCTTGATTGGGTGTAAACAAATCTTTTGGCACACACAATGCTTGGTACCATGGGACTCTAGGTGTTCGATAAAATAGTCAAATGAGGTTCTTTCCATTTCCAAACCCCACATAAATCGATTTTCATTGTTAAATTTTCCGGTTAAGACATCTGGACTTGTAACTCAACCAAGTTATAATTGAGAAAAATGGATTTACATAGGTTATGGGTGTTGAAAACCCCTAGAGCTCACCTTCATTAATTTCACCGTCAAAGTTCATTTATAGTCAAATTAGAGCTAGTGAGAAAATTTCACCGACCAAACACATTAATTTTATTGTCAAAGGTCATTTATAGTCAAATTAGAGGTAGATAGAGAATACTACAAACCAAGCAAAAGGTTGGCCATCCTAACACCGAAAACCCTACAGTAAAGTAAGTTTCCCATCAGCTCTCACCTTTCCCTGTGGAAATCAACCCTAGACTTTCGGGAATTAAACTACAACCAACCTAGCCCAACGTTTGTGGTGTCTTACTCTACAACACAATGCTAGGTCACAAGCATTTTTGGCGCCATTGCTGGGGACCCAATGGTCCACCAAGCATGAGTTTGCCTTTCCCTATTGTAAGTATTCCATTTCATTAGTATAGTTTAACTAAGTATAACTTAATTCAATTGTTCATTCAAACAAGTATACATCCTAGAGCGGAAAGCTCCAACCAAAGTTGCTTTTAATTGTGACATGTAACGAAGCTCGAGGAAGTATACATGTTCGTAATTTTCTTTTGAATTTAATGAGGGGGCGGAATGGCTCCTTGGAACTCTATTTGTGGTGAGGCGGTTGTATAACATTTTGTTTATGATTTGCGATTCATTGACTTAGTTTTTCATTCTATTAAAATTACAGATATACATGACAAGTTTAATTTTGATACAAAATTATTTAATGACACCACTGATAAAAATTTCTAGAATCGCTACTAAAAAACTACACATTATGGGACATGTGGCAACCTATGGCGAAGGCGGAAAGTGACAAGACTGATGGCCCAGATAGCAACACAATATGGGGGGTGAATTGGGTTTCACAAAATTAATAAGAAATTAAAGCTAAGTTCAAACTAGAAACGCAGCAGATGCAAAGAACAAATAACAGATTTTAAGGACTTCAAGAACTACAACAAATTAACTAATTTTACATTCAATTCTACCTCAAGTCTAATTTCAAAGAAATATCAATCTACTTGTGGAATATGGATATGCAAAACGGAAAGTAAAAGAGTAAGGGAGAGAGAAATCAAACACGAGGATCTTTATAGTGGGTCAGTCTTCAACTTCACAGCCTATTTCACTCCCCGAGTGTCCTACTCAGGAATTGTTGCACTATCTCCAATGGTTGTTACGAACCTCTAGCTTTGTGGGTGCTAGAGAACCTTTACAACAAGCGATTACTCCCGAATCCACTCCCAACTAGCTAAGAATCCAGCACTAGTCAGACCAAACCCAAGTGATTTTTCAACCCAAAAATCACTCATAAAAACAGTTTACAATTTCAGAACAAGAGTGTGAAATCCCTTTTACAATAACTCTCAAAACAACACTCAAGCTAGTGCTAAGTATTCAAGATGAAGAACTTGAGTTTCAAAGGCAGATTATCAAGTTATAAGCTCACTGAATTTTTCCTGTCTATGGCTGCCCTTCTTCCTTCCTTTTACATTGTACTTCACGTTGAACATGCATATGAACGTTAGAAATTTTCAACTAGCTGTTTGATGATTATGCCTTAAAATATTGCCTTATTTAGGTGTTTCCTTCTTCAAACTTCATATTGTACGGGGATAAAATTCACATAAGTCTTTAATCACATGCTTCTTCACCAGAATCCTAAATTTGCGAGACAAACAAGGGTTAGAGCACCTTTTCCTCTCATCGACAAAGGCCCATCGATGCTTAAGTTAGTAGGAGGACTACTAATTAAGCAAAGAACACAGTGCGTATAATAGGTTGTTACAGCGTACCTTTCTTCATGGGTATGATGATATATTTACAGGTGTGGATGTCTTATTGATCAAGGCATCACACACCCGTAAAATTATACTGCGAGGGAAGTAATTTTTCTCCCCTTTTTAACTCCCAACCGACCCCTCACTCTCCCTCTCATAATTTCACAAAATGCCAAAATAGCATGTAATAAAAGTGTAGTCAAAGTCAACTTTGAAAAGTAAAAGTTAAAATTAGACATATGTCTAATTAGGTTTCCAAAATTAGAAATAGGTCCAAATTAGGCAATTAATGAGGTGGTGCTAGCTATAAGGAGACAAAATAAGAGTTGGGGAATTTGTAGGGCTTTCCAGACGCGATACGGTGTAATACCCGGTGTGCACGCACTGATTTACGGTGGGGAAAATTAATAAAGCAAACTAAAGAATTTTTATTTTAATTATTTAAACTAAATAATAAATTATTTTAATTCGCGATATTAAAATTTAAATACTCGAATTAATAAGTCAAAATTTTTATTTATGAAATTTCGGGTTATTACAGACACGATGACCCGACATGAACCCGACATGAAGTTAGCGGGTTAGGATTAACTATTTCTGACACGAAACACAAATATGACACGACACAATATGATAACATGAAAAATTAAGTAGTTCGAGTTAGGGATGAGAGAATTTTGACATGAACACGACACGACTCGATGCCCACCCCTAATTGCAAGAGATAAGCTTAAAATCAGCATATAAAATGGACTAAGCCCGCGATTTACAGCTGCGTTTCTTTTCATATATGCCGTGAATTTTCTACTTCTAGGCCTTTCGATTTAAGCATTCAATGAGATCGCTATTTTGTTCTTAATTTGATTGCCAAATTAGATACACGAGGATACTAATTTCACTGCTACGTACAACTCACAAAACGAAACATAGGATGTCGTGCATGGCACGCCAAAGTTACACTAGTATTCTTCAAGCAAATTGCTTCCCTTTTTGTAGACATGTCGTGACTTATGATATACTTACCCTTGAATCCCCTTGGGCTAAACTTACCTTTGAATCCCCTTGGGCTAAATTTCAAAATACCCTAAAACTTTGATCTCAATGTCTAATAGGCACCCAAACTTTGCTAAATTTCAATTGAACACCCAAACTATTAACCAGATATTCAATTAGGCTCCTGCCATTTGAATCCGTCAAATTGATGACAGACTTTGCTGACTTGGACTAACAACAGGAGAGAGAAGGGGGGGAATTGTGAGAGTATTTAGAGAGAGAGAATTGAAACAGAGACCCGACAAAATTTAAGTAGGGAGTTGCCACTTGCCAGCAAACTGATCAGCCATGAAGAAAATATCTCAACGACAGTGCAACTAGTTGAGGACCGCCTCGACGGGCAGCACCGTTCAGAAATTGTTCTCAGGAAAATTCCAAAAATTCACCATCATTTTAAGAATAACCACGTTGACGGAATTGCAAGGAAAAATTGACAAATCATTTGGAATATTTTCAATGAAATCAGGTTATTGCAAATCCCTCCTTCTACTATATCTCCCCTCGTACGTGTATCCCCCTCAACCCTTCTAAATTTGATCGCTAACAAACAAGCCATGGAGATAATGGAGGATGAGACATTGAGATTTGACACAATGTGTAGTCATTACATGTCTGCTTAAAAAGTTATAATTCTCATTTCACTGCTACGTACAGCTCACAAAATGAAACAAAGGATGTCGTGCATGGCACGCCAAAGTTACACTAGTATTCTTCAAGCAAATTTCTTCCCTTTTTTAGAATGTTCGTGACTCATGATATACTTACCCTTGAATCCCCTTGGGGCTTGGGCTAAACTTACCCTTGAATCCCCTTGGGCTAACTTTCAAAATACCCCGAAACTTTGATCAATGTCTAATAGGCACCCAAAATTTGCTAAATTTCAATTGAACACCCAAAACATTAAGCCGATATTCAATTAGGCTCTTGCCGCCTGAATTCGTCAAATTGATGACGGACTTTGCTGACTTGGACTAATGACAAGAGAGAGGGGGGAGAATTGTGAGAGTATTTAGAGAGAGATAAATGGAATAGAGATCCGACAAAATTTAATTAGGGGGTTGCCACTTGCCAGCAAAGTGATCAACCAGGAAGAAAATATCTCACTGACAGTGCAACCAATCGAGGACCGTCTCGATGGGCGGCACTGTCTGAAATTTGTTCTCAAAAAAGTTCCAAAAATTCACCATCAACTTTAAAAATCATTTTAAGAATAACCACGGTGACGGAATTGCGAGGAAAAATTGACAAAAATCATTTCGAATATTTTCAATGAAATCGGGTTATCGCAAATCCCACCTTGCTTGCGACCTTAGATTGTATCATACATGGTGTCGCCCCAAGCATAGGGCTAGGTATCGCGTAGCATAATAACCGGTAAGACTTGGTCGAATCCACATGAACCAAGTGCACCTTGCGTGATGATTGACTTGCGAATGAAGTTTTTAGCCTTAAAACAGCAAATTGGTTTTTGTAGTTTGTTTGGTGGAATTCTCTCGAGTATCTCTAATGTGATTGAAAATGAAGTTTTGAACTATAAATTAAAAGCGGCAAGGTCTAGAGGTTCATACCACCCATGACTAAGGATATTCAATGGCTCTCAACTATAACTCAAGTGAGAGACAAAGTGACTTGCTCTCACTCGGAAGATTTAGCAATGAAGATCATTTTGACTCCAGAAAATGGGTTTAACAATGGGATAAATTCTTTGAGGCATTTTTACAAACAACATGGAGTGACATAGCTCTAAGCATCATGTGTGGCAAGTAGTCAAGCCCTTGCCTACACAAGATCAAAAAGGTTAACAACTCCTAGTTTCGGTACATAAAACATAACTTACCCAATGAAAACCAATCTTTATTACAAGAATGAGGTTTGTAAATGGAAAGAAACTCTCTTAGACATTTTGACGAACACCTAAAGTGACATAGCTCAAAGCATTGTGTGTGCCAAGTGATTTGTCTACACCTAGTCAAAGAGGTTAACAACTCTAAGTTTAGACCAAAAATAGAGTGATTAATCCATTCACAAACCCACAATAAGCATAAAAACATGAGAAACTTTTGAAACGCCGAAGTCATGGAGTGATATTCACCCCATGACCAAGCCTAAACTACTACTCAAACATGATTAAGCTAAACATTAAAGGCAACATGAAGGAAATACGAAACATGAAGAAAACGTAAATAAACAATAGATTTGTAAAGATTAAGAGTACACTTACAACATAAATGAAGACGAAATCCTTAAATCAAAGAGAAACTACCCTAAAAACTAGAGAGAAGGTGGAGCTAAACTAAGGGGAAGGAAGAGGGAGGTAGAGAGAAAGCTTAGGTAGTGATAACCCTAAAAGACTAGTTTTTTGCTTATAAAGCCCCAAAAGGTCGTGACAAATAATTACAGAAGTGCCACTAGATATTTTAGATCGGGCTCAAAAAGTGCAAAAAATTTGCAAGGATACCGGTATCCCATTTTTGCAGCTACCGGTATCTCTCCTATCTTGACCTTCTATTCCACGGATACCGGTATCCCGTTTTTCAAGCTACCGGTGTCTCTCTTCAAAATGTGAAATTCTTCAGGGATACCGGTATCCCATTTTTCTCATTTCAAAATGTGAAATTCTTCAGGGATACCGGTATCCCATTTTTCAAGCTACTGGTATCTCTGGGGTTTTTTCTCCTTTCTTCCTTTGTTCATTTCCCGAACTTTAGGTCTCCCCAAGCCTTGTCCGATGCTTCGTTCTTGGCTCTCGGGGCTCAATGGCAAAGTGCCACGTGGCCCTGGGTACTTGGGCACTTGGGCACTTCTTTGGTTAAATCATGGCGTCAAAAATCGTCATTTTCACCCATTTTACCTGAAACTACCAAAATACACCCACACGCAATATCAATCGTGTAAAAGCTATAAAATGCATGCGTGAATGACATAAATGAGAGAGATAAGCCCCTTTATTTACACTATTGGGGGCTTATCACACCTTCTACTATATCTCCCCTCTTACGTGCATCCCCCTCAACCCTTCTAAATTTGACCACTAACAAACAAGCCATGGAGATAATGGAGGATGAGACATTGAGATTTGACACTATGTGTAGTCATTACATGTTTGCTTAAAAAGTTAGAATTCTCATAAAGCCTTAATATTTAGGAAGTGAGAGAGTATATTATAAATGAACAAGGGGAAGTTAGTAGAATGGAGAGAAGGTTGTAGGAAGAAACTATAGAATCAACAACCGCCAGAAAATGCAAGAGGAAGTTAGCATTGACATTCAAAATGTGAATTCGAGGTTAATCAAGCAAGTTTGTAGGAATATGGAGTTCATAATATTTGACATTCAAAATATTATGGAAGGATGAGCTATAATATAAAAAAATGTTTAGAAATTCAGGGAGTAGAAATTTCTAAACAGGAAATAGAAGCTCTTAATGATTTAAGGAAGGTGCCTCCATTTCTGTGGAGTTTTGATTTAATTTTCGTTGTTCGTGGGAGCTATCTGATGCTAATCCCGTTATTGATAGTTTGTTGTTTGGATGTTTTGGCTTTTGGGGGTTTTACTTCTTTGGTTGCGTTTTCTCTACTGGGTGCTAGTTTGCTTGGTGCTTTGTTTTGTTGGCTTCCGTTTTTGGGTTGTCTCTGCTTTGTTTGTTGCTTTAGGTTGTGTAGGTTCTCTTTTCCGATGCCAAGGGTTTTTTGATGTTGTTGGTTTTGCTTCTGGATCATGAGTATTGGTTGTCTAGGATGTTTTTTCTGTGCTTTAGTTGGCAATCTTACCATCCGTGTAGTGTTTTTTTTTTTTTTTCCATTTGGGGTCTTTGGTATTCTTAGTCTTGGGCCCGTTTAATCTTTGTAATTTTTTTTTCAAATATTAATATATTTTGCAGATTAAAAAAAAAGAGTGCCTCAGTCCCTGTGCGTTAAGCACCAGGATGAGTGCAAATTTGTTCATCCTCACTTAGTGAGAGTGAACTAAACCCACACTCAGATTTTTGAAAAAGGTGTGAGATCCTCAGGTCCACCACAAACTAACATCATAATCGTAATTACCAAAAAAATGTATTGATTCTGAAACTATTGTACAATTATATTCTAGGGAAAATCTTATCCACCGTTTGCTTCCACGTGAAATACCTTTGTGATTCTCCGTTTTTTTTTGGTTTGATAAAAGATCAAACTTTTTAAGTAAAATGACTTCCACAAAAATGGTTGAAAAAATTTGCCCTTCAAACCTTGATAGGTACTCCCTCCGTTCCTTTTTAAGTGAGTACTTTGAGAAATGTGTATTTTTGTGGACATTAAAAAATGTACTTTCGTATAATATTTTTAAAATTTTTTTGCACCAAATTAAAGTTTATAAAGAAAATTAAAAAACGATATAGGAAAATATGTTTTTTAGGGATTTGAAATTGCACGTATTCCCAAGGTACGCACTTAAAAAGGGACGGAGGGAGTAGTACTTAGGCCTGTATCTCTTACCCTTTTCAAGCAATTTGAAAGTTCACTAGGATTTACAGCCCTGGGAGAGTAAAGGCACCCTCCTTTAATAAGGGTAAACAAAATCATTCTTGCCCCGAGATTCCAAATCTACTTTATTAAGTTATTCATGTTCCAGTTTTTTACTTTTTAGCGTTCTTCTGGTATCCTACTTCAGATAAACCTTCTGAGTTGACTCCTTTTCACCATGAAAGCAAGATCTGACTCCCTTAATACCTCTGCACAAGTTCGCCGTTAGCACCCAACCTAGCTGGAAGTTGGACAGGGAATGCACTCTGACAATCTAGTGAGAAACTTAGAGAGAGAAGTGAAGTATATTGTGTACCTTCTAGGGTACCTTCTCTTATCTTATATAGGTTCTCCTGACTTGGGCTCCAAGCTCATGCGCAGATCTATGTGCAGCTCAAATGACATCATGATACATCATGAGCCAAGTTTGTTATGATTGCATGTGCATGCTACAAGTCACAGAGTGATACGTGTCATAACCGCTCAGTCATCGTCACGATGACATATGAAGGACACGGTTACATTGACATGACCCGTCACAAGCTAGTCACGCACGGTAACAGCCTCGGATGACGTCATTCATGACGTGCCGGTTGAATTAACTTCCGTATTCCTCGTGAGTCACTTCGGGTTTACCCAGCTCAAGCTACTCGTCCTAATCAATCTCGTCTCAGTCGACATGCCGATTCTCATTGCTTCGAACCTTCTCGATATAGCCCCATTGGGCTCGAATAATGGTCTAGCCCACGTTATTGAGATATGGGCTCTATTTCGCTTGATGGTTAGGCCTTCGGCCCGAACCAACCTTAACACATATGAACATTATATTTTTGGCCCACTGCAGTTCTCATTGGTCAGGAACACCTCGTGGCTCGTGCAGAAGAGGTAGCACTCCGGAAGGAAGTATCAACTAATATTCTCAACGGAACACCCAAAATTTGAAATAAACTACACGTGAGCAACATTGCACGGTTTTGGGCTTAGTATAGTATTGAAAAGTTTACATGCCGACTTGAAATCATTTCTCGATATTATACTGAAGGTATGCAACCACTTGTAGGCCTAATAGCATTAATCTTCACATCCCCGAATCTCAAGAGCACCAAAGAAATAGGGAGAGAAAATTGTATTTATGAGGAGTTTTTTTTTTCTTTCGAAAAATAATTTACACCAATTTTTTCTTTTCAATGAAATCTTTACATTGGTATTAAAAAAAAATTAGAAAATGATTTTTGCTTACGATGAAAGGATAAGCAATTTAAGACGGAGAATATATATTTTCCTAATCTACAACTCAATATCTGATGGCAATGGTCCTTCGGCAGCTTGCAATCATGAATGAAATCAGGCAGCAGGAGACGGCATAAAAAGTCAACCATAGTTTCTTGCGATCTATAGATGTGGACAACCACGCCTGCAACAACAGTAGTGACAACAACAGATAAAGACCTGGAGTGTATTTTTGTAGATTGTTAGAGCATCTCCAGCCCTAACTCTCTTTTTTCCTTGAATTTGAGTGAAAATCTGAGTAAAAGCTCTATTTAATATCATCTCCTCCAGTCATTGACCCAAATTTCTAACCCTAACCACCGTCTTCTGCTGCCGCGGCCCGCCGCCTCAACTCATTGACGACGACCACAACATCTCCTCCAAATCTGGACAAAGACGAAAACCGCTCTGGACGAAGACGAAGACAAACACGACGGTGACAACCACCACAACGACGACGACGGTGGTGGAAGGTGGTCCGACAACGATGAAGAAGATAAGAATGGTGGTCCGACGGTAGTGGAAATTTGGTTCAAACCCTTTTTTTCTCCCCAAATTTGGTTCAAAAACTGGAGGGAGGTCTTGGGGATTTTGACTCAAATTTTGGATTTGGTTCTAAGTTTGGTAGTGGGCTGGAGGTGCTCTTAGTGTGTATTTTTTGGTTTGGACCTTTGGGTTTTGTATTCTCCAGCTGTCATTTTGTTTGTTCAGGCTATGGAGTATGGACCATATAACTTGTATATCTAATTTTTTTCAGAACTGCATCTGCATCCTACAAAAAAAACCAAACTAAAAACTACTCCCTTCGTCCCAATTTGATAATCCACTACGAAACTACGTACAATTTTCAAACTAAAAAATAATATATTTACAAAAATAATTTTCTAATCAATATAAATCTTGTTTGATAGATCTCATCCAGAACTTTAATGCGCTGCAAAAAAAATTCAAAAATTATTTTGGTAAATACATTATTTTTTAGTTTAAAAATTACACGTAATTTCGTAGTGGACTATGAAATTGGGACAGATGTAGTAAAAAACTTCCTCCAAATAGTTCATCAAGTTCAAGTAAAACATAAGGTTACGCAGTCATCAGAATGCTTTGAAACAATTGTAAGGAATGCTAGTCTGCACAAGCTCAGCTTAATTCTAAGCACTGTCGGTGTTGGGTATGCTACATTCGGTAAAACAATGGGCACCGACCAAAGGTGTACCGACCACGTACTGACCGCGTCAGGGACGCCGTTATTGGTCCCAACCGATCGATCCGAAATGTTTTTGAATGAAATAGGGGTGATTTTGGATCGAGTTCATACAGCCATCCAATTGTCTCGATTCCCGCTTAGGCCCACTCATAATGCAATTTTGAGAAGGATGAACGGCTCGGATTGATTGAGTGAGACCCACAATGGCATCCCCGACACCATCGGTACATGGTCGGTGCACCTTTATCGGTGCAAGTAGAAGGGTTCTGCTACATTCAAGGTTCCAAGTAAACGGGTATTGTACGTTTTTCTTATTTGTATGGTACACTGTTTCGAATTTCTTGTTATGTATATTATCAATTATTATTTCTATATGTTTATTTAACAAGCTCAAAATATGTACCAGAAAGAAAATCTAGTTATGCTTATGAAGCTTATATATTATGAAATGGCGTAAAAAAAATCTCAATTTTTTTAGAACAGTTTTAGTTGTGGAATGACCTTAAAAAAAATTTACTAGTCTGATACTCACCCGGTACCAAATGGTAAGGTCCAGGATTAGGCACGGCAAGTACCATCCAGCCAACCGGTATCTACACCGGAACAAAATTAGAGGTGTTAGGTACCGGTTTTTGGCATACCGCACGGTGAGGGCTTCAAAACCTTGGCTTCTGCATATGCATAGGAAAGGCTACAAAAAAACTTCGCAGCGCTCTACATGTTGGGAAGCAAGCATGGCAACGCTAACGAATTTTTTTTCTTACCATCAAGCACAAACGAATTCTATCCCTTCTACTATCCACAATCTGCATGTCTGATTCGGCCGAAAGTTATTAATATCTACCCAAGAAATTTCCAGTAGGCTGCAATAGTATTATTGTCATCCATCACAGGATCCCCCTAGAATTCTAAGAGTTCTATACCACATGGTAAGTCTGAGATGAAGGCAGCTACGGGACTAGCTTCCATTTTACCAGCAATGCCAAGCCCACCGGCATGCCTTTGTTCGGGACCAGATTCATATGCATATAACCAGCTAGAAAGGCACTACCAACAGTGTAGGTATGAGTACGATAAAAGGAAAAATTGTGAGAGAAAAAGTTGAACTACGAGTCCAACTTGGATGACCTGATAGAGCTACATTAGCATTATGTGTACACCATGCAAAAGTACTTATTTAAATTAAAGGGACATGATAATCCTCCTAGGGCAACAAGCAGGGTCAACCAAAATAAATAAAAAAGAAACAAAGAAAATTAGTGCACAAAACATACAGCTCACCGATGGGACAAAGATGGACCTGCAAAAGTGTAACGGGAAGAAACTGGTGCAAGCGAAGATTCTGGCCCCACCACCTGATGTTTAGTAATTTGGTTATGATCGGATAACACATTGGAAGCATAGGATGAGTGCAACATTGCATCATCAACATTATCTGTCCTTCTCAAGTGAGTTGTTTCAGTCAGGTAAGATTCTCCCCTTCCACTAAAAGAATGAGACCCCAATAAAGATCCCTCGTCTCTCCCTGAAGGTGACCGATATGAGTCCAAATATGCACCATGGGGGTGAGTGTAAGAAATCTTTGGGTAAGGGTCTACAATAGATGCTGAAGTTGTCACTGCAAGGGGGTCTGAAGACCGCAGTTCCTGTCTTGGAAAAAGCCCATAAGCCTGGTCTTCAGATGCTACATGAAGACCATGAAGAGTGTTCAGCTGTACATGTGTAGGGGCAGCATCCGTATATTGATAACCTGGGTACATCAGGAGGTGCTGTCTTACAGGACCTAAGTGAGGTTCCAAAGAAGGAGCCATCTGACTTCCAGGTGGAGTGAAGTTCGGTCTTCCTCCACGAAGACCGTAAGTTCGATATTCGTTTTCACTAGGAAATTGATTTGCAGAGATATGTTCTCTCTCTGTCGAAGGAACCTTTCCGTACATAACATGCTGACCTTGAACTGCTGGCGTTGGAGTGGGGCCCATGGGTGGTGCAAGTAAATGCAATTCAGCAGGCCTGAAAAGTTTTGTGAGCTTCTCAACCTGCAACAAGAAGTTCACCTATCACAAACCGTGAACTAATCATCAAACTGAGAAGAAAGTGGAGGTAGTGCCTCTTACTTGTCTGTCAGTAAGTTCCGTATCAAACCGGTTCTTTCCGTTGTAGTTTTCCATGATAGCCTTTTTGAAGACGCTCTCCGGGAGGGGATAACAATCTTGGTAAATACTGAAGCGCACCTGAAAGCTAAATAATGAGGGGGAAAATGGACCAAATTGCAAAAAAACAAGCACATGTTCACGGAGGGATCAGCCACAGTGGAAAGTTACCTGAACAGGGAATCCCCCACCAAAAGCTGCTGGCTCCAGCTTCATGCCACCATTTGAGGATGCCGTATAAATCCCGTACAAAAGCTTGAGATCAAAATCATAGAGAAAAAGCTTGAGCCCTGGTTTGATACCCAACACTTTTTCTTTGTTATTGATGGGTAAACCCATGACACTATAACGGAAACAATCTGGTTTTGTCTTTGCACTACACATGCAAATCAAACCACCAAGCTTCTCTTTTTCTTTTTTCATTCTGTCGGCTTTCCAACTGATCATGCTTTTCTTCATTAGTTTGACCATGTTCGGTATTCTTGAACCACTTTTCTTTCTTCTTATCAGAAGGTTGCTTCTTTTGCAAACCATCAAGTTTCTCTTTCTGCTTTTCATTCTGGTGGCTCTCCAACTGACCTTGCTTTTCTTCATTCGTTTCACCATGTTCGGTCTTCTTGAACCACTTATCTTTCTTCTTATCAAGATGTTGCTTCTTTTGCAAATCATCAAGTTTCTCTTTCTGATTTCCATTCTGTTTACTTTCCAGCTGACCATGTTTTTCTTCATTCGACTGACCATCTTCGATCTTGTTGAACCACTTTTCTTTGTTCTTAGCAAATTGTCGCTTCTTTTCAATACCATCAAGCTTCTCTTTTTTCTTTTCATCCTGCTGACTTCCCAACTGATCATGATTTTCTTCGCTCAAGTGACTCTGTTTCTTCTCCAACCTAGCTCCTTTCTCCTTGATCTTGATATTCTCTTGGTTCATTTTATCATGCTTCCCACCGGTTGTACTCTTCTGTATCGCACTTTGACTGTTATCATCCTCTCTCTCACTATTGAAATTTGGTTTTCTGCTCCCCAATACACTCTTTTTCTTCTTCTTCTTGTCTTGAATCTGAGGAGTCCCTTTGTCCAGAGAGTTCCTCGAAATTTTAGGCTTGGGCTTCAATGATTTCGGGGTTGATGATAATGGTTCTGAGGAGGCTTCAGCAGTATTCCCAGTGAACTTTTTCCTTAAGCGACCCATAGTCTAGGCAAAACAGAAGAAATGTACCCTGCAAGCAATCATTGTTGCTTTAAACAAAATGATATATGTTTTACTCAAAAGGAAGGCAAAACAAGCAGAAGTATAAACTGGAACAAAATAAAGGCAATAAGTGAAGAGCTTGAAAATTCATAGTTAAGTCTATCACAGGTCAAAGAGCAAAATACTTTTGATGTTTTAACGGCAGAGAAATGCAAGTGGACAATAATTGAGGCAACCCCAAATCAGGTCACATAATGGCTGTCACAATTGTCAAATGATCAATATCTTGGATCAGCTAAACCAGCTAGGAAAGAAGTCTACACACCAATCTCTGTTACTCATAGAAAACAAACTTACGATCTGCTGGAATACTGCAATAGAAGTTCCACCAACAATAATCATTCAAGAAAAATACTCCAACACCTTGTCCGCGCAATATTTAAGCATTTTACATCAATCAAATGGATTGTATTTCGTAGGTGAAACGATTGGTGTTCAGTTCTATCCAAGATGTTCAGAGAACTTACATCAAAGCAAAAACTTGGTCATACACGCAATGTTCTGAAAACCTGGACACAGAACGGAAAAGGGATTGTCACGGGTCACTGATGGAACCATTGGGTCGAGCTGAGTCATAACATGACATTTTAGTATGTCATTAACAAAATCTAAAACAACATATAAATAATAAAAACCTGTATAAAACCTTTATTGGAAAAATCAAGCCCTTTTACAATGAATCACACGCTTTTGGTCTCTCATAATAATATCGAGAATATTCTTGGCACTTACAAGTTAAAGCCACTTCTCGGAGACTAGTGCAATTAGAAGCATTGTTACACAAATGTGAACAAACAAATAAAATACCAATCGGTGTCAACAAGGATACAGATGGCTAGAGCATAGGGATTAAACAGTCAACACCAAGGTTGCATGTTCACCATGCCGAGTCGGCAAAAACTTTCCCTTCTAAGTAAGCATGGACTTAATGAGCCTTGTGACCTGGTCCGATTTCACAGTTTGAATGAGCCGGCCTGCTCAATGCGGCATGAATGGGTCTAACCAGGTTTACATGCCAAATAGTTACCTAGGGTTACCTCAACCAAAACTAGGACAATTGCTGATAATATAAACAATAAAGTTACCACTCTCTCTAAGAACTTAAACTTTGAGTTGTTGGTTTACAATCTAATATAGTACGAAAGCTAAGCTTTCAAAGGCTTTTGGTCAAGACTCTCTTATGAATTACCCCTTGTTTGTGCTTTAAGTGCACCTTGTCCAGTTATGATTCTTAGGTGTGGACCTTTGGCTAACCCTCCACATGCGGTAGAGTGTTAAAGCTTGTCAGCTTGTCCCACATTGGTTTATACAAGCTTTGATGGCTTCTCCACTCGTTGCCAGTTGACTTCGAGTTGGATCTTTTATCATTTTTTCAAACCTCAAGTCCTACCTAATTGATTACAATCCCTGCAAGCAAGGGCCTAGATTGCTTATAAATATTGAAGTTGCCCCTCCCTCTAATAAGCTTTTAGAGAGTAGATGGTGAACAATCTAATACAGTTCACATTATGGTTCTATTTTCAGTGGATTGACACCATTTCTAGTGGTTAAGGAAATCGCTATGACATCTCTGCTAATTTTGGTAATACTGGTGTCCTTTCAACAGAGCAAGGGCTTTTGTTCTTCTATTTTGATAAAGATTTTTCTTTTAGAAGATTGATTGAAGCTGGCCCCTGGCATTTTGGTGGTAGATTGATGATTCTTAACCAATGGCAAGCTCATATAAATGTCGAAAGGAACAGTTAACTTTGGTTCCTATTTTGGCACAATCATATAAGGCTCCGTTGCAGCCGTGAAATGAACAGGGGTTGAGTTACATAGCAAGTGCTGCTAACCTCTCCATGCAGATGATGTGACTGAATGTCACCAAAGACTTAGCCATGCAAGGATTTGCATTGAATTTGGGTCAAAGATGTCACATCTCAAACTGTTGATATTCACTTTGCTAAAGGAACTAGTATGGAGATCCCGGTCAAGTATTGATGGAAGCCTGTTTCTTGTCCCAATTGCAAGGTTTCAAGTCGTGATGATAAGTCTTGCATGAATAATGCTGAGAATGAGAAGAAACCAATGGTTGGTGCGAAGATTTGGAAGGCGAAAATCGGAGATGTCTTTAGCCTCGGAATTCTGGAAATGCGGCAGAGGTCAAGATGGTCCAATGTACTAACAGGGGTTTGAATATTGGTTGGGCCTCTGCTGATGGTATGAACACTTCTGCTGATATAGTGACAACTCAGGTTATGCCTCAGCAAGTGCATGAAGCTGGGGTTTTACTCAAGTGGTTTACAACAGTGCAAGCAGGTGTTCTGGGCCCAGTGCTAGCATTAAGGGTATCCCTCAAAAGGCAAGAACAGCTCTGGATTTAAGGAACATTCAGAAAGTAGGTTCAAAGCTTAAGGGAATGCAGGTTTTAAGGAGTTTGTTCCTAGCTTGGGATTGGATGGAATGCTGGATATTGAGGATGATGTTAATGTTCATTTGGGTGATAGGCATCAGCTTAGGAATGCATAACATTGGCTTTTGGGTGGTCAAGGACTCTTTTTACTAGGAATCCTGTGGGGTTTTAGTTGATTTGTTATGTGCTGACCAGCAACACATTGACAGTGGAACACCTGCAATCAAGAAGGAAATTGTGTTTCCACAATCTGCGTTATGAATAAATATGTTGATAGGAGGATCTTGTAGGGGACAGCTGTTGGATTTTCCAGTGCTTTTGAGGGATGAACCTTTGATACTTATACAGGATTTTAACTTTCTAAGGGGGGTTAATGAAAAGCTGGATGGTCGTGCTTTTGATCCCCAAGCTGCTGCTGAGTTTAACTCCTCCATAGAAGATACTGAGCTTGATGCTATGAATGCCATAGTTTTTCCGTTTACTCGGTCCCGTTTACTTGGTCTAGTAAGAATGGAGGAATGGTGAGGAGAAGAGTAGAATTGACAGGGCCACCGCGAATGATAAATGGCAATAGGAATTCACTGAATGTGAGGCTTTGATTGCGTCTCCATGTGTCTAATCACTGCCCCACTATGGTTGCTGTTACTATAGAGGTTAAGAGGAGATTGCCTTTCAAGAATTTCAATTTCCTGATGTTTCAGAACAACATCAGAGATATTCTAATTAAGTCTTGGACTCAAAATTCTGGAGGTACTCCCATGGAAAGGTTCGGCAATAAGCTTAAAAGATTGAAAGTCCTGAATAGGGAGCATTTTGGCGACAAGTGAGATGCGTGAAGCTCATGATGCTGATGTGCAGAAACTTGAAAAAGTAGCCATACGTGGGCCTAAGGCTGACGAGGCTTTCAAAAAGCACAAGGCAAGGGTGAAGTAGGTGGTCAGAGTTGTCAAAGGCAAGGAAAGGTGAGATGCTCCTCAAGGCGATGGGTTGTCACATTGAGGGGTGGGAGGCGAGGCAAGTTCAATAAGGCTCTGCCTAGGAGAGAAAAGGTGTGAGAGGCGAGAGGCGACAAAAGGGCTCACCTCTTCCAAATTCAATAACAGCGGTAGGATATAGGTATAATTAGTTGCCTCAAGCGATTCAGTATCAGTCGACAACCTTCCCCCTCCTCTCTCGAACAACCAACAACAGCAAACACGTAATTAATTTCATCTCTCTTGACCTTCTGTATCTCTGATCCTCTGTCTCTCTAAATCGAACCTCTCTCTGTACACCGATTAATATTCAGCTCAAGATGTTGGAGCTTTCATTTGGTTGAATTTGACGTTTTAGTTCTTCTCTATAAAATTGTTGACAATTTGACATTTGGTGGATGTTTTCATGGATCTTTTGGATGGTACACTTCATTGGCTTAGAGTTTATTATTTGAAGTATTAACATATGCTATTTTTGCTATTTTTCTCGCTTACGTAAGAAAGGCTCTTGCCTCGCATCTCATCTAGAACCCTGCAGACTTTCAGGCCTCGGTTCACCTTTCGCCCTTGACAACTATGATCAGAATACAAAATACGTCCACAAAAAGTTAGCAAAAATAGAATGACAGAAGGTCCTTTCCACTATTAATGATCACTGTAATAGGACTGAAGGTGAAGTAAATTGTGTTTTTATTACATGCTGTTGGGAAATGCATCTGGTAAAAGAGTTAGTGCTGCTAAAAAATAATATAACGTCATATATGCTAGAGTGCCAGTCAATCTGAGGAATGGGCTTACAGTTCCAATCTCTGGGAGGAAATATGGAAGGCCATATTTGCTGTTGATTGAGTTAAAGCTCCTGGCCACATGGTTGCAAAATTATAATGCTAAGTTTTTGCATCATAACTGGAATATTTTAGGTGCTGATTAAATTGTGGCTGTTCAGTTCTTTTTCAGTACCGGTCAGGTCCTAAAGGATAGAATGCCACGACTGTTACTCTTTTTTTAAAGACTAGCTACTTGTCACATGAGGGATTCTAGGCCAATATTTTGTCCTAACCTGATATAAAAGTGTATAACCACTGTAACTTAGCAATTGGCTGCCAAGCTCTCATATCATCAGCCTTTCTCCGCCTGCCTTCATCAACAGGAGATCAATTGCTCAAAACATACTTCTTAAGCAAGACCTTGTGAGAAATTACCATAGAGTATATGATGAAGATCAAATTTGACCTAATAAAAGCATATGATGAAGATCATTGGCAATTTTTGTTAGATGTCGTGGAGATTATGGAGTTCCCAGCGCACCACCTTCAGTAGATCAAGCAATGCATAACTACAGCAAGTTTTTCTGCAGTGATAAATGGGGAGCTCGAGGGATTCTTTAATTCTGCTAAGTAGATCCAATATCTCTTGACCTGTGTCTCAGCAAAGGAGGTCTCTTTTCTCTTCTGCAGCAAAAAATTGAAGAGGGAGGCTTTACCTATCACCCCAATGCACTGTCCTAAAGCCAAGTCACATAGCCTTTGCGGATGATTTGTTTTGGTGTGTGGGGCAGATAAGAACTCTCTTTCAGGGTTAAAGGGGCCATAGATGAGTTCTATTCTTACTCCTGATTCCAGCCAAACCTATAGAAGGTGGATATCCATCTTCTTCTTAGTCGTATCTAGAATGACTAAAGAAGGCTTGAAATTTATTTTGCCCATTCCAGAAGGTACACTTCCAGTTAATAAATTGGAGCGCCTCTAATATCCACTAGACTCAGGTAAAAGGACTGTGGGCAGCTGAAAGAAAAAGTGCAGCAGAGAATCTAAACTCGCACCAATAGATTTCTATCATATGGTGGCATAATACAACTCAATCAGACTTCAATTTTCAGTGTATCTTAAGTTGGAAGAATCCAACTCATCCAGTCTTCGGTTTTCAGTGTGCAAGTTTACTGGAGTTCCCTCTTTGTTATACCTGACAAGATTCTAAGAGAAATTGGTGCTCATATTAGATACTCCCACTTGGTATCAAAATTTGTCATTTTTGGAAATGTACTTCCATAGTTTATTGGAAAAACAGGTTCCCATCCATGCCAGAAGATAGAAAATATTCTTACTAAACTTGAAAATTGACCTTCTTCTCATTTAAATACGCTTGAAAACTAGATAATTTAACCGTGAAAGACAATGGAATTTTTAAGGAGAAAACAAGCGTCTATCTCCCATCCATACAAGAGGACGGAAAATCCTCTTCACTATGGAAGGTAATCTTCTTCCTCTTCTTCAAACACTACTAAAGATTACAGAATTTAACCTGCCAAACTGAAAAAGCAGAGATTCAAGTGCCTAATTCAGATCCCGCAAGACAAAGTGTTAAAATTTAAACACTCCACCGTCCGGTGACATGGGTATGTCGGGCAATTAGAAGAGTCCATATAAAATTACTCAAAATGACAATTTTAAACCTAGAGAAGCCCACATTAAGCCAAGTGAATGCATTGGATGACAATCACGCTGGTCTTTTCTTCTGTTGCTACCTGATAAATACATCAATTCCTTCTACGACCACACACTTTTACAAACTCAAATTCACATGCAAACCCACGTGTGGACATAGCACGGGCATGGACACGGATACACACAAACACAGAAATTATAACAAAATTGGGACATAAACACGGCTGGGAACACATCAACAAATATATGCATACATAAATTTACTGAGCCGTATATATAAATGTCGATACATATGTCCGCAAATAATTACAGACTATATATACATATATATATGTATATATAATACTAAAGTCGCACAGATGCACATATATATAGAAGGAGAGAGAGATAGCGAGAGAAACATACCTCGACGAAGAAGGCAGATGTCGAGTGAAAGGGAGAGAAGTCGGCGGAGGAATATCGAGAGAGAGAGAGAGAGAGAGAGAGAGAGAGAGATGAAAAGCAAAGATCGGTCGCCGAAACGAAACGGATGATTAGGTTCAGGGAATCGTACATCACTGTGATTCTGTGACTGAAATAATTATATCCATTGGATCCATCAGTTCATGGACTTACAAAAATAAGTTAATTTTGTTATTTGTCATTTTTCTCAATTTGTTTACCCATTTGGACTTTCTTGTCCTAGATAGTTTGTCAATTTTTCCTTTTAAGATAAATTAACTCCCCATTTTTTCCCTTACTTTTTTAAAATGAAGCAACTTTTTCTAAAATAAAAATGAAGAGTAAACAATGAAAAGTTGAATAATTGTGTGGTTGTGTTCCCCAAAAATTGGATTTTTTAAATTAAATAAACAAACTAACACAGATGGAGTATTTTATTAAAAATTTCGTCCAAATCTTTCAACTATTATATATGTTACCGCAAATGATTTTAATAAATTAACAAGTATAACCTTGTACCACTATGCATTTCCTCCCAAATGTCTCACGTTTTCCTCCAAAATAAAATCAATCAAATTTAATGGACATATCACGTGACGTGCCTTTTTTGGCACGTTCGCATCATGTCTGACAAAGTACGTCTATCTCCAAGGAGTGTTGGTGCTACAAGAACAAGATCTATAATTCTTTCATGACATTTACCCTCCAAGGCTCCAACTGAGCCTAAATGATCTACATAGTGTTATGGGACCCATGCTTACAAAGACGGTACTTAGAGTTGGAATTGCTACAAAAATTAGTTTCGATTCAATCACAAATGACTTTTGCAATCTAAGAGAGTGTCAAATATCATTCTAAGACATAGTTGTGGTAACACATTGAGAAACCTTTTTCTTTCACCTTTTAGTAGTTTGGGTTTGCCAAGAACACCTATTTTGTTTTGTATTAGGTATGTAGAAAGGTAAAAATTGTGTCGGAGATGTGGCACGAGTTTTGGAAGGACACGTGGCACAGTTTTTGGAAAGACACGTGGAAAGAAGAAGGATTAGTGGGAAAAAAATTATTAAAAGCCGCCTATGGGTGTTTGAAACAAAAAAGTACATGGATCAGGAAAACCCAAGGTATTGCTGGCTTGGCCTATTCCGGAAAAGGAGATAACCCGCTAGGCCTAACTCGAGGACCTCCAACTATTGGGTCTCAGCCCGGGTCACCAGAAGACCTTGACCCCGCATAGGCGTTGACTGACTACCCCAACACTGCTTGGGCCATGGGCTTACGAGACCCACATGGCCCGTGGACCTTCACACAGCATGGCCTATTACAAGGAGCCCATTCGTGAGGCACAATCCGGAGGTGCTCTAACCGCTGGTGACTTGTACCGCACGTGGAGGCCCAACCGAGCGACCTGTTGAAACCGGATAGGCCAATGAGTCCACAACTGCGGGACGTGACCCCCGGGCAAGCTGTTGAAATCGGATGGGCCAATGAGTCTAGAACTATGGACCTGACCGCGTGGGCCTCTACCGAGTGCCCTGTGCCAAAGCCCAATGCCCAGCACCGGTGGTCCAATCTCACTGGGGTCTATGAGACTCAAAGCCGCATGGGACTTTAACCCACAAGTCTGGAAAGCCTTAAGCCTGCAAGGGGTCCTGACCTAGGGATGAAAACGGTTCGGTTCGGTCGGTTTTTTTCAATATTTTTGACCGAACCTATTAAGTCAGTTTTCTATAATCCATAACCGAAACCGACCATATTTTTCAGAAAACCATTCAATTCGGTTTGATTTGGTTCAGTGCAGTTTGATCGGTTTTGTCGATTTTTTTAATTGGGCCAAAAAATATATTATGAACCCAAACACAAGCCTTAAATCCCAAAAGCCCCAAAACTAAATTAGAGCCCACATTATAACAAACCACAAGCCCACTATCATACTTATCTACACAATAAAACAACTACTGATGAATTCACAAATCTGTTTTATTAACATCAGTAGTACCAAAATACATCTGCAATCGATCATTCAACCATATGCCCTTTACACTATTGGTTCTTACACCCCTCTCCCTCTCCCTCTCTCTCTCTCTCTCGCACATTACATTACATCCAATTGGGGAGTCAAAAAGCTACGCATTAAAAACAGTTGACACATCCACAACAATGGCAACAACAGAATTAGGACACGAAACCAATGGCCTGCCAACTGGTGCAACCATATCCTGCATAGAAAGAATTCTACTAGCTGACTTGGGAAAAAAACATCACCCAGACTAAAATTTATAGGGCAAATGTAAAGCAAAAATATATACCAAAAAATGAACAAGCAAGGAAAAGTTTCTGTTAATTTCCAAGAGAGGCAAGTTTCAGCACCAAATATTGGTTTGCCAGTGAGAACTAATCTCAGAAAGCCCAATCTTCACTCATAAACCACGTAATACTAATAATGAGCCCAATCGTTACAACCCAGTGAGCCCACTATCACATTACCGCTACCACCTTTGGGCCTTTAAAAAAGGAAAAGAAAAAAAAAAGCACAAATGCCACACAATCTCACAAAACTTCAAAGTTTGAAGAATTCAGATCTTCACTAACCAGACATTCTTAGTTCAAAAGGAAAAAAAAAACAGTACACTGGACATATTACATATCTTTTTCCATTAATACATAACTCATTAAAATCAAAAGAGGATATAGCTCCTAACAAAATAATTAAATGGCAACCATAAGGCCACAAAAACAAGTCACCACACCAGAGAGATCTTTGTTCCACCATGACTGTCACCCTGCATTTTAAAAGAACAAACCACCTCAGTTTCCAAATTCAAAGGAACAACTTTTGATAAACATATGATAAACAAATGCATGATTCAAATTAAATAAAATACTAGGACTTACAAGTTACTAGTACTAACTACTAAGCTAAATTCTCATTTGTTGAGTCCTTCATCAGTCATCAATAACAACAGAACCTGCCTCTGATAGCTCTATAAAATTCATAGCAAGAAGTTAGGATACGGAAAAGTAGATGACACAATAACACATGTAAAATTAAGAAAACTAGTAGATTAAAAATTACCTTCTTCAAATTCCTCCAATTCATCTAATTGATCCCGAATACATATCTCCATGGGAGAACGCAGCCAATTCTGAGCACAAATTAGAGCCTCTACTGTCTTGGGTGACAGATTACTTCGAAAGGGATCGAGAATACGTCCTCCCGTGCTAAATGCCGATTTAGAGGCAACCGTAGACACCGGAATCGATAGAACATCACGTGCAATCTGCGAGAGGGTCTTGTACCTATCTGAATTAGATTTCCACCACTTTAAGACATCAAAATCTTTATTGTCATTTTCACACCCCTCCATCCAGTACTTCTCCAACTCAGACTTGCTTACCAAATCATTTTCCTCCTCCAAAAACATCTGGAATTGAGACAACATATTTTGGCGCATATCTAAATGCAAATCCTCTCTAACCAAATCCAATCCCCTTGATGAGCTCTCCACATTTTGAGTTTGGCCTTTTTTACTTGTGTCTTATTCTCATACCACTCGTATAGACGTGTCATTTGGTTTCTTAGCTTGTCTAACAACACCTCGGCTGTCTTCTTACCATAGTCAAGTACAAAATTCATTTCAATATACTTGAGTTTGTAGCGTGGATCAAGAACATTGGCAGCCAACAACAACCAATTGATCTTATACATTTCCCCCCAATATTTATCAAACTTGGCACGCATGCCATTCACCAAGGTTGCCAACTTTTCATCCTCACCCACACACAATGTCTTGATTGCATTTCGGATTAACATCATTTCTATAAAAAAAAAATCCATTTCGGATTAACATCATTTCTATAAAAACTTCAAAGTTGCATCATAAAACAATTTAAGAAACTTCACATATAAGCTGACATTCTTCCAATCATCATTAGTTGGGGGGCCAAGTGTTTCCTTTCTTGCGTTTGCTTTCTCTCTCCCTCTCCTTTTCCCTTTACCACATTCCTTGGACTTGGACACCACATCCTCAACCACCACATCATCAAAACCCTCATCATCAAGGGCTACCCCACAAGCAACCATTTCATCACCAACCACATCTTAAGGTTCATGAACCTCACGAATCTCATCTTCTCTAATACTCAACCAGAATAATTGTGGTGCATCATCTTCCAATCTCTCAAAAGCCGTTTGAAACATTAAAGCCCTCTCTAGCATGAAATAGGTGTAGTTCCATCGCGTAGGCACATCTAAACAAGGTTGAAGTTTAGATTTAATCTTTTATTTTTCAACATAGGATTTGAACTTTAACATCCTTGATGGAGATGACCTCACATACCTCACGATATTTCTCACCCTTGCTATAGACACCTCAATCTCTTTCACACCCTCACAGACAACTCGATTCAATATATGTGCACAACATCTCACATGCAAGAAATCATGTTCTAATATGGTAGTCTTCCTATTTTTAGTCTTCCTCTTCAAGAAATCAACTATGCCTTTGTTAGAACTAGCATTATCAACCATAAGCGTAAGAAACTTATCAATACCCCACTCCAACAAACATCTTTCAATCTTCTTTCCAAGTGTCTCACCTTTGTGATTTGGGACAACGCAAAAGTTTATAATTTTTTTGTGGAGTTTCCAATCACGATCAATAAAATGTGCAATGAGACACATGTAGTTCAAATTTTGCAAGGATGTCCAAGTGTCCGTGGTAAGGCACACTCGTTGACCTCTAAGTGCACTCTTCAATGCTTTCTTCTCTCATAAACACTTTCAAGCATTCCTTTGCAATCGTAATCCTTGATGGGATTCGTGTCCATCTTGGTTGCACAACATGCATAAATCGCTTAAAACCCTCACCCTCCACAAACCTAAAGGGTAACTCGTCAATTATTATCATCTCTGCCAAAGCATTTTTGCATGCATCCACATTAAAAGCCACAGCAACAAGATTACAATTAGCTTCTCCCTCATTTGTTCCTACTGCAGGTTGAAAACCTAGAGTTTTTTTGCTTTTTATCCAAATTTCTAAGGGGATATTTTTTACAACCCAACTTTAGATGAGCTTTCATTGATGATGTCCCATTAGACTTTGACTCACAACAATAAGTCTTCGGACAATAATTACATTTAGCCTTGACCTTTTACCCGAGGCAATTTTCGAAAATGATCCAAAAACAAATGACTCTCCCTTCCAGTCAATCCATCATCAACATCATTAACATCAACAATGATAGTTTCAGCATCTTTACCAGTAGCAGTAGTAGTTTCAGCAACAATTTTGTTGCTTTTTCTGGTTCGTTTTTTGGTCGATTGCTTTCCACTGTTTCCAGTATGCACTGCCGTCACTTTACCACCAAATTCACTACTGGGTTCATCCATCTACATAAGTTTCGAGCAAATATTAGTATTCATGAAAACAAACATTACTGGGTTCATCCATCTTTCAATCTTCTATTGCAAAACAAGGGCAGCACTAGAAGATGTATCTGCATGTGACAATGTAAAGTATTCACAAACCTGATGGAGTATTGAAGTGAGTCAAGTGACTGTGAGAGAGATGCCGATCTTCGTGAGAGAGAGAGAGGGGGGGGATCTGATCTTCTTCTTTTTCTTCTTCTTCTTCTTAGAGAGAGAGAGAGAGAGAAAGAGATCAGGCCATGGCTAAGGCCTGAGGAGTGAGGCGCTGGGATAAAAGAGAGAGATCAATTTAGGGTTTTTTTCTCCAGACTTACGAGTATATAAACAAGGGGGGAAAGATCCTCTACTCCAGTACTTTGGATGAATGGTAAGATCTTTAGATGAACGGTAGGGATTAGAAGTGTATAGCCCTTTAATACAATCGGTTCGGTTCGGTTCGGTCGGTTTCGGTTTGTTTTAACATAAAACCGAACCGAACCGAAATTAATTTTTTTGCTAAAAATGAAACCGAACCGAATCGAGTGAAAATTAAAACCGACCGAATTTTCCAAAAACGGTCCGGTTCGGTCGGCCAGTTCGGTTTTTTGGTCAAAACTTTCATCCCTACTCGCGAGGCGTGGCTTATCCATGTGGCTCGGACGTTATTCGACAAGGACTCAAAAAATTAAGCCAAAACATGGTCGAATCATGCCACGACCTATCTCACTGGTCTCGGATGAGAGGGATCGATTATTACTCTCCCAAAAATGGAAACAAGGCAAAGAGAGACTTCAATTCCCCAAACTGACACTGACGATCTATTATACCTGATCAACTTGGCAAAGGCAGAGGGGAAGCCCATTTAGTGGCTTGGTTAGAGTTTCGGCATGACCGAAGAGGTCATTACCACGCCACTTTTTGGGATTACTGGAGATTTTGTAGATTGGCGGCTAAGAACAAAGGTTTGCCGTAGAAAGGCACTCACGAAGTAGTACCAGCGAGACCACTACGGGGCAGCGGTCTAAACAGTACCGAAGTAATGTTTACGCACGACCCATGTGACCAGGGATGGAGCAAATAATTAAACTTGGGAGTGGCACTCAAAAAGATCATATAACAATAAAATTACGTATATCTTTTAATAAATCCATAGATAATATAACAATAAAATTACGTATATTGAGCGCAGGCAGTTGTCGCATTTGTTGGAGTTTCCAGTGGTCAAGGCGTCGGCGGTCGTCGTAGAGAAGGTTGCGTCAGCGGTTGGAGTCTCAACGTTTTTATATGTTTTCTATTTTGGAAATTTTAGAAGACAGGAGAAGGCTTTTTGAGTTTTTTTTTTTTTTGGGTTGAGCTTTGATACGTATATATTATTTCGAACATGCCTTTTAAACACATATCCCAATATTGTGATGCCTCGAACATATTTTGACAATACAAATTGTTCATTTTATTGCTCTAGACATCTAAATCATTCATGCCAAAAATTAGATCGATTGGATATCTATAAGGTTTTTATTCAATTTTTTTAAATAAAATGAAGAATTTTAACGATTCATTTTTCTTGATGTAAGATTTTAAGGTTGCTACTAATGTCCGATCAACTTAATTTTTGGCATGAATGATGTTCAAATCAAGATCTAGAAAATGAACAATTTTGATTTTTTAGCATGAAAAATGTTCCCCTCTAAGCCTTTGTCCCTGCATGTGACACATGTTCAGATTTTATAAGTTGTCTCAGCTCAACAAAGAGGATAGGTTTTCGATAAAATAGGGCATCCCTCCTACCTTTCAAATGACCTCTTTTCTCACAAACTTCGAGAGTGATTCTAGAAAGAGAATATCCTCTAGAGAGCATTTGCTCTCATCCAAGGGGTAATCTTGCTGAGGGTTCTTTCGTAATGTTCTAGCCTTAACTCTTCACCCGTTCACAGATTTCTCCACCTGGTCCCATCATCAAATCATCTACTATTCTCATCCCTAGTCACTTAATTGTTGATATGCGTACCCTAAATTCCCTTCCTTCTTACAAGGTATTACTTGGATATTTAAACATTTAGATTCCTAAAACTTGAAATTTTAAGTTCTTGTTGTTCATGGTAAGCCCTCTCGTATTTTAAATATTAGTTTCGTCTTTGCATACCAATAATTTGAGGACAGGCATTACCTCATTCAGTTAGACTTAGGCCCAGTTTTTCAAAAAAATTTAGCACCTAGATGCTAGAATCATGATATTTCAAATCAAAAAGTAAAATGGTTTCATGTATCGTTTTTCGAATTTTTTTTTCCGCACCAAATTAAAGTACACGAAGAGTAATTTAATTTGGTGCGAAAAAAATCGAAAAACAATATACGGAACAACTTCAGTTTTTTATTTGAAACACCATGATTTTAGCACCTGGGTGCTAAAATCTTTCGGAAAATTGGACCTTAGGATGAACTCATTATTATAAACCCTTCCATTATGATAAACACATTCTCTTCAGTATTTTTTTATTTACTTCAAGTATATTTTTATAAGTATACTTCAAGTAGTATTTGACTATCACGCTATATTTTTTTACTTCAGTATTTTTGTTTACCTTGTCGTCATAATTTTTTGAATTATCATACGTCTCGACGAGAGGAATAAAAAAATATGGAAATGTGAACTAAAGTTGAAAAAAATCATAAAGACAATAATATAGAAAAAAAAATTACCAGCTGCTTGGTATTTTTCATCTCTACTTCTTTTTTTTTTGGGTCATAATTTTTTACTTTTTAGATTAATCTCATCGAGATGGATGGTCAATACCAAAAATCTAACATAAACTTCACAAAAATCCAAAAAAAACGAACAAAAATACAAAAAATATAGCGTGAACTTAACTTGAAACACAGCCATGGCATCTTCCACGGCCAGCAATGGAATCTCAAAGCACAAAGCATTCCATTACATACACAAAGCATTCATCTTAGCTGCGAATTTGTTACTCTATCGATATACAAGGTTTTGGCATCATGAAGGCACCAAAATGGAAGTTTAAGAGGCAGAATGATAATCTTCGATCACTCCAGAGATCAAAAGGAAACGAGAGTTGAATTTGTTCCTCATGGGAGAAGCATGAGACAATTTTTGTTGAATTTGTTGCAGCCGTTGTCAATTGGAACAATTAAAGACAAAAACACAAAATTATAGGTAAAAAGCATTACAATTGATATTCGACAAAACGAGGGGTACAAACCAAAACACCCAGAAAATGTACCGACTGCTCTCTAGAAGCCACTTTTGGGTCCCACATGCACAATCCTAGCCGTTCATTCTTTTCTGGGTGTTTTGGTCGGTACATGTGGCAAGGTCCATTGACATTAGCGGGACGAAAATGAGATTCGAAGAAAAACTATGGAGACGATAGGTGAAGTCTACCCTATTTTATTTAACACAGTGACCAAAGAATTTTTAACCAACAAAAATCTGCCGGGGCAGAGCAGAGCAACAAAATTTCCAGTGCAGCAACACCCAAAAAAGAACAGCAGAGTAATACTGCGGACAAGCAGATGCTCCTCTTCTAGGATATACAAAAAGAAAAGGGGCTACAACAGTGAAAGAAGGTTGATGTTCACCTATGGAGGGTGCAAATAAAGCTAGAACATAAAATAAAGGCAAATTAAGAAGAAGGCCAAAAAGAAAAAAAAAAACCCGATTCAATCAAGATAGACTTTAACATCAATACCATTGTCAATGAGAGACTGGACGACCGCTCTAATCTTTCCTTCAAACTTGTCCCTCTCCCTCGGAGTATAAGAAGCAGTGTACACATCAGCTTCTCTTGCTCTCTCTGCTAAAATTCGCCCAATTGCCAAACAAGCAGGTATATCCGATCGGGACTTTAGCACTGCCTTGATGTCGTTAGAGTTGGTACCAGCAACTGCAACCTGCTTGCTTGTTACCCTGTGTGTGAGTGAGGCTGAGACAAAGCGCTTTGAAATGAAGACATCAAGCGTAAATGGTTCCATGTAAGCTATTGTACGCTGTTTGAACGATACATGCTTGCCTGGATTCTTTGACTTCTTCCCCTTTTGGTAAGTGTACGGCCGGCTATTGTCATCATCCAGATAATCCTCCACGCCAAAAAAGCTTCTTGGTGCAAAAAGGGGCTGTTGACGTAATAATTGTAGTATTCGTCATATAAAATAACATGAATCACTTCTACCTCTAAATGTATAAAAAGACTAGAAAATATACTATCTAACTTTTTAACATGCAACCCTCAAATTCTGTTATAATATATTCGAATAATAAAAAACTCTTTATAGCCTGCAAGAGTTCCGATATTTTTACAATATCATCTTTGTTTCGGCAATAAAGGAAGCTGATGTTTTCCCAATATCATTTTTGTTTTCAGCGACAAAGGAAGCCGAAATCACTGCTTATCGTTGTCCCACCAAGTTGTTATAATAATGCTATGAAAACACAAGTGTGAATTTTGGAAGCTCCAAGCAACTTGAAAATATGAGCTTCAAACATAATTAAAAGACGAAATGGAACATTGAAGATTTGTTTCTTCTGATACCAATGTGGACCACTGCTATTTCTGAGTTAGGACCAATGAACAAACTAGATCATAAGCTTGAGAATACAACCGACATCCATACAATTATGCAAATATTTTTTAATCAGCACTCAAAAACAATAATTTACTGCTCATGATTATACAAACCACGACTACTACGGTGCATGCAATATGGCCTTAGGCATCTGTAAGTCGGCGGTTTTCAAGACAATGGAGAAGTTGAACCAAACAAAATTGATCCAAACCACTCTCAATCAATACAAAGTGCAGACCAGAGAAATTAACCACTACTTTTGTCTAGATAAGAAACAGAAAATAAATGAGACACTACAAGGCTGACAGTGAAAAGGAGATACATCCATTGGAGTAATATATAAAGGAGGAGCACCAGTTTGGTGTCTCCCATTTTTGAAGCTGTATGGACTTTACCCAAACTGCCCTATTCCATAACTGATTTTCAGCATTCATTTAACTGCCGTGGGATAAAATTTGGGACAAAACAGTAAACTCAAAAAAAAAAAAAAAAAACTGACGCACCCACGAACAAAAAACTGCCCCTTACCAAGATCAGCATTCATTTCACTGCCCCTTTCGTGTTTCGCTTTCATTTCTTCCATCTCTTACCCAGTGGTTAACTCATTAACAAAGGAAGTAGGAAAGAGGGAAAGAGTAACAGACTTTTTGTTTCTTTCTACCAAGAATAGTTTCCACATCATTAAGCCTGGAAATCCGAATGTGAAGACCTACGGTACTGTTTGGTATGGTGTGTTCCCTTCAATTCCTTCATCTTTTTCCTTATTGTTCTCCATATTTTCTGTTTTCTGTTCACCATATTTTAATTTCTCATAAAGCTATTGAAAGTTGAAACCTTCCGTAAATTAGACTCAATTCCTACACGGTATGTCGGTACCAATTACCACTTTTTAAATTGTACCAAAAAAAAAAAATTCAAACTGTTCAGGGATTCAATTTGGGATAAACCGTAGTTGTGTGAACAATTTCAAAGTGAATTTGCAACGTATTGGCCATAGGAATTTTTTTCCTTTCTTCGTAACTAGAGGTCAGGGCACACACAATGCGTGCGCACGTCAAACTTTGACAAAACAAATATATGCACACATGATAAAAAAAAAATGGAAGAATTTGTGCATATATTTTGTCAAAATTTGACGTGCACATACATCGTGTGTGCCCGGCCTCTAGTGTTTGGAATCCAAGCAAAAACTACCACTTCCTAATGAGTTGATTTTACTGAAGCATATTCAAATCACTTTAACCCTTTCCCCCCTCAACTCATGCGTTGACATCAAAAAAACCTGACCACTCAAGTGGAATAGTTGACAGTGCCCAGGAAATCGAATTCGCAAAAGGTCAAGACATTTCATCATCAAGTCGGTGCATTACCTTCCCCCTCATTTTTTAATTTACCAGGTAAAGTGAACCTTTATTTAACGTAGGCAAATGAGAATCCTACAACTCTTCATCGAGTCTCCTTCTAGCGCTCCAATAAGACAACAATGCCCATAATCTGAACGAGATCCAAGCGACAATATGAATCTTTCTAAAGCATCCAAAAGCGTCAGAGCAAATCTGTATCCCTTTCCCCACTGAACCAAGGTAGATGATTCCAATGCTTTCTTACCACAAACCGTTTACCCCTAATCAAGATTCTAAAACTCGCTAGGCGCTCCCAAGGCAGCCGAGCACCTTCTAGCTTCCAAAGTCGAGTACTCAGAGCCTAGTCGGGCAATTAGTCAATCTCGCTGGGCTAGTCGGCGAGGGGCTTTCTAGTGCCTAGGCAGCGAGTACTCGACCTTCCAGACCTTCTTTTAGAACATTGCCCCTAATGCGAAAAAACCTAAAAGCATCAACTTACTTACTGCTACAAGTAAATATCCACTGTGCAGTAGCATCACCAAAAAAAACCCTATATAGCTACTTCCTTCTTACCAAAATATTGTCCAACCGATTCCCAAGCAAACCTAAACCTTTGTCCAACAGGACCCTTATCTAACTTACCCCACTTTGCTAGCCCTAACCACTCTGTTTCCCTACCAAAACTAAATTAGAAAGAACCTTCCAACTTAAAATGACTTTGCCTCCATTAATCTCATGGTGGTTAATATGATGCCCATTATCCCTCCAATGTGGGATCATCAGTGTCGTGTTTGTGTCCATTTTAAGACTTTTACAGTTCCTCATTGCCCCAACCCCATCTCCTCACCAAAAAATTTGCTGGTCTTCAGGTTGTCGGGCACAATACAATAAGAAAGAAATACAACAAAATTGCAATCGGAGTACTTGTCATACAGTGAAGGAATGGAAAAACAATGCCCATCAGAGAATGTTCACTGCCAGCTACCGGCTGTGAAAAGGGAGCGGCCAAGACAAATTCAAACTAAAATGAAAAACTATTCCCCAACAAATAATGGAAGTTTTACTAATTGAAAGATTGTTAATGGCGTCAATGATCATCTTTCAGAGGTCAAAAAGTGCAAAATCATCATCATATCACAAACAATACTAGCATGGAGAGAAAATTGTAAAGCTAGTGAACTACCCCAAACCAAATTTAAGAATGCACCTGTCCACTGTGGAAATGACTGGTTTGTCCATAAACGCAACGGCTGATTTTATCACCTCCAAGTGCACACAATCTGGGGTATAACTGTTTTAACATGGTCCCATGAAACAAAATCCTTCAAGAAACCAAACAAGGCATCAAATAGAAGTACAACAATTAACCTCGTCGGGAGAGAGAGAGAGAGAGAGAGAGAGAGAGAGAGAGAGAGAGAGAGAGACTCACTAGCGAAGTAGAAGCCTAGAAGAAACGATCGTAGAATTTGAAGCCCAGTTACAGACGAGCCACTCACTCGTCGATCGTCAGTCACCGGGTTCGTCACTCGTCGATCGTCGTCACCAGCCAGGGGTTACTAGGTTTTATCGTTTTTTGTTTTGTTTATCCTGTATTGATTTTTAGGGCTCGTTTGACGTAATTTCCTTTTTTATTGTTCAAGGTTACTGTTACCCCCTTGTTTTTATTTAAAATCACAATAGTTACCCGAGTTTTTAAAAAATATTCCCTTTTCCCCTCTGACTTGTCCGACTAAATCGCCATTTTCTCTGCCTTGAAGCTCACCAGGTACTTAGTCCGACGACGCCGACTAGCCGATTAGTCGGCGACTCGGCGCTTAAAATCCGACTTACAACTGATAAACTCTCAAATCGATTAGGGGGAAATTAGGTCCGCTTTTTCTTGACTAGCTACGTAATAAAAATCAACAACTGTCCTTAATGGTATTTTTTTACTATTTTTTCTAGACCCAATGATAATAAATCCATGTTGTATTGGAGTCAAGGATACCCATTGCCCTTCTTTTATAAACAATAACTTTATAAATAAATTAAAAAAAAAAAGAACAACCAAAAAACTTACTAATTTGGTCAATCGATGTTATTGGTGAAGATAAAAAGTGTATTCTTCGTTAAATTATTATTCGAGAACATTTAAAATTTGCACCATGGGTAATCAAGGAGTAGCGTTCCTCAAGCTTGGGAGGATTCATGCACGCATAATATAGAACGTTCCTTACCTCAAATTTATTTTTATTGTCTTATAATTGGTACCTAGAAACCTAGCAACTACATGTCCCACATTTAAAATACAACTTCCATCCTTTTTTCTAAGTATCTATATCCTTGTTCAAATTGCATGATAAATAATAAAAACCTCACTGAAAATTACCCACTACTACCACGTGTCCTTAATAGGCTGTCACATCTTCTACATTATTAATAATTTGTTACAAACAAAGTGTGAGACCGCAACGTGAAACAATCTCTCCAATGACAATGATATGGTTGCCCATAGTTAATCGATGATCCAATTAACTTGGACATAGAATTTCCTTACATGGGTCATATTGGGTGTCATTATTTTTTATCATCACATTGCCTGAAGTATGTATTTACTCGCGCTTGAAAAAATGTTTTTGGTTTGTGCAAGTGAAACCCCATAGATACTCATTTCAATCTACCATAAGATGCAAATAGATGAATGATTGAATTTGAACACCAAACTCTTTTTTTTAGACACAATAATATCGGTATTTTGAATGAACTATGATAGGAGACGATATTTATAACTTGATTTTAGAACAAAGCAATCATAAATAGTATTATAAAAAGCCCATTAAAAGAAAAGCCGGAAATTTCAAATCCCATTAAAAGCCGGAAACTAAATTAAAATCCAAGAAAAGAAAAGAAAAAAAATCCAAAAGTCCGAACGCCTACACAAACTACTAAAAAGGAAAAAAAAAATCAGAAAAACAAACTACGGCATTAAAAACCACCATTCCGCTCATGAAAATGGTTTATGAAGTAGTCTATACTTGTCATCGGCTGTCACGGCCTCCACCGCTGCCAAAAAAATTCAACTGCCACCACCGGCTGTTATAAACATCATCGATCGCCGCCAATAACCCGATCTAGTTCATGGTGGTAGTCAACAAAATGCAGGTGATAGGGAAGATCTTAGCTCTCCAGAGAGTCTCAATCCAAATCCACAAGAGCATATATTTCGTCGCTCAGATTAACTCGGATAATATACTAGTCCACGGTAATAAGGGTTGTTACCTCCACGGCACTGGAATTAGTTGAAGTGCGCGTAATCTGGCCCGGATAGACCGTTATCAAAAAATTAAACTAAGGGCCACACTGTGGCCTTCACATTGTAAAATTTGCTGCAAACAACAAAACAAATCAGAAGGGACCAATCTCATCCTATAGACTACGTGATAAGGAATTCTATTTTTAGGTTCTTATCTCCTATATCTATTTTTAGGTTTTGGTCTCCTATATCCCGAACTTTCGCTTTGCTCGCAAGCCATCTTGTAACATTTTATATTAGGGAAAAGGGGGAAAGTACATACAGCCATATGGGACAAAGCCCTCAAGGCTGAGCCTAATATGCCCGGATAAAACAATTAAAGCCAAAACACCTGAACGCCTAAAGAACCCATAAATATTCAATAAAGTCCAGCCCAAGAAAACTCAAAACCTAACCCCAATGCACTGCACAATTACAGCTAGGGGTGTCCACGGATCGGATTGGATACGGATCCGATCCGATCCGCTCAGAGCGGATTATGGTTTTTAAGATCCGGAACCGAACCGAACATTCACGGATCGGATCGGATCGAGTCGGATCCGGCGGATTTGACAGATTAAAGAAGGATTATTGAGCGGATTGATCGCATCGAGCGGATCCGATCCGATCCGAATCCGGAACCGTCAGATAGAAAATTCTCGATCCGGAAACCAAACCGAACCGAACATTCACGGATGGATCAACGGATGGTTTGGATCGGTTCGGATTGGTCGGATTGGCGGATCGGACAATCCGCTGGACAACCCTAATTACAGCAAACACGATGTCAACCTGACATCACCGCCGGACCGCCAAAAACCCTACACAACGCTAAACGAGCTAATGAGTAGAGCCAAATAGCAAGTTGTTTCAATATTAGTGATAAAGTCACACATTTTCAACCACACCCTCTCACATGTGGTGGGATTCACTGTGGGTCCCACATGGGGTGGGCCCCATCACATGCGAGAGGGTGTGTAGTTATGTGTGGTTGAAAGTGTGTGACTCTAGCATTATTGAGCTTAAAAATGGGTTGAAGATATGACCTGTTTATCTTTCCCGGATCTCAGGCATGCCTTTTACTAAGCCGAAATCGAATACAAGCCCAAACTCGTTAAACAATGAGCTTCAGAAACATCTTTCTTTTGCCAATGCCATCGTCCCCACAAATTTAACTGCCTTATGGTTTTGTCTACAACCACCTACACCTCACCATTACCTATAGAATTCCCAAGTTACAGCAAGATATTTTTTTTTTTTTGCTGAGCTTTTTTTTTTTCTGAGCAAAGAATTTATTAATCTTTGGAAACGAATTACAAAGATTAAAAGGATCCGAAACTAGAAACGCTAAGGACCCAAAAGGAGAAATAACAAGAAAACACCACGGATGGCAAGATACCAACCACAGCACCGAAAAAGAAGAAAAAAAAAAACACGAACAAAACTCTTGAAAGGCCACAAAGCCATCCACAAAGATTTGTTATTGTAACGTGAAGCAGTATAGAAGGTAGTGGACTATGAACAAGAACATGGCAATCAACGTGCCAAAATGTTGAAAGTACAAAGAATCAGATGCCCACGAGTATACAAGAGACTAATCCATGGAACTGACAGTGAAGGAAAATACAAATAAATACCGAAACCACCACCCAAAATGTATATCAAACATGCAGCCGGCAACAAAATCCAAACATACTGAAGAATATGCAGACACGGGTAAGAATATACACTTGCTAATTCTAGCCAAAGAAATATTCTGATATCACAATTCGATTATGATTACTTTTGCATATGGTGATTAATAGAATCAAGGAAATTTTTTGTACTCGAGCTATTTTTCCATGCATTTTTTAGCTTCTTACCAGCAGTTTCGAGTATTGAAACTGCAGACTTCGTTAATAACTTTGTACAGTTAAAAGGTAGAAGCTTAGGCTGTGTTTGGTTAGATAATTTAGTTTATTTTGATAATGTCAAAAGGTGTAATTAGTGGAGAGAGATAGAGAGAGAAATGAGAGAAATGATGATGTCATCAAAACTAAAACTAAACTGTGAAATGAACAGGGCCTTAATTACTTAGAATAGTCAGTTTATTTTAACAGAAGAAAAGGCTATCAAAAAGCGGAAGAATAATGCTAGCAACACTTCTATATAGATCAATTCCCACCTGCAATGCTGGAAATTGAGGAAAATAGTCACAATGTACAAGTAAATATATTTTGGAAAATCTCTTTAGGAATAAATGTATCAAAGAGCATAATATTTTGAAAGGAGGTACCTAACTTAGCACAGGGATGGGAGGAGTATTAGATTATTCAGCCTTAGCCCACTCCTTTTGTACAAACAGAATAAGGGAAAATACTTTCTTGAGAAAGGAAATACTTTTGCAAAATACAAGTTGAGTTATCAAATGGAACAAAATCCAGACACGGAAACTGAGGCTGAGTTTTTCAAATGAAGTTGCTAAAATCAACCCGATTTTAGCAAATTAGTTCACCAGGTGCTAAAATCAAACAGAAAAAACTCAGCCTAAGAATAAGAACATCAGACCGACATTTACAACACATCATTGTTCAAAAGAAAAATAAGAACGTATCATGATTAAAATGAGTGGCGTTTTACCAACATGCCAATGCCAAGATTTCTCCAAAATAAACAGAGCTGTCAAACAATGAGGCTTATGCTCGCAAAAAAGGCACAAGCATCAACCTTGTTGCTCCTAGTGTACTCAATATCATGCAATTTAGTGCTAGGAATGCATACTGTTTAAGAAAAGAATACAACACAAAACAATGCATAACGGATGAAATGGCCAAACAAGAAACAGGTGTGAATAGACAAGCTATCCTATCTAAACTGAGGTTAACATTATCAAGCTACTCCTTTTGAACATCGAAAATATCATATTCCCTTGCAAAATGGTTTGAAGAAACCAAAGCTTACCAACAATCCCTACTCGCACTAACTAATGCCAGAATCTGCAATTCAAAGAGCTGTGCTGGTAAATAACAGATCTGCCAAAATCTTAGTAGTGCAGTCAAAACAAGGTCACAATTACTCCAAACAGATGGCACAGAGTCGGTACCAGTGCACAGAACATTGTTTCACCATGATTATGTTGGTCAAATTGCAAAGGCACACCCGCATCCATCACCAAGAAGGCCAAGTAGAATGAGTCGTTGACTGCGGGGTCTTTTCTACAATAAATCAAGCGCAGAAATCTGAAACAAATACAAGGCCAGTTACGGACGGGGGGTAGAAATTCAAAATGAAATTAAAATAAATGGCATCACTCGAGCTTCTTCAAGATCTGTTCCCTAACATCATGAATAGCATTCTGTCGTGAGTGGGCTTCTCCCATATCATATCACCCCGCACCTTAATCCACACAGAAATTTCTTTTTGAACTTGGAAAAGGAGTACCTGGAATCGCTGCAGGATCAAGCTCCCAACAGTCCCTAAGGCAACCATCTTTCTCCACTGTGAGCTTAAAAGCAGGGATCTGGTGAGAGAATCTTGCCAACTCAAAACGGGGTATCTCCATCACACCAGTACTTGATCTTAGACTTCTTGGAGCACCAAAAACAGACTTGAAACCCTTCCGACGCGCCAAATGTGTGGTTTTTATGCACCGCTCATCATCTTCAAGGACTTGGACTATTTCATACTTGCCCTTTCTAATGTCGGGACAAGAAGTTTCAGCATTCCAATCCTTATACAATGCCCAAACCTCCCCAGCCCTGGGAAATATTTTAAACCAATTCTTACCAATTGATTCCGCCGCTAACATATGCGAAAAATTATCAGGTGAAAATAGCATGGATTTTCCATCTTGAAGTTTGAATGTCCCACAACAAACAGCATGAGCCCTACCTTCAGGCACAGCGCATGATTCAAGCACATCCACACGCAACCGGAATGGAGAAGATACGACTTTCTTTACCTGAGCGTAAATCTTAGGCATTCCCTCATTGTCGTAGAGAGCCCATATCTGACCACCCTCAAACTTCCCTTCCAATTTCTCACCCTTAAAGTTGTGAAATTCTTCTAAGATTTGGCCACCCTGAGAAGAAGACAGAGATGAGCTCGAGTTTTTTACAGAACTGTGGGGACTTGTGCGGTTCATGGGAACATTTGTTTTCCCAGCACCTTGAGATGATGGAGTCCTTCCTTTCAATGGCGTAAGGTCAGCATGCATCTTATATTTAGCCCCAGGTAAATCATCGGTAGTTCCCTCTTGAGTTGGGCATTGACTAAAATTCATTTGGTTTTGCTTCTTATCTTTGTTGTTTAACTCCCTCGGGGATCTCCGAGGTATAAATGTCTCCTTGTCAAAATCATTTTTCCCATGAGAACCAACAGACTTCTCTGGAGTGTTAAACTTCTCAGCACTCTTCATAGTTTTCGGACCCTTTTCTGGAGATTTATGATTTGAACCATCAGGTTTAACATCCAAACCTTCAGCTTCTCTTTTCACATCCCGGCAATCATCAGAGACAGTAACCAGAGAAGCAGGATCGAGTTCAAAAGATCCTTTTGGGATACCTTTTCTTTCTGTGCCCATCAATTTAAACGAGGGCACTTGATGGGAAAACCTAAATAACTCTCTAGGCGGTATCACAATAGACAAAATCCCTTCCCTTAACGTTCGCTGAAAAACACTAACAAATCCTTCGACTTTGTCCAAGTAAGCCACCCTTATTCCAGCGTCCCTCGCAAAATCAGAGATAACCTCCACAATTTCAAACTGGTACTTTTTATGATTTTCTGGGTCAAAACTCCACCTAATATCCCAGTCCTTGAATAGAGCCCAAGTTTCACCCTTTCTAGGATATATCACATAAGAACATCTACCACTTCCTTTATCAAAATGGACCTGATGAGAGAACATAAGACGATCGATAGTTTCTTCCGTACTCCCATGTATAAATTTGCCACAAGCAACAGGCAAATCTCCATTTAACCAATTAATCTCATCTTGGTCCTCTGGATGAGACTCTAGCCAAGTAATCCGTAGCCTAAATCCGGATGAAAATACTTTCCGGATACGAGCATAGAATCTTGGCACGCCATCTGCTGTGTCATAACAAGCCCAGAGCTGATCAACAGCAAAACAATTTTCCTCTCTACTCTTGTCAAAATCATTGAACTCCGGATCAGGGCACTCGTAAAACACAGGATCTGGTTCACAACTAGAATCTGAATCTGATTGAGAATCATTGCCTTTGACTCCAGATGTTCCATCATCGCAGTCACCCATAACAGCTGCTTCTCCATTTACCTCACTTCTTCTGTTTGGCAAGCTTCCTTCAGCATTGACACGTCTTTGGTTGATACCTTCTTTATCTCCATCTCCAGCCACAAAGCCAGTTGCCTTATCCATTCTAGATACCCCATTGTTGAAACTTTCGTTTTTCAACTCTTCTCGACTGTCTCTGAATATTGCATTCCCCCTTAGAGGGCTCACATCCTCTCCACCACCTAAACTTTCATTATACGAAACATGCTGCCTTTTGCGAAAAGACCTCCGAGGATGGTTAACCCCATGAACTTCAGAATTTGGCCCAGCAGGACTACCACCATTTTCTTGAATGATCACCTCTTCCGCATCAGCACTAGGTGCAGTATCGCAACTTTCACTAGATTCTATAACCACTTTCCGCCTTCTTTTCCTGTTTGTGGTGGTGGAAGTTACTGACTCCCTGGGCTTCACTGCATCAACCTTTGCTGATCCAACCCCATCCTTCCCGCCTTCATTAGTTGCCTGCCCATCTTCTTTCACTTTGGTTGTAGAACCTCCACCAACCCCAGCAGTGCTTCCTGTTTTGGACCCTGGTTTTGACGCCACTGTTCTGTTGATAAAATTTCCCTGGGATCCCTTATGGGAAGGCGGAAAACCACCAGTATTTTTTTCAGGTCCCACGTTGTAGGATCCCTGACGTTGAGTTGTTTTCTGTTGCGGAAATGGAGGCTGAAAAAAGTTAGATCCGAGGGGAACACCTTGAGCACCTGAATCATAAGCAGTAAAGGGTTTTGCGCACTTTTGACAGAGTAAAGCTCTGTTAATACATTCTGTGTAATACTGATACCTCATGTTACAAAAAGGGCAAGATGTCCAAAAGGTTGGCAGATTTTGTTTCCCATCATAGGACTTCCGGTTCAACTGATGTGATGGTGGTTTCGCTGCAGCCATTCTCATTGAAACAACATACTTGCTATCATATAAAGAACGTTTTCCTTGATCCGAAAGCACCATATTTGCCTCCCCAATCAGCTTAAAAGCAGATTCTGCACCCGGAAACTTGTTTTTATCAGGATGAAGAAGGAGTGCAAGTTTCCGATACTGCTTCTTGATGATCCCCTCATTAGCCAATCTTTCAACTTGAAGGATTTCATACCAGTCCATCTCAGACCCACATATTTTGTTGCTAGCAGAACAGTGAACATTACAGACCATTATCAGCTGGCAAATATTCTCAAGTTCTGGATAAAGTTGTTGGGCCTTCAGTGCAATCTTCCGAGCTCCTTCGAAGTCATTAATTTGCATTCTTTTCTCCGCAATTCCCTTGGCCCGGATTGCTTCATCTTTGTTGCACTCCATGGATAATATGAAATCCAAACCCGACTCAGCAATTCACATAGAACACATACCACACTAAAGAGAACCTATCATTTCATGCTTAATTTGATACTGTGACCCATGGAACAACGCAAGAATCTTCTTCCCTCCAGAACCCACAAACCAACCAAAATCTTCACTCTGCACTCTGCAGCCACAAATGATGGCAATTGAATCAAGACCAGTATCAAATAACTACAAAGTAGGAAATCAGTGATGTTGTCTTTGGAGCTAACAACAATCCTAATCACCAATGTAGAACCGACACGGACAGGACGACAACACTCCGACATATCAGTATCAACAAAATTGATGACAGGACACGTTGGGGGACATTTTTTAAAAGACATGTGTATTGAAATGTGAAAGGAATCTAAAATCAACAAGGCTCTAGTTATAAATCCTTAAATTATATTCATCATTATACCATTCCCACAGTGTTTCAACAAAAAGCATTTCACTATTTGTGTGTTTTCTAACCAATAAACCAAAAACCACACAAAATCAGACTTCCCAAAAGTTTTAATTATATTGTACTATGTCGTTTATCCCCGACTTGTACTCCTAGTGTGCGAGAGAGACCAAAGCACTTTTTAAAGTGTCACCAGAGTGTCCAAACGGAGAATGGTTAGAAAAAATAGGACAATTTGAAATTGAATGTCGGACGCGTGTCCAAAGAATCGGTATCCGAGAAGTATCCAACAACGGTACGTGACCTTTAAGGAAGTGTCCATGCTACATATCCAATCACAAAAGAATCCAAAAATGATCCAAGTAACTACCATCAAGAAATCTCTTGAAGCAACTAGGAAGAACCAATACAAAAGGCTGCATAGAGCACTTGTCCTTTGCATTTAGAAGCTTTGAACAAGCCCTAATAAGTGGTAACACAGTAAACCAAATCAAAACCAAACCCACATGGAGAAATCACCATGTTGCCAATTGCAAGTGCTTTGGATGTGGTATATATTTACGTCTCCAAATTGACATGAAAAGTGCAATTGAGTCCAAAAGCCAAATAGATTCATGATACATTCCCTGCTAATCAATAATTGTCAATGATAAGTGTCAACAGAAAACACACCCTAGCTGTGACACCCTGTCACATATCAAGAGTCTACATGGTGATCTTCAGAATATAACAAACTATATAAACTACAACTAGTAACTTGGGCTTAAACATTTTGTGCCATACAGTTAGGCTTCAACAAGTTTCAGAGCCAGTGGTCCAGTGTACACAATCGGGCGGGGCCCGGACTTTGTGTGGCCACCAGAGAAAAAACCAGTGCAATATTGTGGTGATGCTGATCAGTTGGGAAAAGACCCATGAAATACCATGGTGACTCTAGTTCTCAACCCCTCACGAGGGCGCAAGGCCAAACAGGTTTGGAGATTGTGATTCTTTGTCCCAATTCGAAAGTCTATATAGGTGGTCTTGGGAATATAAGGAACCACATAAAGTACTGCTCATGACTTAGGTTTGAGCATTTCGGCCCATTTAATTACACTCCAACAAGTTGCAAGACAAAGGTCTACATAGGGCATTGCACAAGCTTATGAATTATAAAATACATAACATTGAGATTTCAAGAAGAATGGAGTTTAATGCACAAATTTGCAAGAGAATAGCTACAAATTGGAAGCTTAATGTATACACAAACTAACTATGTCCAACTCATCAAAGTAGTCCCTTTTTTTCCAAAAAATATGTACATAAATTTGTGCCGAACTGCTTGAACTGTGTGAACATTGCTCATTTGTTGATTTCTGAATGTTGTAGTTGACCAATAAATTTGTAAGTTTGGCCCCGCCGTCAAAATTTTACTGCAGTAATTAGTTTCCCTCAAATCATGTTCAACATTCCATGCAAAACTATCCATCATGAGAACTAAAACATCAATATTTCCACTTTTTCCAAATAAACTAGAGAACATCCTTTTTGTTATCCGTTCTGTCAACTTACACACCTTCACTTTGTAGGAATTACATCCCCATTTCCCATTTCAAACAACAAAACTAAGAGCAAAAGCAACAACACCTCTTAGATAAGCAGCAAAAATTCAGAAACTAGTGCTTGCAATTTGCTGTTGTTCCTGCTGTCTAAATCATGGATTTGCAATGAAAAAAGAGAAGGAAAGGAAAACAATTTTTCCTTTTCTGTTTCTTATGTGGTGTTGTTTTTATGCCCCGGGGGGAGAGAGAGTAGATATTTGCCAAAAAAAAAATCTTGTTTTTGTCAAGTCAATCTCATATATATAAAGTATATTTCATTTCTCCTTGCCCCTCGAAAACTTCTAAAAATCCAAATATCACGAGAAATGATTTGCTGTACAAAATTTCCCCCACGATGACTTCATGTATCTATGTTCTATTGTTCTTTGGTGTCACTTCCAAATCATCATTTAACAGATAATGTTGAGTTTTATTGCCTACTGTTGAATTGTCTATGGTGAGATTTTTTCATTACTTCTGAATTTTCGAGACTGCATGTCATGCACATGTCATGGAAAAGTTGAATTTTCTAGTGGACCAGTCCAGTTCTACTACAATCTGAGACCTAGAGATGTGGAGCACATGTTGTTCATTGGTTCTATCAATATGAGAGGAGAAATACTTTCCCCTTTTATCTTGAGAAAATGTGGTGGAGACATCACTGCCGTTGAATTTTGTTGGAAGCTATTATTTTAATTTGTTTACCTACCAATCTTCACAATTTGATTTACTTGCTTCATAGTTTTATTTTGATGATTTATTTTAATTTGTTTACCTACCAATCTTCACAATTTGATTTACTTGCTTCATAGTTTTATTTTGATGATTTATGCATGCATAAAAATGCATAGATATGATATTTTTTTACAGGTATTTGTATCGGTGTTTTTGTACAAAAAGCATAATCTACGGCATAATCTTCCCATATATGAGCAGAAATTACAGCTCCTCCATTGATTGCACTGCCAAGAAAAATGCTGGGGAATAAATGAAACTGGCCAGTTATTCCATCCTGTCACCAGGAAAATGAAGTAAAAGAAACATACATGCAAGTTATGCAACCACTACTAGCAATTAAAAGCTTGCCATAATACTGGATCCAACAGACTAAGAAACCTCGAGAGACTACATTTGTCTCAGTTAAACAAAGATTTTCTTGGCTAAGAATTAAATCACAGTTAAACATTAAACACAACTAATGCTCTTTTCTTTCCATCCGTTTCCCTGGAATCCAAACGAATCTCCGTAGACCCAAGAAGAGCACAATAATCCAAAGAACAAAACTATATTTCAACAACAAACAACCCAGAAAGATATAAACGAATCTAATAAAACCAAAAAAAAAACTGCGAAAACCAACTACTTAGCTAGCGTATCCATGATTAATACCTGCATTTCCTCAAAACCCATGAAATGTTTCCTTACATTTCCCCATAAACCCCAAGCCTGATCAAAAAAATCCCAACTAAGAATGAAAATCAGAGTAAGATATAACAACGAATAAGCCCCAACAATCGAAATAAAAAACGCAAACAAGTTAGATAGTATAGAGTGCCACAATTGGTTCAATTTCGCTAAGCTAACACACATAATTAGTCTTTAATGCATCAATCTAAAGGCAAATCATTCAGGAAAACATACAAATGCATACGTTGTGTTGTGCGCGCGTGCCCACAGAGAGAGAGAGAGAGAGAGAGAGAGAGAGAGAGAAAGAGCGCTTACAAGTAGTATATGTGTACACTGTATGCATCGAAAAGGGAGAGAGAGGAGAAGCGGGAAGAAGAAGGTGAAAATTTGGGAAAACAGCGGGATTTTGCCCTAAACTCCCTGAAATTTTCAATTTCCCCCAAAATATATCAGTGGTTATTTCTGTCTTCCTCCCTCAGGATACGGAATATGTCGAAGGAAACATCTAGATTGTGATAAAAACACTGGGGTTGGTGCCTTAGTGGGCTTCAACCCGGGCCGGGCCGGGCAGGCCCAACCCATCTATTTTAGGCCCGTCTTGGTTAGTTCTCTCGTATCCGGCCCATTTTGTTAATTGTAGCCTTGGCAAAAGGAAGCCCTAACTTCGAGCAATTTTTCAATGCCAAGTAGATACCACGTGGTACTCATGAGTGCATCTAGATCGTCCATTATCAGTTTTGGAATGGACGGTCCAGATTATTGAGAGAGAATAGGGAGAGAGAAAGGGGAGGGAGAGGAAGAGAGAAAGGATTTCGATCTGGACCGTCCTATACACTTTTGGACGGCTCGAATATAACATTCAGGTACCATGCAGGCTCAGCCACGTCGTACCTATTCGGTACACAAAATTTTTTCCCTAGCTTCCCATACTTATATGAACACCAATTTCGATATTAAAAAAATGATGACGTCACGACATTGAAGACCAATCATTTACCTCCTTGACATATGGGCCCGCTATTATTTGGCAATGAACCGAATTCGAGTTGAGGGGCATTATGGGAGGAGAATTGAGATTGGTTGGCACAAAGCCCATAACATGCAGGGGTAGCTGACCGAACCACTAGACCACCCGATTTGAGAAATGGGTCATCCGACCTGACAAGTTGATGAGATGCCGATCATAATCATTGGGAGATCGTGGATTCCATTCAGATGTACGAGAGGAGCTGAACCAAACACTTACGCCCTGTTTGTTAGAAGGATATGTATGTAAGGGGAGAAGAGGGATATAATAAGAGGAGGATATAGAGGTGGATATGGTTAGAGGGGTTTTATTTTAGAAGGGAAGCTTAAAAATTACTTTGTTTGTTTTGTTGTTGTAGAAAGGGGATATAAGAGGTTGGATAATATAAAATGTCCCTTTTGTCCCAAATAAACAAATACTAAAAAAAGGAAATAGTGGGCCTTTTCCTTTTTCTCTCATCCTGGACACTACTCTCTCTCTCGCCACAGATTGTACAATGCAGCAGTGGAGGTGGGTCCAGGGATGGATGGAAAGGTAAATGACAGCCGGATATATTATAGATAGGGTAGGGTGTGCCTAAAATTAATCCTCCTGCAAAGGGATATACATATCCTAGCTAAATTATATCTGGGAAGCAAAACTCAAACAAACACAGGATATACTTAGCCCAGATATGCATATCCGGGTTCCCTCCATATCCCACCTCTATATACCTCAAACAAACAAGGCGTTAAGTGTTACTTTGGGTAACATTCCATCAAAACTTAAGAAATGGGACTTCATGCACAGGGCTGGTCCAGGGGTAAGCCCAGCAAACCTCGGGTTTGGGCAACCCCTCGGGCCGGGGCAACCATAAAAAAGAAAATTTCATAACTTATATGTAAATACAAATAAGTTTCCAAAACTAATGCAAACAATATTCTTGGCACTAGGGGTGCAAAAGAGCCGAGCTTTGTAATGTTCGAGCTTGGCTCATTAAATAAACGAGCTAAAAAATTGAGCTCGAGCTCGGCTCGGTCATAAACGAGCCGAGCAGGGTGATTTACTTAATGAGCTTTCTTAAACGAGTCGGGCTTATACAATCGAGCTGACCCGAGCTTTAGTGAGCTCGTTAACTAAACTTGCCAGAAAATCAAGCTCAAGCTTGGCTCATTTACTTATCGAGCCGAGCTGCAAGCTACTCCCGAGCAGCTTGATTCGTTTGATTTTTTTAAAAGAACTCTTGAAGACGTAGGGAGCCCAACATTTGAGAGTTTGTTTTGGCTCCTTAAAATGTTAAAGTCACACTACCGATTGCAGTTGTTTCGAGAGATTAATTGGATTGACTATAATCTCAATTAAAAATGAATTCTTGGATAAGTGAAAATATGATAACACAATTAAAAATTGCGGGGTTTTTTTAAAATATAATTTAAGGTAAAAGAACAATGTAACCTTGATTCTTTTTTTTACTTGTATTTTTTTTTTATAACTTAATATTAAGTGATCAACCAAATTAGGAACCTGACTTCTGCAACCCAAACGTTAGAGTCGGCTTTGTTCATGCACAAGGTAAGGGATCAAAAAATGGCATGCATAATATAATGCACTTAGCCATATCAATTACTGTGTGGCAGGAACAAAATGTTCGAGCAATTTGCTCCAAAAGCTAACTTAGTCATTCAAGGATAGAGTCAGGGGGTGGCTAGTAGGGGATTGTCACCCTAAAATAAAAAAACCTAATATTACATTGAAAATATATATTCCCTCTGTCCTTTTTTAAGTGTTTAACTTTCCATTTTGGGATGTCCATAAATAAGTATGTGGTTTGAAAAGTTAATGGGTAAAAATTTGTACAATTATCATTTTGCCCTTTTGAAAAGTTAGTGGGTAAAGAGTTAATGGGTAAAAGTAGAGGATAATTTTGGAAAATAGAGGTTAAAGTGAAAATTTGAGGAAAAAGTTGATGTGAAAGATGTAATGGTGATATTTTTTTAATAAGTTGAATTTACGAAGTAACACATTAAAAAGGGACGGAGGGAGTGTATATCATCAAATTATATAATCTCACCCCTCCTTCACATATATAGCATGCTCCGAGGGTGCAAAAATCCTAGCTCTGTCCATGTAGGCTATCTATTACCAGACAAGCATCACCAGTTGAAGTGTCCATGTTTGGTTGTTATATTTGTGAAGGCGACATGGTATCAAAGTCGAGAATTTCATAGTGCATCAAAGCGTTCTTCGCATAACACGAGGTGGAACCAAAATTTGGCCTGCCACATCTTTAGTTCTTAATACTTCTTTAAGGTGTGCATTGTTTCCAAGGATGCCTCAACTCTTGCCCATTTGTTGGTCGACACCATTCTAGCTGTGAAAATTCAAAAATGATACACGTACAACAAAGTTCTCCAACAAGCTTATCCAACAGCCCAAACGACGTCGTTTTGGCATTGCTGAAAAAAATTCTAAAAATTAGATATGGGCTCTCTCCCCTCCCCCATTTCAGTCGACCAAAGACAAACCACCACCACTGCTGACCCACCTCATCCCTCTCCTTCTCCTCCTCCTCCTCCTTCTTCTTCCTCCCTTTCCACCTCCGGCAGTTGCCGCCGCCGCCGCCAACAGAATCCTAGTATCTCAGAATTTGGGTTTTCAATTAAGGGTTGTCTAGATGAATGAAAAAAGGGGAGAGAGAGAGAGAGAGAGAGAGAGAGAGAGAGAGAGAGAGAGAGAGAGACCAACCTTCGTGTGGGTCTGGTTTGAAGAAATCGCTGGGTAATGTACTGAGTTTGTGCTGGCGATGGTCATTTGTTTCAGAGCTTTCTTGGCGGCGGAGGCAGTCAACGAAGGTGGAGAGGGAGGCCGGAGGAGCTGGTCGCCAGTGGGGATGGAATGAGAGGTGGTTGCCTTCTCTTTGTCTTTGTCTTTGTCTTTGGTCAACTGAAATGGGGGAGGGTGAGAGAGCCCATATCTGATTTTGAGATTTATTTTTTCCAGCAGTGCCAAAACGATGTTGTTTTGGCCGTTGGAGAAATTTGTTGGAGAACTTCGTCGTACGTGTATCATTTTTTGTGGAAATAATCTTACATGGTACTTGCCAGTTTGGTAGTAACTTTCTGCTAATGTTTACACCACATTTTACCGCCTCATCGATATCAATAAAAATGTGATAATATTGAAAAATCTACTTAAAAGTAATTAGTATAAGTATGAGAATTAGCATTAATACTTTTATTATTATTATTTTATATTTTTTTACATATGCAAGACACTTGGAACGCTCCTATGCATTTGGAAGTTAGAAAGGAGTTATTTGGACAAATGGAAGCATGGTGAAAGAGTGCAAGAGAAGATATGAATTGAAAGAGTGCAAGAGAAGATAGGAAGTTATTTCCTACACTTTTTGCTTTCCTATAAATATGTTTTAGCCTCCATTGTAAACTCTCTCAAATAAATCAAAGTCTATCCTTATTTGTCTTTAAATTTTTGGAACTACAATCCAATGGGTTGTAGTATTTTATTTTTATTTTCATTTACTTTTATTGCCTTTCAATCCCATAGTCTAGGTAGGGATGGCAATTTCCCCTGATTCGATCGAATCCAATCCGCTCCCCGATCCAAAATGGATTGGTGTCTTGGAGATCTGTTTTGAGACTGAGTCGGATTTGAGGATTTTTTTTAAAAAATTTTGGGGATCGGATTGGGGACGGGTAGTAATGCATCCCCTCCGAATCTAATCCGATCCGTACCCAAATCCCCATTTATTATTTTATTTTATGTGTGTGTGTGTGTGTGTGTGTGTGTGTGTGTTTGTGTATTTAGGGTTTGAGACATTAGACATTGTACACTACACGTCTACACACAAACAAAACATTACACCCATTTCAGATCTCATAGTCGTTTGTCTAGTGTCTACTCATCACCTGACCTCAGTCTCTTAGATCTCATACAAATTTGGTCCGTCCAAGTAGCCTACTCCTCACTCACCTCTCTCTCTCTCTCTCTCTCTCTCTCTCTCTCTCTCTCTCTCTCTCACACACACACACACACACACAATCTAAGTCATTTTTTTCGACACATCGCGTTGGTGTTGTATATTGGGTCAAAGACTCAAAGTTTGCTCGGCAGGAGGAACCTAGATCATGAATCTAAACAGGTTAAGCAGTGAATTAGTGATTAAAACTAAATGAACCCCCCATAGTTTTGATGCAATGTTCCAAATAGATTTTTTCTCTGAAAGAGAAGCCCAAGATCATGAATCTGTGGGCCTGTGGCAATCATGTGACAATGGTTTTCCCCTTTTATCATGTATATAGGATTGAACTATAGCATAGGCACCCACCATAAAAATATGTGATTCACAAGCCATAGCCATGCATGATGCTTTTGCTTGTATAATCTCTGTTTCATACATGTCTGATCTCTTCTTCTCGATCTTTGTTTCAGTGAACCTTAATTATGGAGATTGGATCCCCACCCTACGTACCCCCCCAATCGTCAAGGTAAGGGCTCTGCTTGGTTTGGTTTGGTTTTTGTCTTATAAAAATTGTGTGATACTGTGATTTTTTTAGAACAAGTAGTTTGCCGAATCGGAAAGATCACTCTTCGTCAACTTAGGTTGAATCCAATGAACTTTCACAAGTAGATTTGGAGTCAATTCCCGCTGATGAACCCAAGGAGTACACGTATGAAGGTGATGAAATTTTGTCACAACGTACTTTAAGGTGTGAACATTGGCCTTGTTTTCAAAGGATAAAACTTAAGACAACGGGTGCATATAAAGCAAGGTGCTTGTATTGTAAAAAAAAGTTCGTTGGTGATCCTAAGAGTGGAACGACACATTTGGGAGATCACCTTAAATCTTGTTTCAAAAAAAGTTGGTTGATGGCAAGCGAAAGATTTTAACACCTAGTCTTATGGTCGGGGAGGGAAAAAAAGGCAACCTTGAAATTTACAGCTTTGACCAAGAAATTGCAAGGAAACAACTAGCTTACATGATCATAATGCATGAATACCCTCTACACATGGTGGAACATGTTTGGTTTAGGAAATTTTGTTATGTTCTACAACCGGCCTTTAAAGTTGTTTCTCGATACACCATCAAAAGTGATATTTTAAAGATATATGATGTTGAAAAGGGTAAGACAATGAGGCTTATGAAAATGAATAGAAGTAGAATTTCCTTGACAACAGATATGTGGATAGCTAGCAATCAAAAAAGAGGGTTTATGGTTATCACGACACTTTTGTCGATGATTCTTGGAAGTTACAAAGCCGCATTCTAAGGTAAATTGTTAATGTTATATTTTAACTTTATGCTAGGTTTTTTTAGCTTTGTTATTGTTATTAATGTTTTCTACTATATTCAATAATTATAGTATGTGTTTTAATTTTAGGTTTGTGTATGTGTCATGTCTGCACACTGCGGAAGTGATGTGTGAGGTGTTGATGGAGATGTTTTTGGAGTGGAATATTGATAGGAAATTGTCTACTTTGAATTTGACAATTGTACTAGCAATGATGCAATGATTAGTTTATTGTTGAAAAAAATTGATGGTGAACATATGTGGGTTAAAGGTTTCTTTCACGTACGATGTGTTGCCCATATTATTAACTTGATTGTGAAGCATGGTTTAGATGTCATTAAGTCATCAATTGAAAATGTTAGAGATAGTGTTGCATATTGGAGAACAATTCCAAAGAGAGAGGAGTAGTTTGTGGAGTCAGCTCTTCAATTGGGAATAGATTATGATAGAAAATTGGCTATTAATTGTCTTACAAGGTGGAACTCCACATTTTTAATGCTTCAAACTGCCACAGAATATAGCAGTGCTTTGCTCGGTTAAAACTCAAGCATAGACAATATAAATGTTGCCCAAATGATGACAATTGGTACTTGGCGCAAGATATATGTGAGAGGTTGGAAATCTTCTATAGGGTCACTTTGTTGTTTAGTGGGACTAGTTATCCGACTTCCACTTTATTTTTCCCAGACGTGTTTGATATTAAACTTACATTGAATGAGTGGGCTTGTTGTGGGATTGATCTTGTGGAGGAAATGGCTAACAAGATGATTGAGAAATACGACAAGTATTAGGATAATACATATGGATTTTTAGGAGCTGCAGTGGTGTTGGACCCAAGGTTCAAGATGACCTTAATTGGTTACTACTATACAAAAATATATGGGGAGAAGCTTGGTGAAAAGATGGCGGAAGAGGTTCAGGCATGTTGTTTTGACTTGCTTACATTGTATGAAGGCAAAACCAACAACAACAAGACATGTTTTGAAGTTACAAGTTCAAGCAAGCAGCCCACTACTTATTTGAAGTGTAAAGATCGCCTCTCTGACTTTGATTCCTGTAGAGACAACTTGAAGAAAGCTAAAACTTCACATGTGAAGTCTGAATTGGAACATTATTTAGAGGAGGAGAAGTTACCGAGACTTGAGGGTGTGCACTTTGACATATTGACATGGTGGAACTCTAACGGTTTAAAGTACTCTACCTTGCAAGCCATAGCTAGGGATGTGTTAGTCGTCCCTGTGTCTACTATTGCATCAAAGTCTTCTTTTAGCACTGGTAGTAGAGTGGTGACTCCGCATAGAATTTGTTGCTTTATACTCATTTTCTGTCTCTGAAAAAATGTGGAATTTAGAAACCCCCAAATTGAAAGCTTGTTTCGAGAAGCATTAGTACCATTTTGATTGGGATTGCAATTTAGTTCAACACTTCCTTAAATAAGGAGTCTATTTAGTTTCAAAAAATGGTTTGTGATGGAATCAAGGAGAGAGGATAAGGGGCCATTTGGAAATAGCACTATCAGGCATTTGAACATGGCTACGAGGCATGTGGTTCCCATTTTTTTTTTTTTTTTTGTGATATTGTGTGGATTTGGTTCATTGCCCATTGCCCAGCAAAATCCAAGTGCCAGTAGAATAAATCATGGAAGGGCTTGGCATGATTTGAAAACAAGTAAGCATGATTTAGTTAGTTACTTCCTGCTTCGCTTTTGAATTGTTACATTGGTATGTTAAACCTTGAAACACTGCAGATTGCTTCTCTTTTGTGCAATCTGTCTCTAGTAGTTGAACTCTGCTAATGTGTGTTGTTCCTCTTCATGTATGTCTAGATGTGGAGCATTGGTGCTATATTGCTGTCAAAGTTTAGTGTTGGCTTGTTGCTGTTTGAAACTTTAGATGCTCATGAACTTCTGCTGCTGTTTGGATACTCATGAACTTCTGTTGCTGTTTAGATTATCATGAATTTCTATTGCTGTTTAATTTTACTACTGCTGCATTGAACACTTGGTTGTTGGTTGTTGTAGTGTACTTCTGTTGCTTATGAACTTCTATTGTTTAATGCTTGATTGTCGTAGTTTACAAGGGTAGATTTGAACAACAAGGCTTGAACACTTGGTTGTTGTCTCTGGTGGCTCATGAGTCATGAACTCATGAGATGCTATTGAATTGTGGATTGGAATTATGTTTGTAATGTGCATATGTTGATTTTATTTTATTTTTTTAAAGTAAACTAGATGAAATGCTGAATTTTGAAATACCCCGAATCCCCGGTTTGGATCTCCGTTCCCCTTGGGGGGAATGATCCCCATTGGGGATTGGGGATGGGGATGGGGAGGGATTCGGGGGCGACGGGATAGTAGTCTCCGGCCCCACCCCGTCCCCATTGCCAACCCTAATTCTTGGAGAGATGTAATTTAGAATCCTACTATTGATTCGTTCTTGAAGATCGATATGCTTTGCATCAATGATTTTCTTTTATGAGTCGATATTCCATCCGAAGATTAGCGGAAGTGTCTTTCGTTTGTCTTCAATTATTTCCATCCATTTCGCATCTGATTCGCTTGTCCTTTTACATCCAGTGAAGTCCTGAAATACGGCGAGGAACCACGCATTGCTTGCCCTTGTTTTTGTTGACTTTGTTTTCCGAAATCCCTTATCGATTTAGATCGAGGGAAAAAATTGGTAAACAGCTAGCCAACTTTTTATCTGCTAATGTTATTTTCTTCAAAGCCAAACGACATGATAAACTTCTTATTTGACTTCTTAATATGGTGAAAATCCAACGAAAATTGAAGTTCTATTTTTTTTTATTCGAACAACACGATTTCCTCGAGTTTTGTTGAGGGCTTAAATTGTTTCATGTGTTTGTAGCACTTGGTGATCTTCCATCCTTGATTAGAATACTACGAGGCGCTTGAGAACTTTTAGTGTCTTGGCCAAGATTTTCTTGTCTATCAATTTGGATCTATTCATGGGCCAAGTGATGTTAACTTGGAAATCCAATTTTATGAGTTTGATCCTTTGAATTTGACAGTTTATGCAGTCCAAGATAGATAAAGAAAGATGGGTCCAGGGACTGTCGCGTGCTGTGCAGTCCTTTTGGGGTCTATACCGGGTCCCTTGTTTGATACAAATTATTCATTGTGTTCATCTCATTGAGTATGTAGCTCACGTAAAAATTCATATTGATTGAACATCGGTGACTGTTTATTTAGTGACCATTTAGCTTAAAGTTTTGTAGGAGAAAAAATCACCTACATCAGTTTCACTGAGTGTTTCATTTCTAAGAAAAATGCTGGATGACCATTTAGCTACAATTTTTTTTAAATAATTACCTATCATTTTGAGTGTTTCGTTTCCAAGAAAATGCAATCTGAAAACATAGTTATCAATATCCGATTAATATGAATTTTTATGTGAACTACTTACTCGACGAGACAAACAAAATGAACGATTCAGATTACACAACGGACCCAGAGTGGGCCTCAAATGGGCTGCATGTAAAATGTAAGGACCCACATATTTTTTATATTTTTCAACGGGAATTAGCGGATAAGTTTTGTGTTAATAGCCAAAGAGTGCTTGAACCCTAGATGGGCTAAGAGTCACCCCTCACATTTTGACCGGTTTTAATTTTGATCAATCGAACAGTTATAATAAACCACATGTCAAAATTGGAATATCGACATTTTGCACCCACTCGAAGCTTTGGCTTCATACTAAACTGGGTGAAAATGTTTGTATAAGGTGTCGTTCTTCTTTTAGTTTTTGGGTTTTGTCTATTTTTATTTTATTTTGCTTTTGTTATTTTTTGCCAAAGTTTTATAAATTATTGATTCGTCTCTAAACTTTTATAAATTTTTATTTATTTATTTATTTATTTATTTTATTATTATTATTATTATTATTATTATTATTATTATTATTATTATTGTTATTATTATTATTATTATTATTATTATTATTATTATTATTATTATTATTATTATTATTAAGTTTTCCAATTTTGTGTAAAACTTTTGTGGATTATTAAATCATCTTGATGAAAGGAATCAAGGAAAAATTATGACTGAAACTAGATTTTTTTTAGAAAAAAAAATCCGGTTTTTTTTTGGGTTTTTTTGACCTTTTCAATTCCTTAGAGATGGATCAATAATGTATAAAATTTTGACAAAAAATAACAAAAGCAAAATAAAATGAAAATAGACAAAACCCAAAATTAAAAAGGAGCGACACCTTATACAAACATTTTCAGTCTTCAATTTAGCAACAATTTATTTTACCTCGCGCATGCTGAAAGGATCACTCCAACTAAGGCTAGATTTGCTTAATAAGCCAGTTTTTTTTTTTTTTTGGGTCTTTATTTTTTAAAAATCCCATTTTTTTAGTTTTTGCGATAATTTTTTGTGGATTATTAGTTTACCTCAATTTATTTTTGTCTATAATTTTGAGTTTCAAAAATATTCGCATTTTTTTTTATTTTTGCAATTTTTTTTGTTGAATTACTGATTTGTCTCGATGAGAATAATCAAAAAAGTAATAAATTATGATCGGAACTCAAAATTATTTGAGAAATTAAATGATGATAAGACCAAGATGGAATTAAATTTCGATAAAACTGCTTCTTCTGTAATTTTCCGTTGTAGAAAATGGATGTGTAACAACCGTGTCTTTTTTTAAACATGTAAAATGAGAAAGAGTATAAAAAGAGGGTTAACATTCAGTGGACCACTTACCGTTAGAATTTTAGGAAGTATATTTTGTGCAAAGTGGAATAGCTTATTTTTGGTATTTAGAAGAACATTTCTGGGTGTTATTTCAACCCTGCTAACAACATCGCAACAGGAGAATGTGGCATGAGTTATTACAAGACGACTAGCCTCAGTGCCCACGCAAAGAGCATTCCAAAAATAGAGGACACGGTGCCCTACTATTGAATGCTTAAGGCCAAGTAAGGGTTTCCGGAAACAAGGCAAGGTGGCACCTTATTAGTGGGTGAATCACCATAACAATAATTAGGGGTAGATTTTATTAGATTATATTAGATATATATAGTTAGATTATGGAATTAATGAAGGATAGTTCTAGACATGTAATTGTGCTTGAAATAAACAGGGCCTCTCTTGCCATTCATCCCCCATAAACACACACACCACTCGACATAAAAGGAGTAAAGGGAGGAAAAGAGAGAAAAGAGAAGAAGAAGGAAAAGAAAAACAAGTGTGAGAACCAATTAAAAGTACAGAAAATTAGTCTAAAGGACAAATTTGGAGCTTTAAAAGGTGTTTAGTCTGACCTAACTTATTTTAATGTCTCCAATACATTAATGTGAAATTTTTTAGGGTTCAACGACAACACTAGACAAAAATACCCCTAATGATAAAAAAAATTACACGAAGAAAGCACCTGCTCGCATGTGGTATAAGAAGTCACGGACACCACCACCCAATCAGCAATTCCACTTCACTTTTCTCTCTCATATGTCATACACCGATGTTATTATGTTAACCCAATTTCAACCATTGAAAGCGACACTTTTCCTGGGTAACTTTCCCTTTGTCAGTACAACCCTTGAAAGCATAGCTTCCCCCCCCCCAATTCTCTCTCTCTCTCTCATTCATGCGTGGGTCCAAGGTGGGATAAAATTTGTCTCTTTAATCTTAGGATTGGATTCAATTTTGGAGTTCAATTTTAGGAGTGTTAGGCTCTTTGGGGCAGGTTATAGTGGGTTTAGGCACTTTGGGTGCACTTTCCAATTATATGATTTTAGTGGTTTAGGCACTTTCATAGGGTACCCTAGGGTTTAGGCACTTTCATTAGGGTACCCTAGGGTTTAGGGTGCACTTTCAAATTATAGGGTTTTAATGGTTAAGGCACTTTCATAGCGTACCCTAGGATTTTAGGCACTTTCATAGAGTACCATGAGGTTTTAGGTACTTTCATAGGATACCATAAGGTTTAGGTTTAGGCACTTTCATTATGTTTGAGGGTTTAGGCACTTTCATAGAATTTGAGAGGTTTGGCACTTTTATGGGTTAGCTGAGGTATTTTTGGAATGTGTAGGTGATTTATCCTCTTGGCATTAAAGAATTAGTTTATGTCCTATTTTCATGATTAACTCTTATAACATATCCTTATGGAAGGTTCTCTTTGATAAAATTGAAAATTGAAAGCTGAAAATTAAGTATTGAAAACTGAATGCTGAATTTTTTAAGCTAAAAAGCTGTTTGATAAAAAAAATTAAGCACTAAATTAAAAAAAAATTGGGTTTTAATTGTCTCTTAATTTTATTAATTGGTCATCATGTATTTGTGGCAGTGGTGGAGTGGTGATTGGGAGGTGGTGAGGTGGCAGTGGCAGTGGTGGAATGGTGGTGGTGAAATGATGGTGAGTTGTAGTGGCAGTAGATTAATAGTGGTGCAATGTTGGTGGTGTAGTGTGATAGTTATGGCATGGTAGTGGTGGTGGTGGGCTGGGTGGAATGCTAGTGGTGGTGGTGGGCTGGGTGGAATGCTAGTGGTGGTGATGAAGTGATGGTGAAGCGATGGCGGTGGCATGACAATAGTAGTGGTGGTATATGGGTAACGGTGATAGTGGTGGTGGAGGTGTGGCAATGGTGGTAGTTATGGTGGTAGTAGCATGGCGGCAATGCAATGGTGGTGGTTGTGGTGGTAGTGACATGGCGGTGGTGCAATGGTGGTGGTTGTGGTGGTGGTATATGGGTAACAGTGGTGGTGGCGATGTGGCAGTTGTGTGGCAGTGGTGGTGGTGGTAGTAGTCGTGGTGGTAGCGACATGGCGGCGCAGCGATGGTGTAATGGTGGTGGTTGTGGTGGTAGCGGCATGGCGATGACGGTAGTGCAATGGTGGTGGTTGTGGTGGTAGGCGGCAAAGTGACAGTGGTGGTGGTGGTGAGTGGCGGCACCGGAGGTGTGATGGTTGATTATAAGTGCATAGGAATTCAGCCAGAATTAAGTAGCTCAAAGCTACTTAATTTAAATGACACTTAATCTGTTAAGTAATATAAAATGTGGTTATTAAACCTACTTAATGACTTATTACTTAATTGATTCAGTTTTAAGTGTTAAATCTGTGTTATCAAACAAAGCCAAAGAAAGACTCTTAAAAGTAAGGTAAGTCTTCTCTCTAGTGCCAAAACACACTTGCACTTGTCAAGTTCTAATAGAAATCAAAGCAATAAATTAGGAATTCACAAAAGTCCAATAACCAGGAAGAGAAAAGAAGGAAATCCAATGATCTTCAATCAATACTAGTATCCGTTTCATGCCTTAAATATATGGGTTCAAACCCCACCTAGGTAGCTAACGGGAAAAAAATTAATAAAAAAATAAAATAGCATAAAGAGAAACAACCAAAAACTACACTGGATAAATCAATCACATGTACCACAAGTTGAAGTTCTACAACTATTTATTAGCAAACCGTTAATTGGAAAAATAAAATCAGTCGAACTAGGGATCGATTCGGATTATAGGTTCACAAAATTCATCACACATAATGTATCCCTTAAAGTTGTGGAGTTTGATTTAAGGCTAAAAATGAATCGAGCTTCTCGTGCAATTTGTGACTTGACCCGACTCGCGTTGTAGACAGAGCGATCTTTGGGAAACGTCAATTTACATTTAAAAAAAAAAGGCCTCCAGGTGTAAGTTGCTTTCTTCGCCGAAATAAAAAGAAAAGAAATTGATTTTGCTCGCACCTTATAGATCTTCCTACCAATCATGACCCGAGGAGCACTTAAAATTTTCAATAGTAAAATGGTTAAGTAACTTAACCAACATTTTAGTATTTTTAATTGTTACTGCGTGATTCTAGGGCCGGGTGCATTTCAATAAATTTTTCGGTAGTCGTTGGACGCAAAAAGGTGAGTCACGGACTATCTTTGTTACATGAGTTTTTTTGTAAAAAATTATGTTTTCAGCTTACTAAACTGTTAGTTTAACATATGAAATTCTTTTGTAGCAAATACACCATGGAATTATGATATTTTGTAGTTTATGAAAATAGTATTAACGATATATCAAGACAATGTCCCCGGGATCTGGGGGACGTTAAAGATACCAGTGGGAACGGTGTTATAAAAGCGGAATGGAAAGGGGCACGGCCATGTGTCCAATTGAATTGATCAATTCACTTTATGCGCGTCGGGGGTCACTCCCTCGCAGCTGGTACATAAATCGTCGGATGATATATCGTATATGTTATGACATGTTATGTTGTATACAAGTTTATTACAAATTTTGGTTAAAGTTGAAGTCATGAAAAACTGATCATGTTATGATTTTGGTTACAGTTGAAGCTATGAAAAAATGATGCTACGAATTATGGTTCATTGACAAAAAGTTCTTTTAAACTCCATGGTAGATCATGTAATTTTGATAATTCATAATCTCACACAAGCAGTGACTTACGTTGCTGAAATCTTTCCTTTTCAGGTAATCCAAAATTAGAAGGACGGGCCAAGTATCTATATCATTAAGCTTGTTGTCGCGTAATCAATAAAGGAAAAATGCAACCTTCATTAGCTTAATGAATAAATGACTTTATTAATTCAAGCTTGCTTCCGCCGATGTTAAGTTAGTTCTATTCAAAAGAAAAATTTGAAAAAAAAGAAAGAAGCATCGACAGAGTCCTTTGGTGAGACAAGTTTACTGGCCAAAATATCGAGGGTATATTTCTGGCCATGTCTTTTTTGTCTTGCAAGAAGAGGGAATAAAAGAAAAATGAGTGAGATACATGAATTGATTGAGTTTTAATACAAAAGCCTTGATGAAAACAATATTTTTGTAGAACAATGGCGCGGTAGTTATAGGACACGAAACTCCATATTTAGAGATTTGGTAATGGACGTTAAAACTCTCACGAGACAGGAAATGTAAGCTGGCACAAACTTAATATGACATCAATTATTGTCTAATTTCAATCAAGACTCACAAATAGTAAACTAAGACTCGTAAGATAATAAAAAAAAGTTTGTTATGACAGTTAAGTAGTACAATACTTGTTCTGGTTGTCAAAATATTTTTAGGTAGTTTACCGAAAAATTTGTTCTTAATATTGTACAATTGCAACCCTACGAAGGCTAAAAAACAGCCAAGTTCGTTCGGATAGTTGGTTGAAGGGCATTTTTTTTTAAGAGGTTTTTTGTGATCGGATCTAAATTGTACTAAGTACCTTTGTGGGTCCCATTTTCTAACCTTTTTTTTTTTTTTTTTTTAACTCTATCTCCTTCATTACCTTTGTTTTTATTTCTATCAACTCAGATTATCCTAACATCAGATACGGGGCTAGAAAGTATAGGCCTCTAAAATGCGACCAAGACATTATTTCGGTCTTTAGGAAAATATTTTTTGAAAATAGGGATGGACCTCCAAATCTTTATAGAAATTTATTAAATAGGCCTATAAAACTATTCTCAGTCAAACCCAGGCCCAATAAATGAGACTGTCTAAATAAAAAATAGTTCTATAATTTTGTCCACTGTCCTTAGGAAACATACTGACAATTAGGGCCAACTTGATATTTGGATTCTCCAAACCCGATTTTTAGTTTGATTTCCTACTTATTATTAATTAATAAAAAATAGAAAGACATACAAGTAATAAAATTTCAAAAATTTAATAGTTATTTAGGAGTCCGAAGCAAAATCTAATATTGGGCTCCCTACATCTTCAAAATTTCTTTTAAAAAAATTCAAACTTCGTAAAAGTATACAACTATGAAAGATAAACACAAAAAATATAGTTATAAAAGATACACACAAAAATTCAAACTATTGGGCATTCTGAGACCATCACACCAAGTGCATGCTTTGCACTTATAAAAGAAACTTTTTTTACTTATATATATCCAACCGGATTTATTTGGGTTGCCCTAGCAGGGATTGTCCAAGCTCGGAGGCTTTCTTAGCTTACTCTTGAGCCGGCCCTGTTGGTCAACAGACATTATCAGGCAAGATTCACATCAAAAGGGAGCAAGAGGAGTAGTCTTTTTTTTTTTTTTTGTTGTTGTGTGAAATGTGACATTCAATTAGGTCCATTAGTACTCTAGCATCAGCTGAAAAATAACAGAAATTAACACAATACCTCCGGCATAGAGTAATGAAAGTTTCAAAGATAAACAGCACATGGTAAGTGTCATCCTTTTTGAGCTTCTCCTGTCATTTTAGTGTCTTACACCTCTAATGTCCTCTTTTTGATGTTGCTTGAGTTGATTGTATTGCTATACTCTAGATTTTGAATGAAGCAAGGTAATGACTGTTGGGATTATGTATTTTTCAAAAGAAACTCTTCAAAGAACACTTGTCTTATATTGGCTAACTAGAGAACATTTATGTTCTTTATAAGTGTGGGGGGTCCATGAACTATTTATGAAGCCTAAAAACCAAGAGAGGCCTCAGGAAAGACAATGGTTGGGCAAGGCCCCGCCTAATTTGTAAAACCGATCCGAAATTAGTTAACTGCGTGCGTGTTGTTATAACCCCCCCGCGCGTGGGGGGGTGCAAATCCCCAAATTTGGAGCCTCGCTCACATATGGAAAGATTTTCTTTTGACCAATCAGACCTTTTTTGGAAATGATCCGTTACAAAAAAAAATTTCTATTCATTTACAAATTTTGAGATCAACGGTTCCATTAATTTTTAAAGTATTCTCCCAAATTTGGAGTCTCATGCACATATGGAAAGATTTTCTTTTGACCAATCAAACCTTTTTTGATCCGTTACAGAAAAAAATTTCTATTCATTTACAGATTTTGAGGTCCAATCAAACCTTTTTTGGAAATGATCCGTTACAGAATTTTTTTTTCTATTCATTTACAGATTTTGAGGTCAATGGTTCTATTAATTTTTAAAGTATTCTCAACAATGACTAATGCGCATAAAAATTGAATCGGCTCTCTAGGCCTGTTTACTTTGATGCTTTCCGGCTTTGATTTGGGGGTATGGTTCCACGGCATAGCGTCCCTTGAGTTCCTCGAAATTTGAAGGTATAGGCGGGGTGCTATTTCAGTGGTACAACTTTTTGAGAGGAGTCATTTTTTGTGCATTGTCTTCGGTCATCCCTGCCCATACCTGTTGTTGTATTGTTGAGTTTACCAAACAAGTATTTCCTGGAAAATGAAAACTATTTAGGCTTAGTTTCACTATATGCACATGTTGAAAACGCGCCTTCCATGACTTGAACTACTCTCTCTTCAATTTCAACTCAATCCCCATCTCCAAGGTTGCCCTTCCTCTCTGCTTCTATTCTCATACTCTTAGCTATTTTCGCGTTTGCAAGAGCTCAACAAGCCTTTTTATTTTCGGACATATGTGAATTGATTCATATTTGAATTTTGGACTTCATACTGGGGAAGTAATGGTTCTTTCAAGTTAAAAAAGTTGTGCACTCTGGAAAATACTATCACAATCTGAGTTTTGTCTGATGGTTTAATTTTCTCTTTGTTACACAACTTGCAGGAAGCTCGTTAACATTATGACCTAGTTGTCGACGCGATTTACACACCAAAAAGATACCAGGCTATTGCGAGAGGCAAGAGAGAGTGTGGAAAGATATTGTTTACGTAACAGAAATTTTAATCAGGCAGAGATTTGAGCATTACAAAAACTTCACTGTTTTGCCAGGTATCTTTTTCCTCCGTATATCTTCCTTATTTTTCTTTGAAATCAATGGACGATCCAAATACAGTTTTAGAACATTTTTCTTTGTCACCTTGACGCTTACTATTTCAAGTTTCAATAAATTTGTGGTTTCATTTGTGAATCGCAGCTCCAGAAGTAAATGTTTCTTGAAAATAGCACTAGCATTCTTTAATTGCGAAAATAATTGGCGCGATGTTTAATGGAGAGCACTGATCAATTCGCGTTCAGCACATGAGTTGAAGCTTCAAGATCAACAGAAAGGAAATGGATCCAGTTGTGCCTGCTCATAGATTAAAATAGCAATAGCATTTATTGTTTTGATAAATATGAAGGCCCCATCCCACAACACAGGATTTACAACACAGGATCATAGATTTCAGTCAAATGGGCCTTATTCCAATAACTAACCTGCTGCACTTGCAATCAATGAGATACATATTGCGGTCTTACATTAAACATAATTATCATATGCCAGACCAACAAGCAATTGGGAATTGATCTTGGACAACAACATGCCATAAGTCGCATCAGAACTTTGCAAGGATAATGTCACGCATGAATTCTTGAGGCGCTACAAGACAGAACAAAAAAGCAAATCAGATTGTTTCGATAAAGTAGACAATTCTCCAATCAAATACTCGTATCCAGGGTTGTCCTCGAACCAGAAGGGCATATCGGTTAGTTTTATAAAAGACATCTATCTTCAGAAGTAAATTACCCACGTGAAGTTACGATGATTGTAGTGTCACAGGCAGAGTTACGAAAGCACGAAATAGCATTATCCGTAAATTAAATCTACCCATTGAGTATTATCTTGCCAAGTTACTCTATTAGGTTCTTCCTCCCTTTTGATTACACCAACATAGCAGACTGTAAATATGTTGTATACAACCACCAGGAAGTTCTATAAGATGTAGTCATATACTCGCAGAACGTAACTTATGTGTGTGTTTACCAAGAAGTGTTTCCACAAATACACTATTTGGTTCATGAACAAGAGAGTCACAACTACAATACAGTCCTTCACTATGCTAGGTGATCATGACTAAAATACATAGTCAAACCCACAATGTTATCTGGAATTTTTGGAATTCCAGATAACACTACGTAGTTCCGATCAGGTCCATATGAGAGTTCTTCAAATTACTCCAATGGTCCAAGTAGGATTAGAGAACATCAGAAATATGCCCAAAAGCCAGTGGATTCAATTGCAAACCCATTTGGAAGGCAGCTTCTCTTAAGGGTGCATTGGTTCAAAGACAGAATAATCGAGGGAAAAGATTTACCGAGGGAAACTACCTTCAATTTGTTAAGGAAAATTGCTTATATATATATATATATATATATATATATATATATATATATATATATATGGGGACTAAATGGGTTATGTTGTTGTCGTTGTTGTTGTGTATATATATATATATTTATTTTTTTTTTCGGCCAGCAAACCATTTTATAAGTCCCTCATGAAAATACAGCACAAGAAAGCCGGAAAAGGAGAAAAGAGAAATAAAAGAAAGGTACCTTTTCCACCAGTGAAGAGGTTGAACTGGCCAATGGCCTGACGGAGGAACATTTCGACTCCACTGACAATGATAGCTCCAGCGGACTCAGCTTCTGTTAAGAGGGTGGTCTTTCTAGGTGTGTAGACGGCATCAAAGACAAGTTTGTAATCACCCAAGGTCACCTATACATGAAGTGTAAAGTATTATATACGATTCCCAACTAAAAATGTTGTTATGATGAAACTATGGGAGGAACCTCAGCCACAGGAATTCGGTCCTTATTCGGATGCATTCCCACTGGTGTTGCATTGGCAAGGATTGCACCTTTCTCTGGGTGGAAATTTGGCAAGTCTTGGTAAGGTTGAGCTTCACCTGACACAGCCAAAGCGAGAGACTTTGCTCTGTCTTTGGCACAAAACAATTTCAATTACAAAGAAGGGGTTTGCATCCTCTCTCGTAAGGATGTCTCTAGCTCATCCGGTCACCAACTACAGCATAACTCATTAATGAATGAGATATTAGCAGAAGAGGGGGAGAAACAATACATGCAAAACCAACGTCTAATTTTTCCTGTAGCTCCTTTTTTCCAAATTTTAGTATTTTCTTGCTGGTTTTGGACCAAATCTGATGATTAAAAATTCGTCGATGAGAGGAACTTGGGAAGTAAGCAAAAATAACCAAAAGCTAAAAAAAAAGTTCATGATGAAAAGAAGCCGAATATTTTCCACCTTATTTTGTCTTTTCTGAGTTTTTTCAAGTTTCCTTTATATTTTCAACTTTTCTGGTTCGCCTCATCTCGACAACTCGATAATACCTAAAATGATGACCAGAAGCTAAAAGAAGGTTCACCAAATCCGAAGAAAGGGGGGAAAAAGCAGAAAGTTCAATTAATCCAAACAAGATTGAGTGGCAAGAGCAAGATCCCATGACCTTTGAGGCTAAAATGTGATGCACAGTGATTGGCAACCCAATAAACTGGAGAGTCCCTGGGAGGGGCCTCAGAACAAACTATCGAAATATATAATGGAGGTGGTGGCTTTATGATACACTTAATAAAGAAGGTTCAGATCCCATACCATAATCAACATCAAAAATGACAACCCGAGCTCCCCTACTTTTAGCACCAAATGCTAATGCTCTTCCAGCTCCTCCAGCACCAACTAGTACAAACATTTTCCCAGTGAGTGGAGATGGGAGTGGTGCTTCCCCATTCGCGCATGGAGATGGGAGATGTGCTTCCCCATTCGGGCATCGCCCTGGCAGATATGAAATAATGTCAAATTCTGTATCAAACTAACCAATCAAGGAACTCAATCAGAAATACAAGGGTTACTGCTGCACAGGTTACACAGTAAACCATATACTTGCTCAGGAAAAATTGAGTGCATAATTTTTTCTTTGAGCACCTTGCACCTCCAGGATAAGACTTGCCAGAAGATATCTGAGGTGCTATGCTTCAAGAATACGTGTTTTTTTTAGTGCCATGACGAACTTAGTTTGTGTAGAAAAAGTAATTGGTAAGAGAAATTATAATGTCAGCATTGATACCTTTTAGAGCATCCTCAATTGCAGTAATAGAAGCCTCACAATCGGTGTTGTAGCCAATCAGCTTTCCGTCAGCACGCCGCCTTATAATTGTATTTACAGCACCTATAGACTGATCATGCAACCACTGATTACATTGGCATCATATAAAAGTGAAACATGGAATTTGCAACTATGAGGTCACGATGGCAATAGTAATGGTCATCGACCTGTGGTTTTGAGCTTTTTGAACCCCAATGATATTGCAGTGGAACAGGTCCAATAATTGGCTGTCGCATACAAAGATAGTAGACTGGTGATGGTGGATTGAGAAAGAAAATATAGGTACTGTATACACATAGTTCTCTGCTAGACTGCTACTAAGAAGCAAGGACACGTCAATCTGCCTCACATATCCTTTGCAGACCTTGGTTGCATGAAGCAGGAACTAGAGAATATATGTATTTTACTTGTAAATAACCTTATAAATACTCTAAAACCATAACTTTTGTGTTAGTCCTACTTCATACGTTATCTAGTAATTGCTAAAAACTGCAAATGTTTGTCGATAAATTTAAGTAGCTATCATACTTGAGCAATTTTGATGTCATTTTTTTTCCGAGCATCTTATCATTGCATCATAGTTACCCAGACTTGGTAGCTCTTTTTTTAGGTTTCATATGAGCAATAGGTTCTATACTAGTTGTGAGCTTTCATGAGGGCAGCAAGTTAATTGGAACTTGGGAGCGATTACTGGGGTGGATTTGGGTATTACACCTGTATAGGATATTGACAGAATTTGCGTACATTTCACCTGAATTCCAACCAACTATTATTTTTTGGTTGCTGAACCTGAGCAAGATTTCAAACCCAAATACAGAGGCAGCACTGATACAATAAATTGAGATGGAATAGAAAAAAATTGTTATGGATTATGGCAAAATTAAAAATGTGTGGAGAAGCAATTCTAACAAAGCATATCTAAAAGAAATATTGGGAAGACCTGAGCAAGTGGATCGACTTCATCGCAAAATTCAATTACAGCTTCCTTGTATGGAATTCCTACACTACAATTGACACAAGCAAAGCAGAAACGACATATTAGCAAAGAAGAACACCAAGAGTAGCCCATGAAACGCATATATAATTCCAACTAGCTAACTTTTTCCAGCGATATGCAAGTGCCCACACACACACACATACAAATGGAAAGAAGAGGGGGGATAACACAACGGTTACCAAAAGAGATGATATTTCTTATATGAGAGATCAATAGAAGTTCTTGCATTTCTTCTTAAAAAGAAACTACTACCTCAAGTATGGCGTACCTGAAACCTGCAAAGTCTGGGCTACAGTAAACGCTAAAAAATTCTTTGAGATCATCTACAAGCATGGGGACATAAATTCCGTTGAAGCCCACATGTCTAAAGGTAGGATTATGAAGGAGGGGACCTTTGCTGTGGCCCACTGGTTTTGAGATCAGCCCAAAAACTATAGTCTCAGAATTGATGTACTCAACTCCATAAGCATGTTGAAGGTTGTATAAAGTAGGAAAACCAGGCACTGGATTTCCTTCAACAGATCCATAGACAAAACTGCTACCAAATTTTGGGCCTAATAATTGGCTAATTAGACCTCTATCCCCTATAGAGTATGCAATTAGAGGTATCTGCAGAAATTTGAAAAGAGGGGACAAGTCAGGAATACACCAAAAATAAGGAGCTGAAACTAAATAATACTGTCGAACACGACATAATTTACACTCAATAATCCATCAGATTATTTCTATAAGAATAAAAATGGAAATTACAGGTAGTTTTGCGGTTTATTCTCCCCTCATATCACATTTCTATTTGAATTTGCAGATAGACCAACTCGTGGCTTTAATCAATCAGAATTATGAAACTTTTTTCTTTGAAATCAGTCAAATACAAAGTTTTTCCCTGTAAGTTGCAGAAATGTAGCAAACACATTATCAATTCTCATACCTGACAGAATGAAAACAAATGAAAAATTCTTGAGAGTTCTGTAATGCTACTTGAATTGGAGACAAGTTTGATGATATCTGCTCCTGTCGATTGCATGCGTGCAACAAGTTGGCTGAGATCTTCTTTTGAGGGAGTACTACCATCAACATAATATGATACAATCAATTTACTACTGCTATGCTTATCCAGTTTGTGTTCCGCTATTAGATCGGAAGCTACCTGAATAAAAACACCCATCCCATAGATTAGATTAGCCTTCATGAATGGTTCAGTGATACCTGAATCTAGATTTACGCAAATCTCAAAGTCACTGCCTTGAAACATTATATATAACAAGAGAAAAGTAAAATGCAGAATCTGTTTGCGTGTCTGACATGTTCACGAGTCTGTGACACGTGAATATGTAATTTCAAAGTGAAGTCACAACGTGTTTGGTGTGTAGCTAAGGATTTGACAATCATTCTCCAAGTGTCTGAAGAGTAGAGTTAAGAAAACTACCAAGTATAGTAGGCAATGTTTAGACATGCATCTGATAGGCGTCTGATGAGTGTTGTATAATGTTGATGTCCAACATTTCAGGCCAGCTTTTTGGAAGTGTTGGTGCTTCTTAGCCAAACAGGAATAAAAGAAAAGTAGCAGAAGCATGTTCCGAAACAGAACACACTATGAGCTATAGGAGTTTCACAGGCATGATGACCAATCATTGTGAGCATCATTACACGATAACACAAAGACTTTTGCAAATTGTTCCTACAATATAGGTTTGGTCTGTCCCAAATGGGCACCAGATTTCCAATTAGGAAAATATAAAATTCCCTTATGCACATGACGTTTCAATATTTTTCATTTTTCAGACTGCTGACTGGTTTCCAGGCATCAATTATCAACATATAATTGGATACGTAATGCTACTGATGCATGTAGAAAATAATTTATCACCATTTTAGAAGTTATAACAAAAAGTAACTTTAGTGAATTACACTCTTTAATGTGTAACAATGCATGGGGTTTCCTATACTTAACATTGACGATAATGAGTTCCCTAAGTACAAGATGCTATGCCCATGAGATCGCACAGAATGACACTAGATTTCAATTTGCTCACTTTGCTCTGAACATGTTGAGTTTGAGCTGCGTTAAGTAGTTCATTGTTGGAACAGGTATCTAAAAATCTGAATAACTTGACAAGATCTTTTTAAAGACGTATTTAATCTCATATGCACAATTAAGCACTGCATAATCCATTTTCTACACAAGATTTGATGTCAAAATAAATACCTTGAGCTCCAAATCAACAAAATCTGCTCCCAGTTGCTTAGCTAAACGAAGTGTCTCCAACCGCATGTTTTCATCACCCTCATACTGACCACCTTCCCATTTTGGCCTAGAAAAACACTAACGAATAACTACATTGAATAAAGTTTGAATTGTTAGGGGATGAGAATTCAAACTATACCAGGATACTCCACCTAGTTCTGATGTGAAATGATAGAGAGCGTCTTGTTGATTACAGGATTAGAAGCAATGGTCTCACTCAGACACCATTGTGACATTGAAAACAAATTATGACAACGCATATGCCTTAAACAACTCTGCTTTTCTGCAGATCCAATAAAAAAAAAAAACTCTAGTTTCTCACTTCCATTATGCTACTTACCTCCAATTTAGAAGTTTAGGGAATAATGATGGTTCTCATAACCACAAATACTGGTAAAACTTTAGTTCCATGACACATTGGCCGTGCAATACAAATGATAAACTGTGGTACATGACCAGAAGGATATAGACCTCCAAAATAGAGGGTAGACAAAGCATAACATAAATTGACTGATATATTGAGATGATATTGCACAGAGATTGACAGAGCAGGCTCATAGTACTACTTCAAGTCTTCAAATGATAGCTGAGAGGTGATTATCTAATTTGTTGGAGCTATTTACTGAAAAAAACATCTCAATCGATAGAATTTAGAAAACAAACTAATTTCATATGTCACGTAAGGGCATCTTTATTGTGCTTACTATGACTGGTGGCTTAGATGTGTTAATAGGAAATCTATTACTGGAGTCTATGAAAGATGTGTTGTGGAGGTTACAAAAGAATAAATCCTTCATATACTCAGGTTTTGGAAAAAGACTAATCAGTCAAACTATGAGGTCTTACCCTATGAAACTATAGCCTCTGATGAACTACATAGCTCTTTTTCTTTCCTAATTAGATTTCTTTTCATCTTCAATACATTTTGATTGTTAAATTCTCCGTAAACAGTGTTACAAAGACCCAAGGACGGGTGCTGAGTGCATTTATACGTCTAAGAATTGGATTTATCCAAGTTGTAAGACTCGTAACTATGGCAAAACATATTCATATTTCTTGATATGTTCTTTTAGTTTTTGGGGTAAAACGGTTTTCACAAGGTGCAATATGGTATTTGATGGACAAAATCAGTTTTCTGCAGACCTACACGGTAAACTCTAATTCGAAAAGAGATATTCCAGCAACTTAAGTCCGACTTCAATCCCTTATTATTACACTGGTCTCTGACACGTAAAGGTATCTAACACATTTCAAAAAGTCCTTGTAACATAGCTGGCAATGAGAAGAGTGTGGTCCTCAATAGCCATTTAGGTGCGTGTACAAAATTTGACATGTTCAAATTAGGAAAGCTAGAACCTAACCAATCCTCACTGGATCAAACCCGTTCCAGTCCACTGTCCTGTTTGGTCCCATTTTGGGCAGTCGTGGACCCATCTTGGACCAACAACAGTTAACTAAACCGTTCATAACGTAGGTCTTACAACAGAATACCTCTATGAAAAAATTAGCTTGATTTGGTATAGACTAAGATGCACAAATACGGACACAGGATACGACATGACATGGACACGCTGTTACGTAATTTTTTTAAAAACAAAGACACGATACATTGGGGGATATGTTAGATAATATTATATATATATATATATATATATATATATATATATATATATATATATAGATATAGATATAGATATATCCACCTAAAAAACTGAGACAAAATAGAAAAAGAAAAAAGAAAAACTGAGAATAAAATTTTGTAGGGCTGATTTGGTTTAACATTGGAGGGAGAAGAAAGAAGATATTCATTTGTCTGATATGTTTAATTACACTTTTTACCCCTTACTTATTGGGTATTTCTTTATTATTCTATTTAGGCTTCAAAATTACAGTTTTTACTCTGTTTCAAGTTTTAAAAATTGTATTTTGACCCATAGAGTGTCCCAAAACATATTGGTAGCATGTCGGAGCATATCGGAAAACATGTCCAAGCGTATCGAAAAATGTATCCGACTCAGAAAAAATAATTAAATATTTGGATACCTATTTTCACGTATCGGGAACGTATTTGAGCGTATCGGTGTCCGATACACCTGGCATACAGATTCGTTTACCCTGGGAGTGTCCATGCTTCTTAGGGTATCGATATCAATATCAAGGTTTCAAATTTGAGGAAAATAAAATGGACAGTAGAAGTTTGGAAAACACATAAGCCGTTCATTTTGCTCTTCACAAAAATGGAAGTATTGTGTGATGGGCCGAATAATAAGGTTTCAGAATAATATAGGCCATAGGGCTTGAAATAATCGAAAGCCCATTCAGGTCCATTGAACTATCCAAGGCCGAACGGTTTAGTCCATAACCGAACAGCCCGAACCAAGGGAATTACCAGATCTACTCCCGTATACCCAGCGCTTAAAGGCTGTTCCATGGTTTCCAACCCATATCCAAACAGATCAACCTGCGAGGTTTATGGAAAGCTGTTTGTGCATGTGCGACTCACTCGAAAAGTCATAACGGACATCAACTGAACAGTTATGGTACATGCCGAGCTCTCATCAGACTAGAAGGCGGCTAATCATCATATGCACGTTCCATTCATCATTTGTGACGCCATCCGAACAGTTACCGTGCGAGCACGACGGTACTTGGAGAGCAAGACAAGCATTCCCTATAAAAGGTAGACAATATAGCCCTAAAGGGTACGCCGCACTTCCTCTCTCTAAAAAACCCTATTCTCGCTCGTGCTTCCCTCTCCTTCCCTCACTAATTTAATCGTCACAGTGTCTTGCCGGACTTCCACGGTCCGGTCAAGGCGCTAACTCGGTTGCAATCTGTACAGGATAGAATCAGGTGGTGGTTCAGGTCTTGGGAACAAGACTGATCAAAAGGCTCTAGCGTGGTTGAATCCCTGGACATATGCCCCCACATATTGAACGGCTATCGTGCTATGGACGTCCCTTCAATCTAATTTTTTGCAACACCATACTAGTCTGCGAGAGATACATTTAAATTACAGTCGTGGGCCCGGGTCAAAACTTGATTAAACTGGAGGCTAGTTCATCCTTATTAAAGAAGATTCCAGGTTTCTATTTTTCGTAGAGGGTGTCCAGGCAGCTTGTACCCACCTCGATTAATCTCTTCCCCAGTCCCCAATTCAGTCAAAGACTTGTCAATTGTCATCACGAAGATAGAATTCACAAGAAATTACTTTCTTACTCTTTAGTCCCATGAGACAAGTGTGTGGGAGCACACCCACCAACAACCCGGGCTAACCCTCAGGAATCAGGATTGACTGTTTATGCAACTAACATGGGATCAAATCTTCAACAAAAAAAAAAATTACAACTTCAAAGCGCTAACAAATAGTAGCAAAAAGGCATTTATAATAGGGTTAGAATTGGCATTGTACCGATACAAGATGACAACAGGGAGTGGCTTATTGTCGAGGATGAATTTGACGTCTCGAGGAGGCTTGAAGTCCTTCACACAATCAAGCCTGATCTCAACTACATCTGCACCTTGTGCCTTCGCCCTATACATGTCACTCACCATCTGCTCGACGGATTGACTCATCAAAGGAGCACAAACCATTGTTGAGTTTGTTAACACCCCAATACTACCCATTTCTTCCACCAAAATCACAGAGAGACCAACAAGAATTGAAGAGTATTGAACCAACAAGGAAAAAAAGAAAGAACCCAGATGAAAAAATGCTCCGAGATCTTATGAATTCTCACGTCAATATATAGCAGCACTAACATCCCTTTGTACGGGGGGATTTCAGGGGAAAAGAAAAAGAAAAGAAAAACTACCCGTCCATGCGGTGCATCTAGCCAGATCATGTATTTGGATTGAGTGATGGAGAATTTGGGAGAAGAGTACAAAAATGAGATGTTTTGATTGACTATTACTCATTTTCACCCAATCCCACTCCCGCTCCCACTCCCGCTCCCGTTTCTTATGGTATCTCGCTTTCCCCATCAAAAGCCCCTCTTTTGGCGGTTGAAGGGGTTATTTAAGTATTACAGTATAAAACTACCCATCAGAGAGAAAGTTAAACCACAACAAAAACCAAACAAAAATAATATAGACACACTCTTTCAGTCACACGCTATCATATTCTCACTCACATGTGAGTATGGAGACCACTCGCACTCACATGTGAGTGTGGAAATCACTCGCATGTGATTGAAGATGTGGTAGAATGTGACTGATAAGGTGTATCCGTATAATTATTCAAAACCAAAAGCGATTCTGTTGGAAGTGAGGAAATATGGTAAAAAAATGGAGTTGAAGATAAGGCGCTTATTAAAGAAAGAAAGTGCGGTTGGTGGTTCCTAGTCAATTCCCTACCCGCGTTGGAAAGTATACAGGCAAGCCAAATAGGTACGGTAATTCCTTCTGCACCGACGGAAATGTACTGACCACGTACCAATGACATCGTTGACGCCGTTGTGGGTCTCAATTGGTCGATCCAAACCGTTCATTGTTCTCAAAATTTTGAATGAAATAGGGGTGATTTTGGATCGAGCTCATACAACCGTCCGATTGCCTCAATTCTCGTGTGGGCCCACTCAGAATTCAATTACGAGAATGATGAACAGCTCGGATCGACCGGTTGGGATCCACAACGGCCTCAGCGACACCGTCGATACGTGGTCAGTGTACCACGGTCGGTGCATATAGAAGGGTTCCAAACGGTTAGGCAAATTATGTATTGTAAATTGTACAATGCATATACCTATTATCGCTAAAGTCAAAGAATAGATGACTAACATAAAAATATGCAAGAGACCTGATTTTCTCTAAGATCTCCTTAATAATTATTTTAAAATTATTTAACGGTTCGGATCGTTTGTGTGGGACCCAAAAGTGGACCTCACAAAATTACATTTTACAAAGGTTTAGAGTGGGCACCAAACGGTGCCATTTTGACCCCACTACACAACGATAGATATTGTTCGTGGATGCAAGTTACCTAGTTATTTATTGAGTCTCTTGGGTTTTGATTTGATTGTTGGCTGGTTAAAATTCCTACGATCGATTTTTGGACCACAGGGAGCTAGATCGGGGGTTTTCATATATGGACTCTTGATGATGACGAGCGGCCAGTGACAGCTCTGGCGGCTTGTTCCAGCGTTCTTTGTTTTCTTGCCCTTTTTGTGGTATTTTTTTGTTAGTTTTGTAGGCAGTTTTGGCTGGCCGATTATTTTGTAGGTGGTTTTGTGGCCGTTAGTATTGGCTGACGGTTTCACGGCTATGGTTTTTGTTTGCTGGTTTTGACTGGCGGTTTTGTTTGATAAAATTTCCTCTACCTCTTTACCTAAAAAACAAAAAGTTAACTTCGAAAATCATAAGAATTTTTTTAAAACTCATGTGTGGACTAGTTTACTTGCACTTCTATCATTTTAAAAGCTTAATCTTGTCTCTCATTTGTGGAAACTCCAATTAAAGGCAGAAAACCTCTGTATAACCTGACGTCAAATGGACCGACATCTAATAGCATTTGAAATGTTTCAAAATGCAAATTTTAAGAGAGAGCAAACTCCCAATATCATTATTATTGGAACACTAGCTGAAAGACGTGCGTAACTCCTAATCCTTACGAAAGTAAGAAAGACACAAAGTTAGGCACATTTAGGTTAGTGCCTAGAAAAGTTTTTTTTTTTTTTTGGGTAATTTGCCTAGAAAAGTTCCTTTCGTCTGTTTTTGTTGTACCTAGAACCAATATAAAGTATATTTGTATACAGATATTGGCAGTGGTACATATTCCCTCATAATTTTTATTACTCTCCCGTTTCATATTTGTTGTCCGTTTACGGGTAAGCGTGTCATTTTTCAATTGCTTATATATTTCAATCTATAATATTTTTTACAATTTTGAAAATTTTGTTTAATAGTACTCATTAAGAACTATAAAACGAGATCCATATTGAATATATATAACATTATACATTTGAATATATAACTATTTTTTTGAGGTCTAGGGAATAGTACAATTGGACAACAAATATGGGACGGAGGGAGTATATAATTGATGTGGTGAGCTTATGTGCATCTTGACTATTTTTGATACCCTAAAATTAACGACCATGTGAACCTCAGGTGACGGTGACCCCGAGGTTTGGAACGTTTGACTTTTGTAGAATATGAAGTTGCGACTTTTGGAGGGCATGTCCTCTAGACTGTAGTTACTTTCTCAAACCCACCTTATCCAACCCAGATACACATTGCTCTCGGAGGGAGGGTTTGAAAGGGACTATAGCTAAAAATTTAGTCACTAATTAACACAAACAATCACCTAATTAAATTCCTTTTTAATAATTACTACAAGAAATGCAATAATGAAGCAATTAAAGTAAAGAGACAGATAAGAAAATTTACATGATAACTTCTTAAGGTCTAAACACCATAAACATAAAACTACGGTCTAATCTTACTTATGTATATAAACCAAAAGGTTTATAAGGATTAACAAGATTAGGAGTTATCCAACAAGCCCCTTGTGACACCTAGCTCGAATTCTTGAAGTATTATCCTGTACCCCTCTTTTTGATTCCATGGACTCCACAAGCACATCTGTCTTGATCTTCGAGTCAAGTTGGCACCGGATCCAACCTGCTCATGTAGGAACCAAGGCAACAACGCATGATGATAAATATATTATTTTTAATAAAGATTTTTGATGAAAATAATCAATCTAGAGCAAATACATAGTGAACAAAAGTATTGTACTAGATTGACAAAAGTTATGATCAAACACAAGGTTTAAATCAACTAATGCATCAGGAACCCATAAGTTATGAAAGACGTGACTTTTAATGAAGTCTTTTGAAGAAAATAATCCAACTTTCCATGTAGTATTAGAAGATTAACCTAAATTGACAGAAAATGATCGAACACAAGGTTTAATCATTCTTCAAGCAAAGCTATGACTGTGTGTGTGTGTGTGGATGCTTGTGACGAATCCAGAGCGCGTGCCACAACAAGAATCCTAGAAGCATTGTGACGCCACCAAGGCGCTTCCCTACTACATGTCTTAGAATAAAATAATATTTCTAGCAAAATGCAAAGATTAATCAAAGGGCTTAGCTTAATAAAAACATGCTTTATTTAAACATTAAGACTAAATGGCAATGTTAAATGCATGAATTATACCTTTTAATAACAAAAGTGAGCACAAGCATGAGCACCATCTTTTCCTCCGCACATCAACACAAGGGAGAATCTAGACACAATCCTAGACTCCTACCCCCAAACCCAGACAAAATACATACTCCAATGGTTTGTCGAAATCCAGAAATAGCCAATAACATTTACATAAAGTATATGATCAGCAAGCTAATGTATTCCTTCCATTCCCTTTTAACTATCCACTATAGGAATACGTGCATTATCAAAAACCCCCCAAAAAAAATTTCTTTGTGTACTTTTTTATTTTTGCTTACACAGAATTAAAACGCTCAAAAAATTCTATAGAAATACATATTTTTACGTCTACAAAAATACACATTTACCAAAAAGGACACTTAAAAAGGGACGGAGAGAATAGTTTTTTTCATGAGTCTATAACATTGCGTCTTTATCAATAACCAAATGCCTAGACCAACCTACATACACTTCGACAAACCAGGGAGACCAATCCCATAATCTACCAATAGGGACCCCATTTAAAGCTAAATCAGAGCTCCGTATGGACTAACCCGTCAAAAAAAATTTGATAGCACCTGAGAAGTTTTGAACATTAACTAATCTCAGCCTTGACCACTGGGCAAATCCTTTGTTTGAGGGAATAAACCTTGGGGGCAATCCTTAACAACTACTTGGAGCCTAAGAAATCATTTTCGCAGTACGTAAGGCTACAAAAAGAACCAAGCCGTTTAGAAGTTGTTTGAGGCTCGACTCAATAGTGGCTAGTTTGGGTTCAAAGTTCATTTACTAAATGAACCAAACCCAAGCCTTATTTTTAGATTTGTTTCTTAAACGAACCAAGTCCAAACATCTAAGTATTCTGTTCCAAAAATTTCAAGGAGCCGAAATAGATCCTGAATTTGGTTGAATTTTGTTCATTAAACTCAATCGAGCCATATCGAGTCACGCTCAAGTATCAAAAATTTTGGACAAGCCGAACTTGAGCTCAATTGTTCAAGGTTGCGCTAAACCTCACCAATTCGGCTCGTTTTCACCTCTAGTAATTCCCCTCTAGTTTAACATTTATTATATTGTTGCTACCCAATGTTATGTACTAAACCCTTACGGATTAGTCTAGTGGTCAATACATGAGACTTAGAAGTTTGTTTCATCTTAAGGTCTCAAGTTCAAAACCTCTCAGGTGTTATCAACTTTTTTGAAACCAGTGGATATTTGCCCATTCGTTAACTTCATAACTCCGAGAATAGCTTGGACACTTGGTTATAAATAATAATAATACTAATAAAATAATGCTACATTCTATATAATGAATTTATGTCCACAAAACCCGAAAGATTATATTGCACTCCAAAAGCATTGCTCCTCCCTCTTACAAAAGTGTGGGGTCCAAAAGTGTGTGAGACCTAATTGTGAGTGTGTGGACCCCACACTTTTGTGAGAGGAAGAGTATTGCTTCTAGAGCACTAAACAATCTCTCATTAAACCCTTGAAGTTGTACGAAAATAATTGGATGTCCAAATGTTAGTTTCTGTCCTCTGTGTGACACCTCACAAGTTATTACTCCTTCCGTCCCAAAATACTGGTCCAGTATTTCATTTTGGGTTGTCCCAAAATGTTGGTCCCTTTACAAAAATTAGTGTAATTTATTTAATAAATTTTCAATGTTGCCCTTCTTTTTTTGATGTGATAATAATCATTTAAATGCAAAGTTGTACTGATCATGGGCAAAATGGGAAAGACAAAAATGAAAAAAGTGTAGTGATTATGTCTTGAAAAAAAGTTAAAATCCCGAAGTGGCCCTAACTTTTTGAGTTTCTTACTCTTCTACCAAAAAAACCCCTCACAATCTATCCAGAAATCTCTAGTCTGTTGTAAGTTTTCCTATGGTAGAAAACCACTTCAGAAATTATGACAATTTTAAAAAAAGTTGTATTCCAGATTTTTAGGGGTGAGCAAGGATCGAATTGGTCCAATTTTGTATTAAACCACTATCTACGGATTATGAATTTGGAGAACCAAAACAACCCATAAAATTCATAGAGCCAAACTAGTCCAAACAATTAAAATACAATTCAGTTTCGATTTTGAACCACAATTCGCTTAAAATTGAGGTGTTGTTTTCATAAATTATTTAAAGTACTTAAAATTTTATATATAAACTAAACCAAAACTTATAAACAGATTCTATTAAAATCACCAAAATCACTTCCACCAATCAATTAAAGAAGAGTATAATACCAGAAATTAGTGAAAGAATATTGTCTTGGAATAAAGTACTCCCATTAGAAAACTGGATACCGAGCAACAAGATTAAGAAATCAATTGATCATTAAGTCCAAGCTTTGAATGTTAAGTGTATTGAAATTGCAAGGATAGGTTACCATATATAGAGGTTTAGAGAATTAATCTGGGAAGTGAAGGAATAGCGTAGTGGAATAGAACATAAAATTAAAAAAATTATCGACTATGGAAAAAAAGTTTATTCAATGTATCAAATAGATGTATATATAATATGATTCAAATGGGTTTGGAACCGGAATCGTTGACATAAATCAACAGACCAAACCACTTTACTAAAAAGTTGAACTAATCCAATCAAATTGGATTGGTTTAGACTAGATTCGCGGTTTGAGGATTATTTTGCTCACTCATACTCCAAATGACTCAATAGAACTATCAAACAAGATTAATATTGAATATGTATAACATGATAAATACAAATAATTTTTTGAGGCTCCGAATCAGCTGTCCCAATCCCTTGTCCCAACCCAAAACGACACTGTTTTGGTGCAAACTCCCAACCTTTGCAAAATGCATTTGTGTGAGGCCCACTTCTGGGTTCCACACAAACGATCCAAACCGTTAAATAATTTTAAAATAATTATTAACGTGGTCTCGGAGAAAATTAGGCCGATTGGATATTTTAAGTTATACATTAATTCTTTGATTTTCATTCAGAATTCAAAATCCTATCTGTTTGAAAGAGTCTTTGGAAAAAGTTATAAAATTGTGGGCTCGGAAACTCATCAATTTGAACCATTAGAGTCGTAGGGCTCATTGAGAAGAACATTCAATAAAAAAAATTATCTTGTTTGGATATCAATAATTATCAAAACACTAAAAATATGAGTTTTTTTTCATACTTATCGATGTCCAAACAAGATAATTTTTTTGCAGATTGCTCTTCTCAACGAGCCCTAAGACCCTTATGGTTCAAATCAATGGGTTTCCGATAACTTTTTCCAAAGGCTCTTTCAAACTGGTAGGGTCCTGAATTCTAAATGAAATTCAAAGAATTAGATGAATAACAGAAAAATATCTAATCGGCCTGATTTTCTCCAAGACCATGTTAATAATTATTTTAAAATTATTCAACGGTTCCAATTATTTGTGTGGGACTCGGAAGTGGGCCCCACAAAGTTGCATTTTGCAAAGGTTGGGAGTTTGCACCAAAACGGTGCCATTTTGGGTTGGGACGGGGATAGGGACAACAAATATGGGACAGCTAATTCGGAGCCATTTTTTGAGGCAGTGTGAATAGTCAAAAAGTTTTGAGACGGATGGAGTAATAAATTCTAGGTTAACATCTAATCTAAATTACAAAAAGCATAAAGTAAAAAGCAAAGCCTAAAACATTTACGTGAAAAGATTGTAATTCGAGTGATTATTTTTCGTACTGCATATCTACTTAGAGGGTGTTTGGGAGCCTCATTTTCAGTTTTTAATTTTTAATTTTTTGGCTTTTTGGATTATGATCTGAATGTATTTTGGATTATGATCTCACTTTTTGTAGGTCTTCTTGTTAATCAAAATGAAAAAAAGGGAAAAATAGAAAGTCAAAAATCTCCTCCCAACCTATTTTCCACTTCTGCACTAGATTGTACATTTTGCAAAATTCATTCTCAGAGAATGAGTTCTGGAGTGTTTCTCCCAAACAACCAAAATAAAAAAAAATGAGAATGGAAAAATGGAAAAATGTGGCTCCCAATCACACTCTTAAAAGTGTTGTCATTTTGATCTTTCTATTATCTGTTCACTGGGCGGACGGTATAACATAAAACAATCATAATTCTGACATAAAAGAGTTTTCACTGTTTGAATATCTACATGTAAGAATTCAAATTATATACACTTTATTAAGTGGATGATAGATTAATCATTGTCATTTTCAAAATTCGAGATTCGTTCAAACACGAGATATGACGTGTAGCTCCTTTAGTAAGGGACAAGGACAGAACACCAGTGATTTGACTCATGTGGGTGTCATTTGCTTCTTTTCGCCTCACCAAACCTCACCCTCACCCTCACCAACCCCCAACACTTGTCTTCTTCCAGGCAGGTTCCAACTAAGCAGGGGAATTTCGGAAGGCGCGAATTTGACATGAAGTTAGAATTCTGGTTAATGTGATTATGATATATGATACGAAAATTAAATGGGCTGATACATGTTATAACTGCGCAAGTTGTTGAGAACATGTATAATTGCGTTAATGTCACCGTTTCGTACCTGATTTGACATGGTATGATGCAGCAACTTGATTTGGCTGTTGTTGGGTTTTTATTTATTTATTTATTATGATTATTAGGGTGATATTGAAATGTGTTCATTCTTGTTTTAGATTAACCTAGTTGTTTGTGTATGACATTGTTTTGTGAAATTTTGTGTATATTTTTGAAAAAGTTTTCACTAAAGGGGTTAGTAGCTAGTGCCAATTTGTATACGATTTTAAGCAAGTCAAATTAGGTTAATGGTCGAAGGTGACTCACAGCAGCTTATTAAAATTCTAAAATGAGAGCTTTTGTGTCTTGTGGAGATAATTGAGAAAGATAGTTTGTTAAAATTCTAAAATGAGAGCTTCTGTGTCTTGTGGAGATGATAACTTGTTAAAATTTTAAAATGAGAGGCTTTTTTGTCTTGCGGAGATAATTGAGAAAGATATCAGAAGGGCAAAGAGTTGGATAAGGGACTGCGATGTTTTGTTTATTAGAAGGTCCGCAACTATTGTCGCGCATCAAATTCTAGGTTGAGGGCTTTTGGAATTTGAACTTGGGAAGGTAGACCTCCTGATTGGCGTTACTATGTCATCAGAAAGATAGCAACCTATTTGATGTACCGATTGTCTTTTAGTTCTAATGAAACCTTTGTGATTTTGACGGAAATAGTATCTATATATGACATGTTTGGTTAACAACGCTTTTTCATATGAATCCAAAATAAGACAAAATCCAAAACCACATGACTCAAACAAGACGGCAAGCGGTGGAGTCACGAGTGGCGTCTTTCGATCTTCCTTATACCCCACGCATTAGCGTGGGCGTGGCTTTAGATTTAAAGATCCACCCTCCCCAAATTCCCCAAGATAGAGTAGATTACGATTAACGAATGATAAAAAAAAAAAAAAAAAGACGCGGCGCTCTAGTTCCAACCAACCCAAAGGGCGCCGCCTGGCCCCCCTCCTACCACTCGAAGTTACTGATAAGTGATAAGTAGTAGGGCAATTGGCTTACAACTCTTTGGAATACTGAAATAACATAAAGCCGAGTCATTGTTGTTTCAGTTGTTATTCATCATTGTTGTAGATGTAGGGTACGTACCCTCAAAATTTCAAAATCAGACCCACCTACCAGTAATCCACTGTGACCACTTACCTTTTTAATTTCCTTAAAGCCAGTAGTCCAGCCTCCTACTTCGGTTCCCATTTAAATACCGGTTGGTATCAGTCATGCCTTGTGATACAGGGTGAATACCGGTCGGTACCGGTCATACTATATTACTATGTATATTTTCTTTTCTTTTCTTTTTTTGCTCTTTTTAAGAGGTAATTCTATAATTAATTCTTTTACACTAACAATTTTTTTTTGTCGTCTTAGTCTTAGTACGTGATTTTCATAATCACTAATGTTATTATTTTTTAGAACATATTTTCAGGTTAAATTAACGGACAAGATCAGAACCTATTTGATCACTTCTGTTAAATTAACGGACAAGAGTTGCTTATAAATTAAAACCTTATGCACAGAAACAAAGTGATTACTCTCTCTCTTTCTTCCTTGATATAGAGCTTTTGACTTTCTAACTACTGCCGCACAAAACCAAATGCTTCATACACCAATTGTCTTTCTTTTAACCCATACACTAGTGTTCCATATCATATATATATATATATAGGTGGATTTTCTAGTCCACACCTCCCGGAAATAAGAAAAACATTGTTTTTTTTGTGTTGCAAATTTTTTTTGGAAAATCCGATCCATCAAATGTGTTCATAAGGTGTTTTCAAGGGTCTCAGCCAAAAATCTTCAAAAAAAAAAAAAAAAACCAAGAAGAGCTTGATCCAAGCAATTTTCGCAAAAACTGTATTTATATATTTTTGCGAAAACTGCTTGGATCAAGCCCTTCCCGGTGTTTTTGTTTGAAGATTTTCCGCTAGGACTCTTGAAAACACCTTCTGAACACATTGGACGGATCGGATCGTCATAAATTTTTTTTGTATAAAAAGTCCAGAAATTAAAAGTCCGAATTAGAAGCTTAACCATATATATATGTATATGTATATATATATATATATATATCTACCTCACTTTTCCAAATTTCCGTACCTTATATTGCTATTGATTTTATTTGGTTTTCGAGCGTCGGGAAACAACTTGGTTCGTGAGTTTACTTCATTTCACAAAAGGAGACTCGTAGGTCATTGTATCTTGGGGAAGGAGCGTCATTCAACCCCGTGCAAGAGGGGTGTATCTTTCCTAAGGAGAGCTCTATTCGCGTGCCTCGACCATAACCCCATATGCTATTCTAATTTCTTTCTTTTAATATTAATTTGTGTTTAGTTATTTATTATTTGTTGACATTTTTATTTCCGCAGTTAATCATAATTCTATAATTTCTCCAACATAAGACTCCATATAAGCACACAAATGAATATTTGATTTTAATAACACTAAATTTGAAACAGTATCCGAGATTACATAGCTGCTGATATGTACAATATCAATTCGAAAACTGCTATTGTGACACCCCATTTAAGTTGTCCCACATTGTTGGGGAAATTGAAAAGGGAACGGTATATAAAAACAAACCGAGCAGCTACTGTATAATTTAAGATTAACCTTTTAAATCACCTGTTTAGACTAAGAGTTAGTAGGTTAGCGGTTGCAGGTCTTTACAAGTACAACATTACTCTCACAGGCAAAAGAATATTGAATAAAATATCGAAAGACACTTATCTTGAAAAGTAGGAGTATATTGCAGGCTTTGCAGCAACTAATCTTTATCTTTAAGAGATAAAGATGCCACGTTAGCAGATAGAGTAGAGGTTTAATAATCGAGGAAAAGATTAATAGATATATTATGTTTTCTCCTAGATTAAAAAAAAAGAAGCAATGGTGGTGATTAAATGATTTCGAGAGCATGAAAATTTTCGTTCCAATTTTTTTTTTTTGTTGAAATTTATAATTTCAAGCTCAAGATATCATTGTGGTGTAAGTTATTTCTATAAACCATGTAATATATGAAGTAATTCGTAGGGATGGCAATGGGGCGGATCGGTTCGGGTTTTGGCCGATCCGCACCCAAACCCAAAGGGTTTCGGTTTGGTTCAGGTTCGGTTCGGAAAAGGAAGAGGATGAACCATAACCTAACCATTCGGGGTACGGGTAATTTCGGGTAACCGATTTTGTGAAGGAAAAAATAGCTACTCATTTGGGTAACCGAATTGTACCCATCCCGCCCCACCCCAAACTGTATTAAAACATGAATAAATTGAGTTTAGGATATTTTATTATCTCAAAAAAATTGAAAAAACATGAAAAAAATAACAAAAGAGACTACAAATATCAGTCAAGAGACTCAATACTATAATATATGAGTCTCGCAAGTCACTGGTCACGGCCTCTTTGATGTAGAGAAAATGTGATTTTGAAACCCTACCTGCAAATGCTATGTATATATATATAAAGGGGAAAATGGTAATTTTCAAATATAAATAGGGTTTATGTAATATTTATATATAATATAGGGGGTCTTATGTAATTAATATAAGTTCGGTTCGGTTTGGTTCGGGTTCCAGGTGAACCCATAACCGAACCGAACCCATTCGGTTTTCCATCTATCGAACCCACACCTGCACCCACGGGATAAAAATCGGTTATGGTTCAGTAAAAAAAACCAGGTTTGGTTCGGTTACCCGTCGGTTCGGTCAATATTGCCATCCCTAGTAATTCGAGTAAAATATCACAAAATCATCGTTTTCTTAAGATAAATATCACAAAATCTGACTGCTACGATAAGTACATCAACCTAATTCATTTTTCACGTATGATTTAACTAAAAGTCTTATCCAATCGTTGCACTAGAAAATAAATTAGAAATCATTGTGGTTGCAGTGTAAAGAATCAGTTTAGTGAAATACACGTCTAAAAAGATGTTTTTAAAGATGAAGAAAATAGAGGATACAAAAATGAGTGTGTGACGTATTTTAAATTGAATTAATTAAATCATAGTTTTTTTTATTGTTGGAGAAATAGAGAGAAAATTGTATTAAACACCTACAAATACAAACAAAGACAACAAAAAATCGAAAAGTACAAGAAGAAATAGAAAAATTACAGAAAAATGAAAAAAGAAAAGAAATATACTGGAAAAGGAAGATCGCCGCCTTGCATGCATCGTCGGAAGTCTCCAATCATCGTCTTCGTGTCCATCGGATTTGTTGGAAGTCGCCATTTGCCGTCGATGATGGTTATTCTAAAAGCTAAAATCGCTACGTATGTATGTTTTCATCCATGACATCAGCGTGGATTATGTTTTCATTTTTACTAATTGCCTGAATAACCCATTTTACCCTTATTAGTCATTCAATGCATAACGCAACCATTTTCCATTGGGAGTATGAGACAAAAGTTCATTCAACCTGATTTCTAAAGTTTAAACCAAAAAACCCTAACCACTCTTGCACCACTCCCAAAGCTTCTTCGTTCTCACTTCTCACCGTCAATGCAGATTGCAGACCCCACATTTCATTTTCTCAATTACTGTACATTTTTGATAACTCTAGTGTCCAGACAGCTTACGTGTACATCGACTAATCCTAAGAGTCCACCCAATTCCACAGTCCACTTGCGGGGAGTCCAATTGAAGTCGAAGCAAAGCTAGTATAATTTGATGTTAACCTTTTGAGCCACGTGTTTAGACTAATAGTTAGCAGGCCAGCAAGCACGAATCATTACAGATATTATATAGGGATGGGCATGAGGAAGGTAGGGGGTGGATACCACTATCCCCATCCCCATATAAATCCCCAACCCCTCCCCAATCTCCACCGAGATTTTTTTTTAAACCTTCATCCCTGCCCCAATGCGGGGAACGAGGATTCCCACGGAAAATTGGGGATCCAAAAGTTCACTCAAATTATTCAAGTAAATACCAAAGAAGTTGTATTAAAATCCAAAGTTAATGACAAAGTGGTTCTCAAAGATAATTAAAACGTACCAAGTCACTCAAAGTGCTACAACTGCTCTTATTCTTTTTTTATTATTTATTTTTGGTTTCTAGGTAGATTAAAATTTCACTCAAAAGTGATAAATAAAACAAAAGTAAAGGAAAAAACTTTCCTTATACAAAAAATTATAAGTTGTAACTTGTAAACTTATCCGGGAAAAAAAAAGAAGAAAACTTATAAACTTATATAATATACCTATATATGTGAACGGGGATGCGGGGAGGAGCGAGGAGGAGAGGGGCGGGGATTGACTATACCATCCCTTACCCGATCCCTAATTTTTTTTTTAAAAAAATCTTCATACCCTACCCAATCCTTGAATCTCCTACTCATTGGGGAGGGACCGGTTGGATCGGGGTGGGTAAGCCAAGATGATCATCCCTAATACTATATATTCAAAAGCCTCAATGAATTAGTAGCACTTGAGAAGTTTCGAATGTGAGATCGGGTTTCATTTTCTCAATCATTTGCCCTTCTACATCTTTCTCTCTCTTTGTGAGACATCCAACACAAACCCTCTGGTTTCTCTTAAGCCTAGATCCAAGATCCGTCTCTTAGGCGACCTCAAAACTCACCCATGAAAACTGGATTACAAGGAGAGGGTGTACAAAAACTTATATAAACAAGGCCAAGTCAATATGTAGTCGATGTGGAACATTAGAAACGTAACACCCAACATCTCCACTCGTAAAAAAAAAAAAAAAAAATTCACAGTTGGTGCCTGGTGGCGGCGGCACTCGGCAAGGGGGTGGTCCCAAGTAGTCATAAAAGTTTAGGAAACTATTCTATCAATCAAGTTGTTCAAGAAAATAACAGTTGAGTCTTTAACTCTGCTTATTCTTTGCTCCTACACATCTGCCCTTAAGACTTTGGAAGTTGGTAACATTGTGACACTTTCACATGTGATTTAAGTTATCCGACCTTCAAAGGGGGTTGGTGTATGGATTTTAGAAGGTCTGACAAAAAAAAAAGTAATAATAATAATAGAAAGGTCGGTTCACGTTGCCGAAACATCAATTACCAGGGGTGTTCCTCTTAAATTAAGCCAACGGTCTCGTTTTTTTCTACAATTTTTTTAGATTCATGTAACCATTTTTATTTTTTTTGATCGGCAATTTTTTTTTTATTAGCCTTACACGTAGGGGAAATGTGAAATGTGCTCGAACTTTGTGCCAAAAAAATCTAAATCGAGATCACGGCCATAAATGAAATGAAATTTTATCGAAATGGTGCCACCAGAATTTACTTAATGTTCTTCTTAAACGAAATGAAATGGAAATTTTTACTGTTCGCTTCGGTACCGTTAAATAAATAAAAGCCGAAATGAGCTTGGCTTGATCATAAACGAGTCGAGCTCTTATCGAGCCGAGCTAGGGTAATTTTACCAAGCCTTTTAAACGAAATTTAGCTTTGCAGTTCTGAATCGGAAGTTTTATGAAGCCTCGTTAACTAAACGAGCCTAAAAATCAAACGCGAGCTTTGCTCATTTACTAATCGAACCGAAATTTGAATCGAAATTAACGAAAGTTTAGTTACGGCCTGCTTCATGCATTTCTGGTTCGTTTCATGCTCTTCATTAAGTGAGTTACACGCGAGGACAAAGATATACTAAGTAAAGGCACACCGTCATAAAATGCCACCCAAGACGCCTCTAAAGTTGGTTAGAAACCAATCAAAGAGAGACACAAAATATGGGCCAAGCCTAATGATAGGTGTCGAAAAGCACCTATTTGATCCTTTAATTTACACGTTAATAGTCCATTTGTTATGTTACTTGGCGAATTTTGATAGTTGCATGGTGTTTGCAGGCATTGGAGCGGGTTGGACCATGAAAAGATGCAATTCGGATGTCTTAGAAGTGTCAAAAGTGCAAAGGAAACACCTGCGTAACTCCGCTGAGCATCGTAGAAAAAGCCGGCCCAAAGTTGCTGAAATTCTAGTCCGGACGGCCCTTAAGTCCGTCCGGACGGTCCGGACCAAGTTAGGTCGGCAGAACGCGATTTTGTGTAACTTTTAGGGTTTTGCATAAATAGAGGCCGGCTATGTACGTTCTGGGGGTCGAAAATCAGATCTCAGCATTGGAGAAAGGCTACTCAGAGAGAAAAATCAAGAGATATAGATGTTCTTCGCGATTTCTCCAACTTCAAGCGCTCCAACTTCTTCCATGGCCGGCTAAAGCACCTATCTAAGGGAAGGATGAAACTCTACGTCGAGTAATCTCTTATTTTGTGTAGGTTAGGGTTTTAATCGAATCGGATTATATGTTCAGAACTTGGTTTCATAAAACTAATAGGAATCGTGGTTTTATTCTTTCAATCTATTGTGTATTGGCATACCGGTTGTCAAATACTAGTTCATATAATTGTTTTCGATGTTGTGTTTGGAGTTCTGAGATAGATTATGCTCGTGAGACGGATCGTGCCGCATTGTGAGACGGTCCGTGCTACGGGATAGTCTATGCCTTTTAACAAACACGTATTTTCTTGACGATTATCAATGGGGATTGCAAGCCTTAGCGATAGTCCCTTGTGATTCGATTATCAACCTAATCTATACGAAAGTCGTGGTTACGAGGGTAGAGTGGATTCTAAACCCTAGATTCCCTCTCCATCAATTTAAATCCTTTTTAATTATTGCACTTTTTAGTTTAATTATTTCACAACTAATCAAACATCTTTTTACCGAATTAAATTAAAGGTTAATTGGAATTAATGCAACTCAGCCATTTGTCCCTGCGGATCGACACTCGGACTTGACCACTGTTCTTTTGAAGAAGGGTTAATTCCTTGTTTTTATAAATATATTTTTGGTGTGAAAAACGACCTACCAAATTTTGGCGCCGTTGCCGGGGACAATTTGCACGGTTGCTTAGTTTCGATTAGTCTTAATTTTAATTCCTAGTTTAGGACTTTTTAATTTCCTGTTTGCTAAGTGATACTCAGGGCACAAGTACCGAAGCATTCAATTGAGCAAGATCGACCAGTGAAAAGCGGTGCCGTGATATAAAAGCGATATCGTTGCTCACTGTAAGTCTTGTTTCCCTTTTATTTGCTTGTCTCTGTGTATGTTTGGTCGTCGGTCTTAGAAACCTCAACTTCTTCCTCTCAATCTAGATATAGAAAAAAAACGTAGAGTTAAGAGTGAGACTGATTTAGCATCAATGGGGGATTCAGAACGGTGCTAATCCGCCAGTGGCGCTTGTTAGCGCCCCCCCTACCTTACACACACACACTTTTTTGCCATCATCTTATGCTTTTGCACCATCATGCATCCAGTTGCCACCGTTCACGGCAACCCACTATGAGATTAAAACCAGCATATTGAATGCGTTGCCCAACTTTCACGGGTTCCCTAAGGAGGATCCCTATCAGCATATTGATGAGTTCATAGCCATAAGCTCCACACTTCAAATTCATAATTTTCCTAATGAGGTGCTTAGGTTAATCTTGTTCCAATTTTCACTAAAAGAGAATGCCAAACATTGGCTCAAGATTTTTACCCGCTTAACTTCGATCACTAGGGATCAACTTAAGGATGCGTTCCTTAAGAAATACTTCTCCACAGGGAAAACAGTTCATTATCGGAAACTGATCACTTCGTTCCGACAAAATGACAATGAGCCTCTTCACGAGGCTTGGGAGAGGTATGGTAACCTCCTTAGGAAGTGTCCGCACCACAACATTCCACAGTGGCAATTGGTGCAATGTTTTTATGATGGGCTGAATTCTCATTATAGGATGATGGTCGACGCCTCCTGTGGAGGCTCGTTAATGAATAAAAATGAGCAGACGGCATGGGAGCTAAAAATGAGCAGACGGCATGGGAGCTCTTTGAAACAATGAGTGATACATCCCAGCACCATGCCACTTACCAGCATAGTGATAGGACAACCAGCACAACCAGTTCTTCAAAGCCACGGGGTTTGTATGAGGTTAGCCCCTCTGACCACCTCGCGCGTAAGGTTGACTCTCTCGCTGAGAAACTTGACCAGTTTTTGAATTTGGGCTTAACTGCTACCCCACCTCCTCCTACTTTTCAGGAGGCTTGCTCTCTATGTGCTAGTCCAGCCCATTATGTTACAGAGTGTCCAGCGAGAGACCAGTTTCCAGGTTTTGCAGAAGAGCAAGTTCACGCTGCTCAGGGGTACTCTAATGTTCAGAGTTATCCTAAACCGGGTGATCCTTCTAATAATGTTTACCACCCGGGTCTTAGGAACCATCCTAACTTGTCGTGGCGACGGCCACAAGACAATGCCCCTGCCCCACAGTCTAGGCCATGGTCCACACCGTTTAATCCTGCGGCCTATCGGTATGCAAACAATCAGCAGCCACCCCCTAATCGTGTGCCAGCCCAGTCCTCGAGGGATCCCTCCTTCGAGGATAAGTTTTTAAAAGCATTTGAGATGATGACTGCTACCCAACAGCAGGTGAATTCTCATACACAATCCATTGCACGGATGGAGGCGCAATTGGGCCAATTGGCTAACACAATGAACCGCAGAGAGGAGGGTAGGTTGCCTAGTCAGCCAATTCAGAACCCAAGAGGCCAACACCAGTGTGAGGGGAGTCAAGGGACTGATAACTTCCAACAAGCGAATGTTCTCATGTCCCTTCGAAATAAGAGAGAAATTGAAACCCGACCAGAGAAGCCACAATGTGTGGAGCACCAGGCTCCCTCTTCCCCATCTAATTCCGGGGAGGGGAATTCTCGTAGTAAGGAGGCAATCCCTCCAACCACTACTTCGCCACCCACCACCACAACCATGGGCTCTAAGGCACCATCCTACGTGCCTAAAGCCCCTTTTCCTGCTGCTTTACATGGCCCATCTCCCTATGTAAAGAAGCCTACTTCTATGGAGGATACGCTAGAGATATTCAAACGCGTGAATGTCAACATACCCCTCCTTGAGGCCATAAAGCAAATCCCGAATTATGCCAAGTTTCTGAAGGACCTCTGCACTCACCAGCGGAAATCTCGGACAAATGTGTCCAAAAAGGTCCTTCTCACTGAGCAAGTGAGCTCAGTCTTTCAATCCATCACTCCCCCTAAGTTACAAGATCCTGGCACACCTACCATTCCCATTGTCATTGGTAGCCATTGTCTCGAGCGTGCGCTTCTAGACTTAGGGGCTAGTGTCAATTTAATTCCTTACTCGGTGTACGAGCAGTTGGGACTTGGAGAGTTGAAACCTACGACGGTAACCTTACAATTAGCTGACCGATCCATAAAGGTACCGCGTGGTGTAGTTGAGGACGTTCTGGTCAAGGTCAATGATTTCTACTTCCCTGCCGACTTTATAGTCCTTGACACAGACCCGGTGAACACCCTCAGGCAGCAGACACCTGTTATACTTGGCCGTCCGTTCTTGGCGACGGCCAATGCTAATATACATGTGAAGAGTGGAGAGATGGAGGTCACGTTTGGTAACATGACTCTGAAGCTCAATGTTTATAATACCGCAAAACAACCTCAAATGGAGGAAGAGTGTTTTGCAGTCAATGTTAATACGGAACAAGTAGAGGGGTCTAGTTTCCACGAGGGCACTGATTTTTACAAAATTGCTAGTCTTGAGAATAATTCTTTCACTAATTTTAGTTGTGATGATTCTTTAAAGACTTACTTAGCTCACTGTGGTGATAATTTTGAACTTAATGAATCTATTGAGCAAGTGAGTTCATTGGTGGACTCTGCTCCTTGGTCAGTTATTGAGGAGTGGATATCTCATGGGGATGCTTTCCAACCTTTTTCATTATCTCCACTCCTGATTGCCACAGAGTCGCCTAATTGTGAGTTGAAACTTTTGTCATCCAATTCTCGTGTTAAATTGTTGGGGCCAGTAGAGATTATGTCGGGTGTCCTATCTACTCCTAGTGATCAGTCTGAACAGGATAGGTTAATTGACAACACCGACAAGACATCAAGGAAGTCACATATGATTTTGCAATTGGCATAGAGCCCTTTGGTCCAACTCGTAGAGTTTTGTTGGGGGTACTTTTGCACAAGCACACCTCTCCTTGGTATGGTGATTTTCGTTGTATGGTGACTAGAGGAACAGTTCCAACTCAATTATGTGACCAACCGTTTCTCATTGTTGTGGGAGAGTGGAACGACATCTTTTGGGATGATCCATCTTGTGTGAATTTTAAACGGAGGATTAAATTTTTCTTTGGCGTTGGGTGTCGCGTGACTCGTGACAAGTCTAGAGACTATAAATCCCGGGAGTTTCATGACAACTCCAAGTGTTAGCCGTGCTTTCGAACGGCTTGTTTTGGTCCGTATAGCCACCTAATTTCTAGCCTTAGGTTTGTGTATCCGGGTTTGAACAATCTTATTGCGATTACCTCTGATAGTCATTAAAGACGATGGGCTCGGCTTTTTGAGGAAAAACCTTGAGAAGTTTAACCTCGCCGAGTCGACTTTACCCTGATTGTTGTGATGACCTTCTACACAAATTTAAGTGAGGAATTAGGGAGAAAAATAGTACCCGTGCCTTTTCAAGTGAAGAAAGTGGTGGATTCTATTGTTTTCATATTGATTCTTTTTGCTTTCAGTTGTGATTTGTTTATTTTTCTTTATTTTGTGTCTGTGAGGACTAACACATGTAGGCTTCTTGGTTCAAGTTGGGGGGGGTCTCTTTCCCAACCTATTTTTCTCTTGTGTTGTTCGCTCGTTCGAGGTGATCTCTTTCCTCTTTCTTTATTTCTGCCCTTATCTTTTAGTGTCTATGCGTTCAATGAGGACATTGCACTGTTGAAGTTGGGGGGAGAGATTACTTTGTCACTTGTCTTGTTTATATTTAGAGTCTTGAAAATCCAAAAAAAATTTAAAAATTTAAAAACTAAAAAAGAAAGTTGCGTCAAGGGCATTGGATGCTTGAGTGCACTTAGTCTTGATTGATTGCTATTGATTAGTGTTGTGAGTGTTTGTCATGCGAATTGATGTCTTGATGCGAGTTCATGGATCGGTTTAAGCTTGTGAATGAAATATTGATAGAAAGCACTTGGTTAGCCCGTATTATCTATGGTTGGATAGTGTTTGATCACTTGAGTTCATGCTTTCTCACGCGCACTATCCCACTTTGGGCGGTCACTGGCCTAGAATTTGGTTTACATGTCATTGATGTTCCGGTGTTAGTTGATTGTGTTCATGGATTAATTGGAACCCCTTCCCTACATTATGTGCTAAAATTGATATTGCTTATCCGGGCATTCATTGAGTAACCGGGCAATCGGGGTTTGCTCCCACCGTATTGTTCGCGTCAAAAGATGGATAGACCTTGTGAAGGCATTGGTTGAATATGGTTAGTCTGCGTCTCTCCCTAAAGCCTTTTTGACTCGAGCAATTAAGTCCGAGGGGTCTCTCTAAACCTGGTACCCTAAGGCCATCTGGCTTGGGGATGACCGACCTAACGCTCGTTAAAAGGGTCAATTAGAAAGCCCGAGAGAACCAGGCATAGCTTGACCACATGAAAAGAGAAAAAAAGAGCAAATAAAAAAAGAGGAATCCATTGAATAAAGGGAGGGGGTGAATTTAGCAACACACCGGGCTATTGATAGTGTGAACTGTTTTCAGGGTTGGTGACTCTCTTTGTGTGGGTCTCACTAACACACATCCTTTGTGATAAATCCCTATCCGATCATAGGTGCGAAGGCTAATCTTTGTGGTAGAATGAATATGAGAATTCACTTGTTTAAGTCTTTGCATGAATGAAGCATCTTGTCCTTGACTTGCACGGCATTCGCTGCGACATTTTGAGATGTTGTCGGTTGGGTTTGAGTTGCATTTGAGTGTTCAATTCCTTGTGTGTTTTGTGGGTGATCACTGCTGAAAACCCTCACGAGACTTCACTGCCCCCATCTTTGGGGCCTCCGGGGTTTAAAAGACATATCCTTTTCCTTCTAGCTAGTTTAGTCGCAATGTTCTTTTGCTTTACTAGGGACTAGTAAAGTGTAAGTTGGGGGGTGTGATAGGTGTCGAAAAGCACCTATTTGATCCTTTAATTTATGCGTTAATAGTCCATTTGTTATGTTACTTGGCGAATTTTGATAGTTGCATGGTGTTTGCAGGCATTGGAGCGGGTTGGACCATGAAAAGATGCAATTCGGATGTCTTAGAAGTGTCAAAAGTGCAAAGGAAACACCTGCAGAACTTGTTGAGCATCGTAGAAAAGCTGTCCAAAGTTGCTGAAATTCTAGTCCGGACGGCCCTTAAGTCCGTCCGGACGGTCCGGACCAAGTTAGGTCGGCAGAACGCGATTTTGTGTAACTTTTAGGGTTTTGCATAAATAGAGGCCGGCTATGTACGTTCTGGGGGTCGAAAATCAAATCTCAGCATTGGAGAAAGGCTACTCAGAGAGAAAAATCAAGAGATATAGATGTTCTTCGCGATTTCTCCAACTTCAAGCGCTCCAACTTCTTCCATGGCCGGCTAAAGCACCTATCTAGGGGAAGGATGAAACTCTACGTCGAGTAATCTCTTATTTTGTGTAGGTTAGGGTTTTAATCGAATCGGATTATATGTTCAGAACTTGGTTTCATAAAACTAATAGGAATCGTGGTTTTATTCTTTCAATCTATTGTGTATTGGCATACCGGTTGTCAAATACTAGTTCATATAATTGTTTTCGATGTTGTGTTTGGAGTTCTGAGATAGATTATGCTCGTGAGACGGATCGTGCCGCATTGTGAGACGGTCCGTGCTACGGGATAGTCTATGCCTTTTAACAAACACGTATTTTCTTGACGATTATCAATGGGGATTGCAAGCCTTAGCGATAGTCCCTTGTGATTCGATTATCAACCTAATCTATACGAAAGTCGTGGTTACGAGGGTAGAGTGGATTCTAAACCCTAGATTCCCTCTCCATCAATTTAAATCCTTTTTAATTATTGCACTTTTTAGTTTAATTATTTCACAACCAATCAAACATCTTTTTACCGAATTAAATTAAAGGTTAATTGGAATTAATGCAACTCAGCCATTTGTCCCTGCGGATCGACACTCGGACTTGACCAATGTTCTTTTGAAGAAGGGTTAATTCCTTGTTTTTATAAATATATTTTTGGTGTGAAAAACGACCTACCACCTAACCCAAAACAAAGCCACCTAAACCAAAACCAACCCAAACCCTAAACAACCATCAACCTAAGACAGCAGCCATCAACAACCTTTGACCGATGGAAAAAACACAGACCCAATGAGATCTCCAACCAACCACACCATCATCTAAAAAGATCACGGGACCATTTCTTCCAGTCGTTGCACCTCGCACAATGGGAACACCAACCGATCCAAGCAATCTGAAGCCCAAAGCCACTTCAACACGGTGCTAAAAAACAAACTGAAGAAGAGAGCAATGTCGCCCAAAGACAACCAAGAGTCGTCACAAGAAGATCGTGAAACCCCAAACCCCAGGTGTTGCAACACCATTGGCTGTTAGGCCATTGAACCAAGAACATACACCAATGATAATGGCGGGAGCAGCAAACGAAACTGGCAAGCCGTTACTCAAAAACAGGCCGCACCCAACAGTGCGTAGGTGCCGGAAAACCACTGCAGATGGGGGAAGGAGGATAGCTATCGGGAGAGAAAAAAAAGGGTGTTTGATCGAAATAACCCATTTTCCAAAACTATTTCGCAATCTACCACACTTTTCAAACTATTTTGAAAAATAGTCTTTCGCGCATTTCTGAAAATGCAATATGAGCTTGACATGCCATCTGGCATGCCACATCAGCGTATACGGGAGCCGTATATACGACAATTGCGTGTATTTAGAATGCACAATAACTTTACTATAACGCATATCTAAAATGCAAAATAAAATTGGATCACGTACTTCTAGAGTGCGCAATAACTTTAACTATAATGCATATCAGAAATGCAAAATCTAATTGGATTGCACACCTTACTTTAATCATACAGTCATACCCCACTTGTTTTTTAACCATATCAGGTGGTGAGCTGTAAACTTTGGATCAATACAAATTTCTTTGGTTTAGTACAAATTTGTGTAGTGGATAATTTTCATTTAAGCACGGTATAACTCATGTCGCAGAACGGAAACAAGCATAAATTGCATAATAATGATCTCTAAGTTCAAAGCAACTAATGACGAAGAAAAAATTTCCCAACATAAAATCAAATTTGCAGCACAATTTTGGAGCAAACATACAAGCATAATACTGCCTTAATAAGCAATAATAATAGTACAACAAACCACGCCGGAATGCGGAAACAACTTAAATTGCCGCTTAATTGAGGATTGATTTTTGAATCACGGATTGAACGTTGTTCAGCGTGATATTCAAATAACCAGACTTCCGTGTAGGGTGGAAGAGAACAATCTCCCACAGTATGAGACAACTACCGACGTCATATATTTCTGGAAATATCCCTTGTTCGCATGTCTTGAATGGAGGGTGGCCAAAAAAGATCCTATGGGATCCTGTTCATTTAAAATATAAAAAAATGGCTAATCATATTGGCGAAGTGGGTCACAACTATATTAAATATAATTTTGTAACATTCATTTACCTTCAACTCCAATAATCGGGATCCTAATTCATTTCGCACACATGATTTCACCAATGCGACAACCTAAAAAAAAATAGTATAAGTTGCACCATAAAGACGTCAAAATAACAAATGTGAAGCTATACAATAACTCACCAGTTTCACCTGTGACAAATTTGGTAGATTTGTCACTATAGCCAAATCTAAGTATTCTGGAAATTCTAGGTACCCTTTTGCACACAACAGATACCCACGCAGAATTTTCGAAGAAATCATTGTCCTCACTTGCCACATTAAGGGCTCTATGAATCACTTGTTGTGTGTTCAAACTCTCACCTTCATATATCCCAGCCTCTTTCCATCCCAATGCCATTTGAACCAAACCAGCTGGCCCTGGAATTATATGTCCAAGAGGACGATGACGTGCGGCAGGTGGAGAACTACTTTCTCTAACATCAATCCGCGGTCATTTCGGATCGCTTTTGTCCATTGTTGTCTTTTATGTTTTCTAATCTTACAATGACATCAAAGGCTCCACCCTTGTTAAAAGGAGGGGATACGGCTATGCAAAAAAAAAAAAAAAAAAATCCACTCTCATTGATGGTAGAAGACTAGATTATGAGAGGGAAGAGAGAGAAAGAGGGAGTTCATACCAACTGGAGAAGATCGCGACGATCGTGTACAATAGGAGTGATCGAGCTACCAAATCGCGCAGGGGAAGGATGAAACACCGGGCGCAGGAGGAGGGAGGATGGAGGATGGCTATTGCACATGAGGGAGGAGGGAGACCGCCCCTCGATCTCGCATCAGATCTGTAGAAAAGGAAAGAGGAGGTAGGGCTTTGTCTGGTTTTAAAATAACACACATTTCTGATATGCGTGATCATTAAAGTTATTACGCACTCTTAAAGTGCGAGATCTAATTTGATTTTTCATTTCAGATATGCGCGATTGTCGACAGCTCTCATCTACGCTGATGTGGCATGCCAGATGGCATGTAATGTTCATATTGCATTTCAGAAATGCACGAAAGGCTATTTTTCAAAATAGTTTGAAAAATGTGGTAGATTGCGAAATAGTTTTGAAAAATGGGTTACTTCGATCAAAAGCTCGAAAAAAGAAGAAAGGAGAGAGATTAATCGCATTCAAAAAAATTTCTTTATTAGATTACTCATTCATATTGACACAAAAAATCTAAAGAGTATAAAATTGTTACCTTAAAGCGGAAAAGAAAATCCCGAAAAAAGTAGAACACAATTTTTGTTTTTTCTAAACCTTTTTCCAACTATGCTCGACATTTTTATACTCTCCATATTTCTCTTGTCAAGATGAATAACATTTTGACAAAAAATTTAACTAAAAATCCACAAGACATCAGAAATACCAACTTGCTTCAAAAATAATAAATTTAGAAGCAACACTTCCTATAACTCCTACAAAGTCTGAATGCATTGATCCATCTTTTCTGGTTGCCATTCTCAACCGAACTATAGCAATGCTTCTGTTAAATAAACAACCGAACGACTCCACCAGGCAGGCAGCCACAGGTCATAACGCACTCTTTGCACCACATCCACTCCACCAATCATCGGAATGTTTACAAAATACCATAAGGCCCCAATATCTTACTCCCTCCGTCCTCTAAAGTTAGACATTTTCGGGAGTGCATGCCATTTTTAAATTGCCTACATCTTTCAATTCATAACGTTTTATGTGATGTTCAGAATTTTGTTTAAAAAAACTAATTGAAATCTATCAAACGAGATCCATATTGCTTATATAAAACATTACATATTAAAAGAAATAATCAATTTTTTCATGGGACTGAAATAATGAAAGTGTCTAACTTTAAGAGACGGGTGTTGCAACAACAACAAAAATCTCGTGGACACAAACTCGACACTAAAAAAGTAAATATAACGGCAGTGTGGGGCTGGCTTACAGGGTGTGCCATCCTGTGTAACAGCAGTTCCAGAACAAGAGAGAGAGAGAGAGAGCGCGTGCTCCGGTACCATGTTGCACGCAGATGTGCAGTAACACAATGGAAACATTACTTTGGACATGAATGCCACACTCATGGCAACCAACTAATCCAAATCCTTACATTTGACACCAAAAAACACGAACTCTATAAACCCCTAAAAATACCACAAGCAGTTATTGTAGGATTTAAGTTTCCGAAGCACTAAAAAAAAGTTACTGTAGGATTTTAAGTACAAGCAGGGAAAAAAGAGAGAACAGAAATGAGAGAAAAAAATGGATACAACAAGAAGTCAAAAGAAAGTTCTATTTACTTTTTTCGGTCAGAGCCATTGTTAAAAGACAAACGGGGGAACAAAAAGAATATACAATCATCAAGACTAAAAGATTTACGTCAAGCTTGCCGATCAAAAGACAGATTTATGTTAAGCAATTTACAACAAAGGTAAGTCATCATCACAGACGTGTTTGAAGCACAAACCCCAGAACTTAATCTTCTACCGCTTGAAGTTACTAAGACCAGCCAGGTGGGGGACTGACAATGAATAATGAGGTGTTTCTGCAACTGTATACGGCTTGGCATTGAAATTAGGAGCAGAACCAAATGCAGTGCCAACCGACCCGAATGGTGGGAATCCCCTGCTAGCAGGAATACCAGATCCATATCCCACCTGTATATGGCTCATATGCAGGGCGGGAAGATGAGTGGAGGCCCCGAGTGAATAGTGTGTATAGGGTGTAGTAAGATATGGTGCGGTTTCTGCAGCAGACACACCAGGTGGGTGATGATGCTGCAGAGACTGAATAGGGTGAGCCGTGCTTACATGATCCAGACGGATTTTTTTAGCAGCTTGCTGTTGAGGTGGAGTACTAGAATCAAAACGTTTCCTCCTATCCTGCTCTTGCGGCTGGGCCAATACAGAAACGGATTGCCTAGCACTGCTCTTGTCCACTTCCTTTGATGGTTGACCCTTGGTGACAGGGGCTGGTGCAACACTTCTCTGCTGTGTTAACAACTCTTGCGGCTGGGCCAATAAGACAACCGATTGCCTAGCACTGCTCTTGTCCACTTCCTTTGGTGGTTGACCCTTGGCGGCAGGGGCTGGTGCAACACTTCTCTGCTGCATTAACAATTCTTGTGGCTGGACCAATACGGCAACTGATTGCCTGGCACTGCTCTTGTCCACTTCCTTTGGTGGTTGACCCTTGGTGGCAGGGGCTGGTGCAACACTTCTCTGCTGCGTTAACAACTCTTCAACACGTGTCTTAAGGGCCTCAGGTGAGTATTGAGATTCAAGACCATGCAATTCGATGCATCTGATTACTGCTCGGAGAGCAGTTAGTTCTTTCCTTATGGCCTTATCCTGTGAACGGGTTATACAAGCGGAAGTTAGTAACTTGTAATGGTAGATAGTGTGGAGAATTTATATCCATCTCAAAACCAATTGGCAATGAGTGGAATGTCTCAACATATATTAAGTGATCACCCATTCCACTCCTAAGCAATGTGGGACAATTTTCCTCAACCTCCCCCCTCACGTGCAGCCGCATTTGTGGTCTGTCACGTGTGACCACTTTTGGGTCCTATCATCGTGCAGCCTTTTTGCTGGTCTGTCATCGTGGGGCGTGGATTGTGAGTTTTTTTTTTTTTAAATGTGGAGTGGAATAGGCCCCGCTCTGATACCATGTGGAGAATTTATATCCATCTCAAAACCAATTGGCAATGAGTGGAAGGTCTTAACATATATTAAGTGATCACCCATTCCACTCCTAAGCAATGTGGGACAATTTTCCTCAACAGATAGGAAGTATTTTAGAGCCATAAAACAAAAACTAAAGTTGATGGCACAAGGAAAAAAAAAAAAACAAAAAGTTTGTATGACTTGAAAAGTGGGAAATTTAATTCCTTCCATAGTCGATAGCTAAGATATCAAACGACCCATTATAGATGCTAAGTTGAAAAGTTCATGACAATCTTTACACTAAAATAGAAAGCAAAGATAGAGAATTGATTGAAAGAAAGGTTGTTACCAAGGGAGTAAGGTTGAAAGAAAAAAAAAAGGAAAGGTGAAAACCTATTATGCGAGCTTAGGATGAAAGACATTTGATGCAAATAGAGCACACAAATTTTATCCAAGGTCAGCACGAGGAAATCTGGTGGACCAACTAAAATATTGCCATTAAAGGGTGAGAATGTTTAGTTGAGATGGGACATGTTGGATAACAAAGTTGTTAAATAGAATTACATGACCAAGGAAACGCCTAAAGAATGGAGGAAAAGGACAATACATGAATAGAGCCTCCGGAGTCGCATAATGAGATAGTGGGAAAAAGTAATGAGCATTGCCTAATAATGATGACAGTCACACGGTCAAGCATAGAACTCAATCTCAAAAGATAGTCATTGAGGTGAGGGTGCCCTTAGGCTAAATAATTGAAAGTAGAAACTACACTTGTGTACTTCAACTGATTTTCAAAGACACCACCAACTTCAAAATTGGTTAAGAGATGTATCATCATTTAGTGAGCGCTGGAAACTTAGCCCTTTTGGGCACATTTGATTGTCGGGTTATCTTTAGAAAGAATTGAATAAGAAGGGATTAAGAATGTGGATAGAGGGGATAATTGGGGCCCACCACCAATGGGATAATATAAAAGAATATATGAATACTGGATTAGTTGTACCGTGTTTGCTTAGGGTGGGATAAAGGGTGGGATGAGTATTATTTTTTATTGTTGGAAGAGGAGGGAACCTAATACAGACTAGTAAATACCACCTCCCAGGTGGTATTGGTTAGTACCCCATATGGGGCACGAGATAATCCAGTGCTGTCCAGTCCCCCTTTAACGAAGTGTGTGTCAAACACCCGATTACAACTAAAGGGGGGCCATGTGGGTCCCCATGTTAGGGGGAATCCCAATCCCCTCAGGAGTCCCCAAATTCACACAAGCCAATATTTGTCGATAATATTTGTGTTGGGGTTAATTAACATCCTGAACACTTTCTCTTATCTCAAACATGTTATTAGAGCCACAACCTAACCATAACCCACCACCATAGCCACCGCCATACGCCGTCAATCCACCTGACTGTCAGTCTGCAATCAAACAAGCCCTTTGTATCTTGGTACTCACAATTTATCAATAATATTTGTGTCGGGGTTAATTAACACCATGAGCACTTTTTCTCTTGTTTAACCCCCTGAGCACTTGTTCTCTTCTCTCAAACATGGTATTCGAGCCACAACCTAACCATTAACCACCACCATAGCCGCCATTGTACGCCGTCAATCAGCTCTCGACTGTCCCTCAATCAAACAAGCCTTTTGTATCTTGGAACCGTAGGTCCGCCTAAACCCTGAAAACTCTTCAAACCTCCATCTACAACACCAAAATCCCAAAAAACCTCTCGTAAACCTAGCCTACTAGTCAAAAACCTTACCCCAACCTTCAAACCCCAACCCCTTGATTGAAACCTGAACCCCGATCCTCGAGATCCTAACACAGTGATCGAAAGCCCTCACCCAGTGCTCAAAATCCCCAATAGGCTGTTTGAAGTCCCTCACATAGTACTCATGACTCTCAAACCCTCTTACCCAATGCTCGCAGTGTTGATTCTGGTCTGTTCAATGCAAGGTTTTGATTCCCGTTATGTACCGGCCAGTACGTACTGAATTTAAGTGAAACCGGTACCCTAACCATTTAATATTGTCCCAGATACAATAATGGTGCTTACCAACGGATTCCGGCTATTCCGACCAATATTGAACATGGCTATAACTTTGATTCCGAGTGATACTAGTACTCACGAGCCTCAAACCAGTACCCTTACCCTCTAGTACTCACGGCCCTCAAACCGGTACCCTAACCCCACAGTACTCATGGCCCTCAAACCCTCTCACTCAGTGCTTGCAGTGTTGATTCTGGTCTATTCAAAGCAAGGTTTGGATTCTCGTTCCATACCAGCCAGTACATATTGCATTTGAGTGAAACCAGCACCCTAACCCTCTAAATACCATCCCAGATACAATTTCGAGTGCTTATTGGGTATTCTGCATATGCAATCTGCATCTCACCATGTAACCTTATCCAATCTGCGCCTCAACTCTCACCCATGGAGGTCTTCTCGTCTTGACTATGTGAATCACTCTCTCTCTCTCTCTCTCTCACACACACACACACACACACACAAGTCCCCCTCTCTCTTAATCTCTGTTGTTAATGAGTTTTTCTTCTTCTTGGGAATATGAACCATGAACCACCGAACAAATCTTGTGGGAAGATGAAAAATCATCGCCTGGAAGTTGAATGGAGTAGTTGAATTAGAGAGCACATTAACTTTTTTTTTTTGGAGAAATGCTAGTGTGTATTGGGAGCACATCTTTTTATCCAATTTCTAGTATTTTATCTTTTCTTTTCAGCCTACTTGTTTTAAGTTGCAAAATATATTTACTAAGTATTCAAACATTGACAATGAAGGTTATATAACTAGACATAGAGTTTATATATAAAAAAAAAAAAATTAATAGCAAGAAATCTGAAGCGGGACCCGGAATTACACTGATATTCAGAACCTTGATTCAATGCTTGTTTTATTGCTTGATTTGTTGTTCTTTGCTCTAAGATTGTTTGATCTTCTGTTCATGGCTTGGTAAGTTGCTTCTTGTGTTATTTGTTGTTACATTGCCGGACGAAGTACACATATTGTTATTCAAAAGAGAAATTGCTACTTGATTAAGAAGGTGCAATACTTGCTTCCACTTGAATGTGGTGGTGATTCTCAATGTCCATTTGAGAAAAATATGATGTTTCAAGTTGGTGTAGTTCAGAATCAGAGAGTTTGACTACAAACCAGGAGGACTCTAACGTTGAACTTCCCAAGTTGTTTTAAGGCTCCACTTTGTCCGAGTTTGAGGAGCAGATGAACTTCAATCTAGTTAGGGTTGAGAAGGAGACAAAACAATTTCGGTGATGTTCCCATAAGTGTTATCTATCCAAGTGGAAGTGTTCTTGAAGGTGAAAGTATATTCGAGAGTAGAGATGAATTCAAGAGTGTGAAGGATGTTCCCAAAGCTGTCACCAAGCTTTTAAAGGAGGATGGCGTTGTGTTTCCTCAAGAGTTCACTACAAAGGAAGAGTTTGGGAATGACATTCAAAATCTTCCGGTCTATGATGAGTATCTTGATGACGATAAAGAAGAAAGGGTTGAAGATATTGAGCAAGTGGTACAAGAAAGCCGTGAAAGTGATGGTGCTTTGGGTATACTTTCAAAGCACGAGTCTGTGGAAGATCCACTATTGCTTGAAGACCTTGGAGAGCCAAAAGGTGAGGATTTGCGCTCAATGACCAAAAAAAAAAGAAGGTTAATGTAGTCTAGCCCTAATTGATTGGAAGGCGACAAGCTTAGGTTGGTTTGGTTAGGTACTTAGGTAATAAGGGTACTTTAATCACCAAGATTACTTACGAATTACGATTTCAACAAAGCAACGCAATTCTAAAAAAGTCTTCTTCCACTACCCTAACATAGAATCAGAGGTTTGGTTCCTTGGGGTTCAAGTTCAAGGCTCTCCATGTGCATGTGTTTTCTACTTGTATTCTTCTTCTCTATTTGCATTTTCTTCCCAACACAGATGTTCAGATCTCCGGTCAATCCACCTGAAGGAGGGTGTTGCTTGGTATAGATTACGTGCCATTTCTACCAGCTTAAGCTTTTGGAACAAGTGATAACTCAAAAAGTAATAAACCAAATAACTCAACATGGCAACTGAGCTAGGAAGCAACTATTTAAATCACAAAACCATAAAAAATAATTGTGCTTGAAGAAAGTTGCGTGACTTGCATAGTACCTTGCATACATGCTTGGCCCACTCTTTTTCATGAATCAAGTATCTTTGTAGGAGAGGTCTTGGCGGGAACTCGTCAACTAGACTGAATCCATAAATATATCTAATGGCCTCCAGGTACAGTTTTCTTTTAATAAGACGTCTGATAAAATCTGAAAACAGAGCATGCAGGTTTTCTCAAATTGCTCAGGGATGGCCCATTGGAAGAATAGGTTAATGCAATGACATCAAGAGGGGAAGTCATAACAGTACAACAACAACAATAACATAACCCAGTCTCCAATAATTGGGGGTATGGGCGGGGGATGAATAGGAGACAGACCTAACCTTTGGCAATAAATGCACAAAGTGGTTGCTCCTAAAATACCCACTGAAAACTATTATCTTGAGACGAAAATACTAAACCAAATACCAAACTAAGCAAAGTTCCACTTCCAGCTAATATAAATAGTGTGAAACAAATATATTAGCAACAAAGAATGTGTATGGGCATTGGTACGATACAGATATACTGATACCATGAAAACTAAAAAAAGAAATGGCTACACTACTCCTATAAATATTGTGTTTCTATAAGTTAAGAGGAAAGTAAAACATGTTAAAATCCACATAAAATACAAGCAGCGTTCTAATGTTTATCCATTTTAGGGCGGAGGGAGTACAAATAATTAACATTTGACTGAGTCTCAACATATCCATGCCGTGCCCATGTTTGTGTCCCGTGTAAGTATCTGTACTACAACCACAGATTCACCAATCTGTGGGAGCCAAAAGGTAGAATAATAGGACAAAACAGCCAATTGCAACATAGGTACTCTAATTCCTATTTCTCATAGGTATGCAAATTTACTTTGAAATTGCGACATACAATGAGTCCTGTTAGAGCTTGTCCCACATTGGTTAATTATAACCTCCAAAGCTAGTATATGAGCCTGGGCGGCCTCTCCACTCATTGCCAATTGGTTTTGAGTTGGATGCTTTAACATGGTATCAGAGCTAGACTTTCGGAGGCTTTTGGACAAGATTTTGTTAATTAGTTGCCCCGTTATTTGTGCCTTAAGTGCACCTTGTTTTGTTGTGGATCCATTGTTTAACTCTCCACGTGCGAGTCAGGGGTCGCACGTGCGGGGGAGTGTTAGAGCTTGTCCCACATCGGTTAATTATAACCTCCAAAGCTAGTATATGAGCCTGGGCGGCCTCTCCACTCATTGCCAATTGGTTTTGAGTTGGATGCTTTAACACTAAGTACCTAACATTACAAAAGTTATCGGTACCTTAAGGCCCCCCTGTTTACGCTTTCGTCACAAACAAATTAAGCATGTCGTATCAGTGTATCACATATTCTATACAGAGATCCATTGTATTTGCTTACTTTCCAATCATGAAAGCATTGATTAAACAGACATGAGAAGTAAAGACGGATAGATTTAACCTATTGGCAGGAAAAATATGCCATGGTAAAAATGTGAGTCTCCAAAAAAAGACTGCCATAGAATAACTTCTGCTATATTGCTCAATCCAAGAAGCTTACACATGAGTTCAATTGGTTAGTCATAAGTTGTATGATAGTAAAACTTAGTAGGCGAGGGAGGGTTTAAATCGCAGTATCGGGAAACGTAACGTTATCGGTGATACGGCTGGATATCAGTTGATCGGACAGTATTCGCCGTATCATTAATAAATAACAGTATCGGAGGCCCAAAATCCCATTACATAATGGCTGATAAGATACACAAGGGTTTTTTGTTTAACAACCTGATGCGACGGGTGTTATTTTCTTACGACTTGCACGTTGAATGCTACTTGGGGCTGATCAACTTTGTAGCCTGTTTCCCTAACCTCTCGTTTCTCGCTGTTCTTATCCTTCCCAACCCCTAAATCCATGTTTCACTGCATTACTAAGGCAAGGGCAAAAGCCTTGTCTAAGAAAGTGCACGAGGCAATTCAAAAATAAAATAAAATAAATGGATTAGCCAGAATTTGAGCTTGCACGCTTGAGAGAGAGAGAGAGAGAGAGAGAGAGAGAGAGAGAGAGAGAGAGTATGTGAATCAACACTTTCCTAGTTCCTTTGTTAACTCGAGAGAGAAGATTACCCTCCTTTGACTCAGTTGAGAAGATGGGAAGGATGGATTTGATAACCTTTTTCATTGCTAGAAAAATGCACAAAAGCTCATCTAATTACATTGCTCGAAAAATGCACAAAAGCTCATGTAGATGAGTTCATTCTTGGTTTGCTGATTTCGACTGAAGTCCAAAGACCTGTGCTCATGATTGTTAGTTAAAAAGTACTCTGGTAAGCTGAGATTGCATGTCATTCAATTCTGTAAAAGAGCACGAGACCTATTGAGATGGGCCACACACTGCTACAAGAACAATGCTTTTGGCAGTTTTTAATGCTTAGTGACAGCTACTCAACGATGCAAATCACTACTTGTCTCCCAAGCATCCACGTCCCCATCTTGACGGGCACGTGGCCATCGCAATGAACTATTACCAACAGCAAAATGAGCTTTGGCATCGCGTTTCAATGCAAAAATGCTTCACTAATCATATCAAACCTATATACATACATGACAAGCTATACTAATCATGTCACACCGAAATTACAATTCATCTCAAACATTTTGGAGTCTAAAAAGAGGGAAAAAGAGACTACCAGATTTTAGTGCTGCCTCTCCTAAATCTTGGAGCTAGAAGAGGCTCACTATCTGTTGACAACCACAGCAATTATCTACACACACAAAAAATGGCAACCCTCACTACTCAGAACCTTGTTGTGAAGGTGTACACGTTCCCAGTCATTACTAAATAACTTGGGCACAGATCCACAAACACTACCTAAAAAAAAAGAGGATAAAGGAGAAGGAAATAAAAAACAAAAACTGCACATTAAACAAAACAGACAGCGTGTGGCGATGAAGCACTTGGGATGTGAAAATATGATAGACCAAAACTCCAGACCACAAAAATCATGGTGAGTTGCCAGGGTACGGAGCTTAATTTGGCAATAATCGACCATAATGGGGAGAGAGAGAGAGAGAGAGAGAGAGAGAGAGAGAGAGAGAGAGAGAGCACTTACTAGAGGCCTTATCTGCCAGTCCAAGGGCGCGAAACAAATCAATTGACTGTCTTCGGTTGGAAACAATCTCCAAGAGACCAAGAAGCTCATTCGCATGGAAACAAGAGGCCCCTTTGTAGGTGGCTAAGAACAACAAAAAGCACCACACTTCTGAAGGACTGTGCTGCTTGACCTTGTCTTTCCAATCAGACGCAAACTTCATTGCCTCTTCTTTCACAGCAGTTTTAACCTCTAGGGGGACTCCTAATAACTGACTTAGCAAGAGATTGAAAGCATTTATTGCATTTGCTTTGAAGTTTGAATTATAACAACCTAGCATTGAATCCAAGACAAGCTTTGCTGGATCTGATGCAAACTGAACACAAGGAGGAACTGCACCCTGCATTGAACACGAAGGGCCCAGAGACGAAGAAGGGACTATACTGTTCAATTGCAGATTTTCTGATACAGATTGGTCATTAAGGAGGTTGTTCACTAAAGAGATCAAGAATTATGTAACATTAATCAATTGATGCATTAGAAAGTATTAACTCAAAAAATTGTCTTAGAAACCAAATAAAAGCATCATAGTTTATCAGGATGCCATCCACTGAAAATGTTGAATACGAAACTGATCATCAAACTGTTAGCACCTAAGTTACAGGCATCAGAATCTAATCCAAATATAAGGATATCTATACACATTGAACTTTCATGTTAAAAAGGAAACAAAAGATTGTGAATGGAAAATAGACCAATTTCGTAGAAGAGGGTTAAACCTCCAACGTAAAAACACATTTAGCAAAAACTCTGTACAACAGGCATCAACATTCCAGTATCACAAATAAGTCGATCATTGTATGTGAAAAATGGATAAAGCCCACTCCCAGCCGCCACAAAAATGATCGTTTTTTCCAAGTATGCCAGGTCTCCCAAGATTATTTCTTTCCTGCATCACTAAGACATACATCTAGAGCTGGAGTGAAAACAAATATAGCCTAGAGAGAGAGAGAGAGAGAGAGAGAGAGAGAGAGAGAATGAAAGCAAAAAAGACCAGAACCTCTTAATAATAAGAACAAATAATTCCTCTTTACGGTGTCACTTTTAGATTGAGATTAGAATATTCCCAGGAAAACTACATGCCATATTTGTCCTTTTTTGTTTCCTTACAGTGAACCTTTTATGTAGTGAACTTTCCTTTTCAGATGAAAGTCATGAAACTGTATGGTTCCATCCCCCTCAAAATATTTAAGAATGAATGAAATCATCTAATTCCTAGAAAAAGTACATTCTCCCCAATACGTTGGATTCCCTACAAAATCCATATTCTGGGCTGAAGACTGCCTACTACAAACTTCTATGCCTAACCCTAAGAGGGAGAGAGGTCGAGAAAACGAATAGAGGCAAACACGCAAGTCCTCTTTTGGACATAATTCAAGTAAATGTGATTGCACATCTCAAGAAATATTAATATTTTGCTTGTATCCTAAAGATAAAAATTAAATTAATCAACGCATAGACACGCACCAGCATAAACCAGTACCAGAGTCCTCATATCATAGTTGTTCTAATATATAAATTGGTACAACCTAAAAATCTCAAGAGTCAAGAGTGGAGTATTGGCAAACCAAATGTGGAAACAAAATTAATATTTGTTTATTGGATATTAATCGCTTGAAAGTTCGTTCCATATAGGAAGGACTCAGAAGAAGCCTATCCCCTTCGCACAAGAATATAAGATGTGCCGTCCAACGTTCTTATTCTTGTTCTTGTTCCTCATACTGGAGCGATCTTCATTACCAGTAGTATAGAAATGGATACATACAGATAAAATTATAAGCAGCCATCGTGATATGAAATGTCTAGCAAGCGGACCTTTAATATTAAAAAGATGTCTAGGCAAAACAGGTGCAAAAATATTAAGGAAAACCTAAATGCACATTAAAGAAACATGCAGAAATCATTGTGTAGAAAAAGGTCCAAATAACAGAAATATCAGGAGGAAACCTCACTTTCAAAAGGGAAAATAAATGCATGAAATGAAATATTAAATTCCTATGCGTCTCTCTCTCTCTCTCACACACCCACGCACACATTCAAAAGGGAACATACAGGCATGAAATTAAATGCATCTCTCTCTCTCTCTCTCTCACACACACACACACACACACAGCTCTTACGTTAACCGGTGGATAGATATATAGAGAGAGCTAATATGAAGCCTGATTTTCGATCAACTTACCAGGAACATTTTCTGAGAAACCAAGGGCTAGAGATAATTGAGGAGCTAATCTATTCTCTGCAACAGTCTGAAAAAGATTACGAAGCTCGTCTGCAGTAAAGGTCGGGGCCAATCCATAGGCACCTACAAGTAGCAAAAAACCCAATACTACCACTGAATTTGCAGTCTCGACAGCTGCTTTTGTTTTCCAATAAACTGCAAGTTTCATCGCTGCTCTTTTCACTTGAGGTTTAATCTGCGGTGACAGTCTCACTAATATCTCCAACAAGAAAATGCAACTCCTCCTTATAACACCAGCTTCAATAGCTATGGCTCCCTTCTTTGAATGTGGAGGATAAAACCCTTGAATTGCATCTAGAACAAGCTGTCCTGAGTCAGACGACATTTGGAGAGCATCATAAATATCCTTGTGCATCCATTCATGCTCTTCCAAATGTTCGTTCAAGAAAAGCTGCAAATTCTTTCCATCCATGTTGGCAAAGATGCAGGCCATAGTATGGGTGGTCGGAGAAAGCTTGGAGGCAGAAGCTTTAGGGTGCACAGGGGCACTGGTGGAAAATGTAACTTTATTAGCATTGTATGCAGGTGCTCGAGCCTTGATGAGACACGCTCTAATCCGCTGATCACTTTCCTTCTGTATTAAAAGATGTTCGATGTCTTGTTCGAGGCCTCTGTAAGAGAACTGGGATTCAAGGTTGTGATCAACAATGCATTTGATAACAGCTCTGATAGAAGCTACTCTTTCATCTATTACCCAGTCCTGCATGAGAATTTAGATTTCATATTCACCTGGTGGCATCTAGAGTTTACACGATATTTACATCAAAAACAAGAAGCACGTTACTTGTTCTTCTCTTGATTCTTTTTTCATGTAGCGTTGTTTCCTGAAAACCTTCTTGGAGCGCTTCAAGTACCTTTTCAAAAGGGGTTCTGGTGGGAACTTATCACAAAGCCCAAAGCCAAAACTAAGTCTAACAGCCACAAGTTCTTGATTCTCCTTGACAAAATTTTCAATGAGATCTGTCACACATCAGCGAGATATTGTAGGTTTTAATCAAGCTGTTTCAGAGGGCTAAAAGACATAATCAAATTGCTCGAATATAGCCATAACCTACATAGTAAGGACACAGGACACGGAAGTTCTAAAATAAAATGGGGGCGTGGACACGCTCGGAACCTGACAATTTTGTTTTTTCAGTAATTCATACCTACACTGTAACCACTAAATCTTTAGCTTAGGGCTCCTATTGAACGTGTTATCGACTGATGGTATATGCCTCTATAGTCTATACATATACACATGTTATAGAACACTTTTGAATTGATAAATATGCACCCCGAAAAAACTTTTAAAATTCACAAAAGTCTCATCGGCATGTCTCCACATGTGTCAACCATTTTTCCCAAGTCTCATCAGTATTTTGGCATGTCCATGGCATGCCCAACAGAGATACAATGACCTCCTAGATGTGTCGGCACTTCATAGAACATGACCAAATTGGACAAGAGGATAGAAATAGATTAAGCACAAAAACAAACCCCATCAGACATAAGGAAGGATATGAATAATATAGTACTCATCAAGCGAAACACTAAGTTTGTTATAATGACAGGTCAGAAAATAAACTGAATGCATAAACCTGCTGCTACAACAAACCAAAACTCAGAAATTTCAAGAACACATAAACTACCACAACACCCTAAACTGGCACGGTTGAACTTAAGCATGTCATACTAGTTAAGCCCTGTATGCATAACTTTGGTGCAGATTAAAAGAAATAATCAACTTTGGTGTAGATTACAAGGAATAACCAACTTTCTGTGTAGAAGTTAGTTTGAACAAACAAAACTAGTTATATGATAGTATTTCTATGATCAATTAAGTCCCAATTTGACAAAACATTGACAAACTATTAGAAACAACCAAAATTGCAGGGCTCATAAGTCTGCATCCGGCTTACTCAGTCAAATGTCATATTTCAAGTTATATAATCAGAAAACGACTTCGCAGATGGTTCACACCCCAAAGAGAAGCTACTCACCAGGAACCTTCTCCGTGAAACCAAGGACCCGACACACGTCAGTTGCTTGATTATGCAAAGTGACAACAGCAAAAAGCTTGAATAGCTCATCAGTATCAAAACCAGAGGCCAAATTGTATGAAGCTAAAAGCTGCAAGAAGCCCAGCACCTCCAAGTAGTTACTGGACACTGCTCTCATTTTTGCCTTCCACTCTTCAGCAAGTTTCAACGCGCCTTCTTTCACACAAGGTTTAATCTGAGGAGAAATCTTCATTAACTGCTCTAGCAAAACTATGCAACTCTTCCTAACTACATCCTCTTCAAACTCCACATCTCCCTTCTTGAGATGAGGAGGGTAAAACCCTTCCATTGCATCCAGTACTAGCTTTGCTGGATCCAATGACAATCGAAGAGCTCTATATACTTCACTCGCCATTGACTCGTCATCAAGTGACCGCTCATTTAGGAACAACTGCAAACTCCTTCCGTCCATTGTGACAACAAATTGAATTTCTGCCTTGTCAGCTGGGATCATATCTTCCACTTGCTCCGCCTTTACACGGGAATGCACACTGCTATGGACAAATTGTTTCTGTTTCAACTCAACTTTTTACACCGGTTCCTCAAGTTGTTTCTCTTTCAATTCAAGTTCAGTTCTGCGCTCCTCACACAATTTTTGGTCCAAAATGAGTAGCTTGCGTTGTGAATGGAATTCCTTAAAGGACTGATTGATATATTTTTGAACTGTATCCAGTTGATTCTCTTTGGAATCAAGTTTTTCAGACCGTTCCTCATTTAACTTTTGAGCACAGCAAATTTCTCTCTCTTTCAATTCAAGTTCCTTGCAATGTTCTTCATTTAATTTCTGCATCAACTCCTCTTCCAACGCCAGTTCGTTAGCACGGTCATCAACCTGTTCTTCTTTTGCGTCAAGCTCTTTGGTGCGCCTCTCTATCCAATTTTGGATGGAATTAAGTTCTCTAGAACGGCCTTCAAAGTACACCTCTTTCAGCACGATTTCTTCGAATCTTTGGCCGATGGATTTCTGGATATGCTCCAGTTGTTCCTTCTCCAACTCAAGCTTATTTAAAAGCCCCTCCAACGACTCATGTTGCTCATTGATCCTTTCCTCTCTTAGCTCAGCCTCTTTAATTCGTTCATTGGCCGACCTTTGCAGTGTGTCCAATTGCTTCTGTTTCAACTTCAGTTCTTCAATCTGCGTCTGTTGGAAAGAAAGAAACCCCTTCTCTCTCATTTCGAGTTCTTGTGCCCGGGACTCGACTGATTCCCGCATCAACTGAGGGTGAGTTTGGACTAAATTAATTTTTGTTACAAACAGTCGCGTATCATCTAACTTTAGTAACATTTGTTTAGCTTTTTATCAAAAATTCCGTTCTTCTCGAAGGGAGGAAGGGAAGGGAATTAGAAAAGTAAGAGACCACCGTTGACAAAAGTTTAAAGACAACACTAAAAACAAATACTGAAATTTCCCGTCTTTTTTGAACTTTTTTTTTTACCTAAAAAACCGTTTTATTCGGAACTTTTTTCGGTCTTCAGCGAGCTTTTATCAACTTTGGTATATAATATTGCGATGCTTCTCCGATTTCTATAGTTGAGACAACAAAAAAATTCGACAAGTCTGGTAAAATTTAAGAGAAAACAACAAAAACACTCGAGAGTTTAAGGCAAAGGCTACCTCAAGCTCTTTGTTGCTTTGTCTTACTGATTCTCTAACCAAATCCAAGTTGTTCTCTCTGATAAAGAGTTCATCCAGGGTTCCTTGGACGCACTTCTCAGTCGAATCCAATAGCTCATCGAGATCCTTCCATTCCATTGCCAGCCTCAGAATAACATCATGAAGACTGGTTTTCTTCAAATCAATGAGCTTCAGTTTCTCAGACATCATTTCTCCTAAAGCCATCTTTGTCTTCTCCTTACAAATTCATAAGGATACAGACCTGTACATCTAAATATGGAACATATAACGTTATGCATGAAACCCTAACTCACATAATGCGTGTCTGTGAGCGTGAAAACATCTTTCAAAAAATCCCAACTTACTAAAATTAGTATATTTTACCCAAAAAAAAACTTACTAAATTACCAAGAGCAAGTATTGAAAACGCGAGCATAGAAAAACAATTGAGAGCATGAAAACCCTAAGATCCAGTTTTTCAAAAAATCTTCGCATCCAGTGCTAAAATCATGATTTTTCAAATAATAAAAAATAAGGTGGTTCCGTGTATCTTTTTATTTTTTTGGCACCAAACTAAAGTACTCTCGTGTACTTCATTTTGTTATTTGAAAAATCATGATTTTATCACCTGGCTGCTAAAATCTTTTGGACAATTGGGCCTAAGTCACCGCGTATGTGAGTGTGCGCAAGCGTGAAAAACAATCTTTGGAAAAATTCCAACTTCCAAAATTATCAAGAGTTATTATTGAAAACGTGAGCGCAGAGCAAGAGCGAGAGCAAGGGGCTACGTAACCAAGTGTATACTCAAACACCCACACCCACAAACCTGTAACGTGAACACTAATAACAGCAGAATGCCAAAGAGTGACAATGTCGGTTTGAATTCTCGACGTTATCTATATAAACCCTAAGCCACGTAACTGAGTGTGTGATCGCCAGCGTGAAAAAACACTCTTTTCAAATAATTCCAACATAAAAGAATTACCGAGAGCAATTGACTGAAAACGCGGGCGCAGAACAAGAATTGAGAACGAGAGCTAAGAGGCTCCTTGACCAAGTGCACACTTAATACCCACACCGGCAAACCCGTAACGTGAGCCCCAATAACAGCGGAATCCCAAAGAACGACTGTCGGTTTGAATTCTCACGCAAGGGTTTTGTATGTGTGCAAATAATTTGGGAACGTGGGTTGAAGAAGACAGGGGTCGTTTTGTTTTGCGAAAAGAGGAAAGATGCCTCAGGCCTTGTTGTCCAATAGATTTTAGGTAGATTTTATGAAAATCTCATAAAATGGACATTTTATGGAGGGGTGATAAAATGAAGTTGTTTTTCCAACTCATAAAATGTAGTAGTTTTCCTATATATTTTAAGAGGATTTTATGAGAATCTCATAAAATCACTTTTACCTTTTATGTGTTGATATTGGAATGTCATAAAATGTGAAATTTTATGTAACTAAAATCTATCGGAGAACAAGGCCTTACTTCAATTGAAGTACTCCACTACTGAAGTACTCCTAGGCCTCGTTTGATTCGCGGACTAAAAAAAGTGGGATTAATAATCCTAGGATTGATAGTCCTGGACTATTTATCCTGAGACTAATTTAGTACTGAATCTCACACAATCCCCTGTTTGATTCATGCGGGATTAACATTGGGATATCTCATGTTTTGGCCAATCCCATGTCTGGTTCCCTAAACTACGTTTCGGGATTAAACAAGTGGCATTTTTGCAATTTGATGGATTCCTTCCGCGGTTCATTTTATTCGAGACTAAACAATCCCACCACCCCCCAGGTATTGTGTAATCACATACGTATTGGATAAAACTTGTCTCGGAATTGTTAATCACATGCCATTTTTGCGGAACCAAACAAGGGATAACGCGGGATTGGACAAAAATAGTCCAATCTCACCCTCCTAATACCCGAATCAAACGAGGCTACAGTACTACTACTTCTTTTGTTAAAGGAAAAAGAGAGGACTTAAGGCCTTTATATAGAAAGTGACGAGGATTGGGAGACAGCGCTTTAACTTCTTTTTTTTCCCCATACTATAACCCACAAGACAACATACTTTTAACCGCACTCTTCCCAAAGTGGTGAGGTGCCACCATCTCACGTGGTATATGAGCATGTATCTTGATTGTGTAAAATATTCTGGATAGATTTTAAACAAACAAAAAAAAAGAGAATAGGAGAAATTAAGACCGTCTCAAACATTTTTGAACGGCTAAACTTGGGCTCGGCACTAGTAGGTCATGCCCACCCGGCACTACAATTCTTTTCCAAACAATCATATACTTACTACAACAAAAAACGGCCACATGCCTTCGCTAAATTAGATCGTGTTGGGCTTTTGGGTCTTGAGATTTTTCCTTTTTATGCAAAAAGTGTTACTACTTGTTAGTGAAATTTGACCTTTTGGTCTTGTGCATGGGAATGTGTTTAATATTGGGTAGGCAAATGTAAAATACTTTTATCACACATGAAAAGGAGTTGAGTTTTGGGCTTGTACAATAAAAAATTACGAACACATATGTTATCCCTTAAACTATCACTCATTTCCCTACTTCATATCTAAATTTTGAAAATCCTTTAAATAGTCCTTGAACTACCACCCTTAAAGTATATGTGGTCCAAAATCTAACTCTTGATAGTTCAATGAATGGAAGAGTACCCTCCAAAGGGTAAAAACATTATTTCTCATCTCTAGACACATTAGATTGGCACCATAATTGAGCTCTCTCTCTCTCTCTCTCTCTCTCTCTCTCTCTCTCTCTCTCACACACACACACACACACACACACAAACAAACAGAGCATTAAAAAAATCCCTCACTAAAATGAGTAGGGAAAGCACAATCAACCATTAGCCCACAAAATTGCAAACAGATAGAGGGAATTTTTTTCCCCACTCAAATTAGACAGAGGAAACTCACTTTCCCTTTCCAAAGGAGAAGAAAAGAACACTCTCTTGACTACGTTTGGTTTAAATCTAAGCTCAAAAAGCAACTTTTGATGTATGGGTCATGTATTGCTCACCTACTGCTCTTGATGCTATTGCAGGGATTTATTACATATGGGTTGTCATCCTAGCAATTGAACTTTGAATTAGAGAACTTAAAAGAAGCTTAGCAGTCTAAGAATGAGTGTGTATCATTATTTATCTCATCTGTGTGAATGCCCACCATTTGTTTGATAAAATGCTTGACCAAAAGAATGCACGACTTCTCTCTTTGAAATCAAGCGATAATGATCGTAAGAGCAAAATTGTCCAAGTTTGTTATTTGTGTGTAGATTGGTTGTCAAACCAAACTTATTTCAGCCGCAAGGATCACGCCTTCATCTGCACATGCATGGTGTTCGATTACGGAGAAAACAAGGGATAAGTTTTGGATTACAGAGAAAACAGGGGACACGCAGGTTAGAGATAGAGGGATTGAGATTGGGTCCTTTAAGGAGCTCATAGGAGAGAGATTGGACCAAGTTTTGGGAACCAGTGATAGGGGAAGAGCTTCATTTCTGTCTTTATCTCTGGCTTTGTATCGCTTCTCTCTATCAATAATGGGAAAATGGGGAGCGTGTGAAGGGCATGGCATTTTTTCCCCTTATTTGGGGACCATAATCCCATGTTTTGGGAGCACAAGTGATTTTCTGTCCATCTCACAGAAGTTAGATTTTGGACCACATGCACTTCAAGGGTTGTAGTTCAAGGATTATATAAAGGATTTTCAAAGTTTAGGTATGATGTAGAGAGATGGGTGATTGTTTAAGGGATATTTAAAGAAGAAATGAGATTCGATTGTATTTCATTCAATCAATTATAGAGAGAGAGAGAGAACTGCCCTTATATAGGCATCCTTAACCGACTAAACTAAACCGACTTAACAAACTAATAACAACGTGTTTACACATAACTAACTACTGCTGGAATTGGTTAACACACTGGTAGCAATCTGCTGTGGTGGAGAGCACTGTCTAACATCCCCCGGCAAGATCATGGGGGGTGGAGAACACACAATGAGCTTGTCTTGAATATAGTGAAAACGAGCTACACTCAAGGTTTTAATGAAGAGATCTGCAATTTGTTCACTGGTAGGAATGTGACGAATTTCCAATTGCTTAGCCAAGACCTTTTCTCGAATAAAATGATAATCCACTTTGATGTGCTTTGATCGAACATGAGAAAAGGATTGGTGGCTAGGGCCAGTGCAGAAAGATTATCACACCAAAGAATGGGAGATGAAACAGCGGTAATGCCAAGATCATGGAGTAACATGAGTAACCAACTAAGTTCAACAACTGTGTGGGCTAAGGCAATGTATTTAGCCTCTGTGGAAGACCGTGACACAATGGGCTACTTCTTTCCTGTCCAAGAAATCAAATTGGAACCCAAGAAGACACAATATCTAGTGGTGGAATGACGATCCTCTGAATTTCCTGCCCAATCAGAATCGGAATATGCAGTGATGGTAAAATCTCCAGGAGAGAATACAAAGCCTTGAGTCATAGCGCCTTTAAGATATTGAAGTAAACGTTTGACAGCTTTAAAATCACCATTAGTTGGTTGATGCATATGCTGACATGCAGAATTGACAACCAAAGTGAGATCAGGTCGTGTAATGGTCATATACTGTAGACCACCAACCAAGCTTCTACATAAGGTAGGTTGAGAAAATAGAGATGCATCTTTAGAAGAGAGAACGGGCTTAACCACTACTGGGGAATGATAAGACTTGCAGTTAGTCATCCCAGCTTTATCAAGTAGCTCTTGAGCATACTTATGTTGAGACAGGAAATAACCTTGAGCAGTAGTGGTAACAGAGATACAAAGAAAATAAGACACATTGCCAAGCTCTTTCATAGCGAAGGATGCATGCATCTGAGAAACTAATTGAGTGATGAACCTTGAATCACTTCTTGTAAGGAGTATGTCATCAACATATATCAGAAGAATTGTAATAGCCTTTGAAGTTTGTAATACAAAGAGAGGTGAGTCACAGTGATTGGACTTGAACCCCTTTGATAGCAAAAATTGAGAGAAAGTTGAAAACCAGGCCCTTGGGCCTGTTTAAGACCATACAGAGCCTTATGAAGCTTGCATACATGAGTAGGAAATCGAGAATCAAAAAACCCCTGAGGTTGTGTAAGAAAAACATCTTCATCCAGAGTGCCATGAAGAAATGCATTAGAAATGTCCATTTGTTTGATTGTCCAATTGTAGGTGAGGGCTAAAGAGAGTAACACTCTAATAGTGGGCTGTTTAGCAACAGGACTAAACGTTTCATGGTAGTCAATCCCTTCCTCTTGGAGGTAGCCTTTTGCCACTAAACGTGCTTTATATCGAGCAATACAGCCATCAGAGTTCTATTTCAGTTTAAACACCCATTTACACCCAATGGCATGTTTATCAAGAGGTAAAGGCACTAAAGACCAAGTACCATGCTTCTGCAAAGCTTGATATTCCTCAAGCATAGCCCGAGATCAAAAAGAACATGCAAGAGCTTGTGAAACAGTTTCTGGCTCACAGGTAGAAAAATCTGAAGGAGAGGAGATAGTAGTAGAAAGACAAACTGGTTGTTTAGGTTTGAAAATCCTTGAGTGAGATCTAGTGACCATGGAATGAGGAATGTGAGAACGAGAAGAAAGACTGATAGAAGTAATAGTAGAAGGGTCGTGACAAGAAGGTGTGACTGGAGCAATAGTAGTAGGTAACACAGTAGAAGTAGGTGGTGTATTAGGTAAAGAGATTTGAGCAGTTGGAGCAAGTGAAATAGCGGGTGAGACACTAGAGGAGTGAACTGAATGAGAGGTGAATGGAGAGGAGTAGGAGGTCCAAAAGAAATAATGCAATTGATCCAGAGTGGGAGTAGAATCAATAGGCAGTGACTGAGAAGCAAAAGGAAACACAGTTTCATCAAACACAACATGTCTGGAGATGTAGACACGACCACTCGTTGGATCTAAACACCTGTAGCCTTTATAAGAAGGGTGATAACCAAGAAAAACACAGGGAATAGATCGTGGTTGAAGTTTGTTGACAGTCTAAGGTCGTAACCAAGGATAGCATTGGTAGCCAGAAACTTTTAAAAGAGAGAAATTGGGAACTTGATTATAGAGTTTCTCATAAGGAGTCAGATTAGCCAATGATGAACTAGGGAGTCTATTAATAAGGAAAGTAGCAGTTACAAGGGCATCAAACCAGTATTTTAGAGGCATGGAAGAATGATGTAACATGGTAATTGTGGTTTCTACCAAGTGCCTGTGTTTTTGTTCTGCTATTCCATTCTGTGATTGAGTGTGGGGGCAAGACAATTCATGTTTTATGCCTTGAGAAAGAAAATAGGAAGCAAATTGGTTCCCACTTTACTCACCCCTTTCATCAGTCCGAAAGACTTTAAGACAAGTAGAAAATTTCTGCTTAACAAAGGCTTTAAACTCAAGAAATTTAGAGTAAACATCACTTTTAGCATATAAAGGATAAACCCATATGAAACAGCTGTAATCAGCAACAAACACAACATAATATTTGAAACCAGAAACAGAAGGATGAAATGGTCCTCATACATCACTATGGATTAAACCCAAAGGTTGATTGACAATGGTATTAGACAATGTGAAAGGCAGTCAATGAGACTTAACTACACAGCAGTGAGAACACAAAGAACTGGTTCTAGTATTATTCTTAGCAACAGGAAGATGAAATGTACTAGTAAGATGATGAAATTTTGCAGGAGACGAATGACCTAAGCGTTGATGCCAAATGGTGGAAGAAGCTTCAGTTGTGAAACATGAAGGAGTTCCAAAGGAAGAAGGAGTGGGTGACATCTGATACAAGCCATCAGTATGCTAGCCCTGAAAAAGAGTTTGTTTGTGGACCTTGTCCTGAACAACGAAAGAATGATCATTAAAAGTGAAAGTACAAGCATTATCTTTAGCCAACTGATGAACCGAAACAAGATTGGAGGCTATTCCAGGTACATGAAGAACATTATTGAGACGAAATGAATGAGATGGAGCAGGTAAGACACCTTTGCTTGTATTGTGAATAGGCAGAGTATTGCTATTGCCAACTGTAACTTGTTCTCCTCCTTGATAAGGCTCATAAATGGACATATTAGACAAATCATTTGTCATGTGAATAGAAGCAACAGAATCCACATTCCAGTTTGAGCTATCAGACTGCTCAGGTGTAGAAGCAACGAATGCCTTGGTGTGAGAGGTATTAGATGAGTTTGGTTGATAATCCATATTCAGCCTATGCCAACAATCATAAGCGGTATGTCTAGGTTTGTCACAAATTTGACACATAACACTTCCAGAAGAGGAACCATATGAACTTTAAGAGTTAGGAGAGGTAGATGAACTATGTGTATAACTAGCGGTCCCTTGAGAATGTCCAGAATAGGAAGACCTATTTCCATTGTTTCCATTTCTAAAACCACCTCTTCGTTGATTGTATCTGCCTCCCCGATATTACCACCGAAAACCTCCTCTAGAACCTCTGTTAGGGTAAGAAAAACCCCAATTTCCTTGATGAGAATAACCTCCTCTAGAGGCAACAAAGGCCACATTCACATAACTTGAGGATTGAGATTTAACAGGAATTTCCTCATGAATAGCTTCAGAAAGGAGTAAAGAACATAATTCCTCCATAGTAATTGGAGATGATCGTGTTCAAATTGAGGTTTTAAAAGCGTGATACTCACCAGACAGTCCATTAAGTGTGATTAGAACTAAATCCTCAATATCAACTTGTGATCCAGCCAAAGTAAGTTGATTGTTTAGAGTTTTAATCTATTGTAGATAACCTTCCATTGTGTTTGAGCCTTTAGTAGTGGCAGTTAATCGATTCTTTAACTGATGCACATGTGATCGAGAAAGTGTGGTAAAACATTTTCCGATGTTACTCCAGCTTTCGAGACTAGTACCACAATGAATGACCATAGGGTAGATGATAGAAGAAAGAATACCAGAAATGCAACTCATCAGATGTGCATCATCAACCATCCATTGGAGGAAATCTAGATTTGTAATTTCTTGATCTGAAGAATTTCTGATCTTCGTTGGTGGTGAAACACTAGTTCCATCAACGAGAGAATATAATCCGGTGGCTTTGAGAATATTCTTCCATTGACTTTTCCAGATGATGAAATTGGTCGTATCAATCTTCACAAACACAAATGCATTCAGATTCGAGATAAGAAGAAAAAGATTTGATGATGGCAAAGGCGATTTAACCAACGCTGTGGTTGACGGAGATGATGATGCTGCCATTGTTGATATCTGCTCGTAGGAGCTTCTAGGGCTTTGATACCAAGAGAAGAAATGAGATTCGATTGTATTTCATTCAATCAATTACAGAGAGAGAGAGAACTGCCCTTATATAGGCATCCTTAACCGTCTAAACTAAACCGACTTAAAAAACTAATAACAACGTGTTTACACATAACTAACTACTACTGGAATTGGTTAACACAGTGGTAGCAATCTACTGTGTTGGAGAGCACTGTCTAACAATTTCCAAAAAAAACTCGTCTTTTGTTGACATGTACCTCTTTAATAAAAAGGCTAGGATTATTTTCATTCAACGGCACACATTCTCCTTCTAGAATCCTACAAATATATGTTTTCTTATTCATATCTCCAGTATTTCAGAACTCAAACACACAAATGTAGAATATAGTTGGTGCTTCTACAATATTCTAGAATATACTGGAACTCTTTTGGTTTCTTCACTGCTAGAACCTTCAAGAAAGATTTAAAACATTCCCCATCATTTTAGATCGTTCTAAAATAGTCTATATTATTCTTCAATATTCTAGAGAGTCTCCACCATTGTAGAATATTTTATAACACTCTCAAACTTTTCATATTTTTAGGATTTTATAGTCTATTATAGAGGATTCTAGAGGTATGAAGAGTTAAGGTTTATATTTGAAAAATCGTACCAAAGAAATTATTGCTAATATTTATAAATTCATACAATTACAAAAAAGTGGACATATATACTTACAAATGCATACAATATTGTACCATATACCATTTTTAAAAGATAAAATATTTGTAATTTATTTTTGCACTTTATTTATTTTTTATTACCACACTCCAATATTTGTATTTTAGTGTAAAAAATACACACATAGAATGAACACTGAAAGATAGAAATTTGACTGTGAGTAAAAAAAATTGGAATTCCAAAATCATTTCCCTAAAATATGAAACTGTGTTAAATTTATGCATAGATGCATACGATCTTCAGAGAATACTTATTCAAATTTTCAAAAAACGTTGGGCACACGGACTTGTACAATTTTAACATTTTAAAGAAAAACACTACTAAGATTTTGAAGAAAATTTGAATTTTGGGTAAGGTGGTCGCACAGCTCATCCGTCCCTTGATTCGTCCTTGAGTTTTGGGTATGTATTCAGATTTGGACAGAGAGGGGGGAAGGAGTTTGTTACGCGAATAGGTCAAATCATTCGGGAGTTAATCTCGAAAATCAATGAACTTTTCGGATTTTAACTACCAAATAACATGATAAATTCGGGAGTTAACCCCCGAAGAAATCCTAAAGGGAGGGGCAAGATGGTTTTTATGCATTAGAAAATTTTGTCCAAAACATAATTTATTTTTACCAAGTTATATGTAGCAAAAATCAGGTTGCGAATTGAATCACCTTGCATAAATAAAAGATTTTTTTTTTGATCGGCAAAAATTTTATTAGTGAAATCTTGACTAGGGTACATCAAGATGGGGGGAGAGGGGAGGGGACTCCAATCAAGGGTTGAAGGAATTCAAAAACTATGGGACAAGCCCGTAGATACCTAAGGGTCTTGCAAAAAGCCAAGACCACCACATATAGACCTAAGCCCAAACTGGGCACACCAGATAAAACAATAAAGCCCAAAACAACAATCCCGCCTATTGGCCTAAACCGGGCACACCCAGTAAAACAATAAAACCCAAAAATGGCCCACACCCAAAACACCAACAAACCCCAACCAGTCAGCAGCCTCCACCCATCCCATAGCCAGAAATCACCACACCACTGGAAATAGACCACCACCAAAGCAAACTAGGCACACGCTTGCTGTTAGGCCGAGACCGACGCCACCCAGTAGTGAGATCAGTGGATATGCAAAGCTACCAAAGGAAAAAAGGAGGAGGACCGGATGCCTCTCTGTTAAGCCCAATTGGTTTCCTCAACAACGAAATCGGCGACACCCAAAAGATCCGATGGAATGGGTCGGAACAACAGGAAAAGGGGAAGATAAGATAGCCAAGGATCACACACCGCCAACGAACCGCCATCGAAGCAAATGAAGGTCCAAGCCGATGCGATTTTGCAACGAGCTGCCTATGTCCAGAGGAGGCCGCTGAGACATCGCCACTTTGATTCCCATAAACAGTCAAGAGAGCAAACAACCGAGGATTGGAACCATCGCTAGAAGCCCACGATCCGCAACTGCCATAGCAACCCAGCTTCATGTGAAAAAAATAAAATAAAACAGGGGAGAGAGAGAGAGAGAGAGAGATGATTTATATTCGCTAACCGATTTGTAATCTTGCAACCTCAGGTGCATCCAATGATGACGAGCTTTATAGGCAATATGATTGCCTTTTGATGCACATATCTTTCCTTTAGGTTGTTCTACAAAACTAGTGGGTCTTTGATAGTAAGATACTCAGACTTCAAGTCCTCGTGGAGGTGATGGCGGATGAAGATCATGACCCTTACGCAATCCTTCAAGGATGCATCATTACCATTTGTGATTGTTCCCGATTTCCATTGCATCAAGATGAATCTCTATAAGGATCTGTGACAAATAATTTCTCCTTGAAATATCTAGTGCAACAAATTCCAATTTTATGTAGTTCAACGTTATCTATAAGACAAGATATTTGATTAGACGATTTTTTTTTTCTAAATAAAAAATTAAGAAAAAGAAAAAAAATAGAAAGTCAAGAAAATGACTAATATATGTGATAATAAATTTGCTAGCTGGAAGATGATAGCCTCAACAGTAAAAAATATTCACACAAGACTATTGTACTAAATAGGTTAAAATAATGCTTGCACAATTATACATGTCGACGTGGAATTTTATGGGAAATCATCAATCTCTGAAATTTTACAGAAAAACCCATGTGATACAACCCAAGATAAAAACAAAAATCAGAATATTTAAGAAGGCTTTTACTCTGGCATTGGAAATACTCCCCCTCTTTGCTACAAAATGACACACCATGTAGTAATTCAAAAACCAAACACAACTACAGAAGTATTAAAAACTCCATAAGTGATCTTTCAAGTCCCAAGATAAAAGTCAATATTGCATGTATATGTGGGTTTTTTGGAAGTCAATTTTCGAAGAATAATGATAGTGATACAAACTTTGCGCCACAACTAATCACAACCCCACTCACATGAGGTGTGGGATCCGCACATGGGGCCCATATGGGACCCACACTCCATATGAGTGAGTTTGTAGTTGGTTGTGGCACAAAGTTTGTGTCACAATCATTTTTGTATTTTATTTCGAACATCATTCTAAGAAATGCGACAAAGAGGATCAGTGCAGTCCTATACCGGTGTGAGGAAAAAATGCCAAGTACATACAGATCAAGACTGGGAAAGAGTTTCCACACATGTTCAGTAGTTGCTCTTAAGAAGCCTTATTTTTCTTGTTCAATTCTAGTTTTATCAGTCCGGTATGTGAACTTCCCCTTGTCTTTCTTTTATTAGCCAGGTTAAAAGTAATGAAGAAATTGCAAACTACTAGGTAGGATTACTAAGAAAATCCATAAATAAATACATTTATTGTCATATGTCTAACCATTGGGGTTAGCTCAATGGCCAAACTTGTGATTTCCCTTAAGGAGGTCATGGGTTTGAGGCGGTGTGGAGGATTCGGTATTTTAAAGACCCGCCCCACCTTGTTGCTAAAAATACTTCAGGTATTTTGCTTTTTTTTTTAGATGAGAATTTGTTGAGTAAAATTCTTTTGATATTTCCCCCATTTTTTTTTTTTAGTAGAATACTTCAGGATTAATAATTAATATGTACTTCAAGTACAATCTCCCTTTTTTTTTTCCCTTCATAATCATTTCTCATATATATATTATTTAAAAGAAATGAATATAGAAGAAGACACACAATTAGGTTCAGTAGAAGAAGGTATAGAAGGAAGAGGATACTGAGACTGTATGTGTTCTGAAATAGTAGGTACAGATAATGCAGAAGAATTTGTTCCACATAGATTCACATTACTATATGATGGACAAGAAACAGAGGAAGAAGAAGGTAACACTGACACCACAATATCATCAAATGTAGTAAGAGAAGTACTGAACTTTAATGCGGAATCAGAAGAATAGGAAGAGTTGATGAGAGCAGGAAAGGGAAACTCAGATTCACAGAATTTTACATGTCTGGAGACATAGACCTTAGTTGTTTTAGGGTCATAACACTTGTAACCCTTGGTAGCAGGACAATATCCCAAAAAAACACAGTGAACTGATTTTGGTGAGAGTTTGTTTGTTCTATAAGGCTGCAGCCAAGGAAAACAACTACACCCAAAAGGTTTCAAGAACTGATAATCAGGTTTTGTAGCAAACAACTTGGTGTAAGGAATTTCAAACTGTAGAGATGAGTGAGGAAGCCTGTTTGCAAGATAAACTGCAGTGCACAAAGCTTCTAACCAAAACATGGTAGGTAATTTAGCTTGAAGAAGAAGTGTGATAGTCATCTCAATTATATGCCTATGTTTTCTCTCAGCAATGCCATTTTGCTCTGGGGTATGAGGACACGTGGTTTGATGAAGAACACCACTAGTCAAGAATAAATGAAGAAGAAAATGATTCACAAACTCTCCACCATTATCAGTCCTAACAGTCTGAATCTGAGTATGAAATTGATTTGAAACATATGCTTTGAAATTGGATATAGCATATTTGACCTCTGATTTATAGTGCAAAGGAAATACCCATGTGTATCTAGAAAAATCATCGATAACAAGAAGATAGTACTTATATCCTTTATTAGAAGCAACAGGAGATGGACCCCATACATCCATATGAACAAGCTCAAAAAGACTTGTACTGACAGTTTCAGACAAAGGGAAAGACAACTTATGGCTCTTTGCCATATTACAACAAGAACAATCACTAACAATAGGTCTAGAAACAGGAAGATCATGTTGTTTAAGCAATGCATTCATCAAAGTAGTGCTAGGATGACCTAGCTTATTATGCCATTCAACAGCAGTACTAACAAGAGCAGTAGGTTTAGAAGTTTTGAAAGAAGAAGCTCTTGATGAGGAATTACAAGAGCTCAGAATAGGATACAAGCCCTTGTGGCATGGACCCTTGTACAGAGTTTGAAGAGTTGTCTTGTCCTGTACAACAAGTCTAGAGGAATCAAAGATAAGAAGACAATCATTGTCTTTAGCAAACTGATGCACAGATATGAGATTATGTGTAATAGTAGGAGTGTGAAGAACATGAGACAATTGAAACACAAAAGAGGGTGTAGGAAGAATGCCCTGACCTGTGTGAGTAACAGGAAGAGTATTGCCATTGCCAACCAATATCCCTTCTTTATTTGCAACAGGTTGAGCAACACTCAGGTTTTGAAGACTGTTTGTAATGTGATGGGTTGCCCCACTATCAAAATACCATGGCTGTTGAGACCCTCCATTGCTAACAGATGTCTGTCCAAGAGTAGATTGAGTAGATATTCCACCATTCACAGCTGTATGTGGTGTCATATAGGGTACACTGTATACCCCAGTAAAATGAGCCTGTGGAGTCACAAACTGATTCTGAAAAGGATTTATTCCTTGGGGCACAAACTGATTTTGAGGTGGAATCATTCCTTGATTAAACCCTACAGAATTTCCTGAAACATTTGGTATTATTGGTCTAGAAATCTGATAGGCCTGTGACAATTGATGAGGCTGAGACAGTGAAAGACCATTTGCATTTCCAGAAAATTGAACCTGCTGTGGCATAACAACCCCTCCTTGGACAGGATACACCCATGGAGATGACTGATAAGAACCAGATCTCCACTGAACTGTGGACTGATCAAATGAAGGAGCTTGAGTTTTGTAGTAACAAAAGTTTGTAATGTGGTTAGTCCTGCCACATATAGCACATGGGTCCCTGGGGTATCTACCACCTTTATATCCTTTTCCTTTACCAGGATTTCTAGAAAACTGAACAAAGTGTTGTTGAGGCATAAAAGATTGCTGAGAAGACCCAACAGACTGTTGTGTAGCATTACCATGAGCAGAAACATCATACTGAGACAACATAGGAACGTTCATTTTCACAAAAGACACCTGTTCCTCTGTTGGATTAACCATTTTCTGACTAGATGAATTTCCTTGAGTAGCAACTAGAACAGATGTTACATCAGGTTCAGATACTGAATCTTGTGTCAACTGTAAGTCTTCACTATGTAACATAGTTAACACTTCATCAAAAGAAAGTGTATTGCCTCTAGTTCTCACTGCAGATTTGAACCCGTTAAACACAGGTGGTAGACCCCTCAATAAATGGAAAATAAGATCATCATCCTCCAACGGACTACCAGCAGCAGCTAACTTTTGGGAATATTCCTTTATCAAATCCACATAAGCCTCCATTGTAGAGGTTTTCTTGATATTATACAGTTTACTTTTCAGTTCTTGGATATGGTTTTTGGTCAAAGAATTATACCTCTGAGACAATGATCTCCACAATTCATACACATGATGTATCCCCAACACATAGGGCAATGTAGATTGAGACAAAGAGGCAGTCAAGCAGGATAACAGCTGAGTATCAATCAATTTCCACAGCAGAAATTCTGGATTTGTAACAAGATTACCACTGCTATCCCTAATTTGTGAAGCCGGACAATCTACTGTTCCTTCAAGATAGTCGAGATACCCATTCGCTCGCATTGCATTTTCAATTTGGATACGCCAGAGCAAATAATTTGTCGAATCTAGCTTAGTGGTAACGAGACTATGAAAATTTGAGACAAGGAATGCAAGCGATGGTGGCAAAACAACAGTATTCGTAGATGTATTTGTCGATGCGGAAGCCATTTCTCTTGTAAATCAACAAAACAGAAACCCTAGAAAACCGAACAAGCTAAAGAACCAAAATCGATTGTTGAATCGACTGTGTAGAACATGAGATTTACCTCAGGATCTTGAGACTTTCGTCCAATGCTCTGATACCATAAAGAAATACACAATCTGATGATGTATCCTAAAGAAAATCAAATCTCACGGTGTTCTTGAACAGAAGACATCCTCTCTCTCTTTTTCATTTCATGTTTCTCGATGATGTTACAAAGAGGACTTCAAGTCCTTATATAGTGTACTTTACCTTCCCAACTACTCATCAGAAACAACAAACAGAAAGATGACGGAAAACACAAGAAGCAAGTGTTTACATTCTAACCGACTTAAACTAACAAAACAGAAAACACCTAAACTGAGAGCTTTTCCGTTAGCACAGTTAGTGGCCTTGCTTTACACAATACATATAAAATCAACAAGTTGTATGGATATAGTATAAATCATTTACCTCTCTCAGTTGGTTAGCGCTTCGTGCTGATAGTGTGTTATGAAACTTAGCGATAATGAGAGCTGTAAAGTAAATAAAATGTTGGACACAAAATATATAAAAAAAGAGTTAGTCTCCTGAACTACTCAAATATCATTCAAAGGGGTGTTTTGCTTTATTTACTTTTCTTTCTCTTTTGCTCGGTGTACTTCAACTAATACATGAGTGTCTTATATAGATACAAATGAAAGACCGGGAAAATAAAGAGAATATGGCACCATATTAATGGTGCTCCCTAACCATCAACAATTTTAATGGTCATCCATACTTTAGATTTATAACAAAGATAACATTGATGTACGAGTTTTCAATTGTTATTGAGAGAAGCAAAGCACTCAAAACAATGTTGGTACGTAGTGAGAGAGAACTTGTACTCCGCGTCCAACAGATATACGGATGTGTGGGACCCCAATTTAGGGTCTCGAAATAAATGATCCACATTAAGTCCATTAATTATTACTATAATAAATTTTTGACTGTTTTTAAAACAATCTGGCCTAATCGAACTGCTCTCAAGTTGAACATGAGTAAGGCTTTTGACAGATTAAATTGGGGTTTTCTAGTTCACTCTGTGAAGGATGAGATTCTCTGATAAGTGGATCAATTTGTTACAACAGTATTTTTCCACCGTCTCATACTCTCTTCTTATCAATGGTACTCCAACTGATAGATTTTTTCCACAGAGAGGCTTGCGTCAAGGAGACCTTTTATCTCCTTATCTTTTTATTATTTATCTGGAAACGCTTTCATGTGTGTTCAATCACTTGGATGCATTTGGTAAATGTAAGGGCCTTAAATTATCGAAAACAGGTATTTCTCTCTGTCACCTTTTCTTTGCAGATGACTGCACAGTCTTCTTTGAACCAAATCTGGATAGTTGTGGTCATCTTAAGAGAGTTTTGGAGGATTTTAGCCACTTCTTGGGCCAAAATATTAACCGGAAAAGTCTCATGTCACCTGCAGTCCTAATACCCCATCAACTTTCTATAAAAGATTTAAGGACTTTTTCCATGTTCCTATAAATTTGGAGCCGGTTCCTTATCTGGGACTCCCTCTAAAGATCACGGCTAATAAACGAGGCTGTTTGAGATTTATTATTGATCGAGCAGAGAAGGCTCTTGCAGGATGCAAATCTGATATTTCTCAAGCAGGGAAGTCAGCCTTGATCAAATCAGTTCTGGCTGGCCAACCACTCTATTTGTGCTCTACTTATAAGCTTTCGACTTCCATTTGTGACAAGCTCAATAGTTAGCTGCTAATTATTGGTGGAAAGTTAATGATAGAAAGCCCATCCATTGGTTGGCCTGAAAGATTTTAGCCTATAAACGTGAGGGTGAATTGGGAATCCGAGATGCTAAGCTTTTCAACCAAGCCCTTCTAGCAAATCAATGTTGGCGTCTTCTCAATAATCCGGATCTTCTCATCTCACGTATTCTTCTTCCTAAGTATTGCTCCAAAAATAATTTGCTTAAAGTAAAGGTTCATTCTAATTCCTCCTGGGCTTGGAAAAGCATCCTTTTCGGTTGAGACCTCATTGCTAAGCATGTCTCTTGGGGAGTAGGGGACGAGGCTACTATTAATCTCTTTCATAATAGGTGGATTCATAAGTTGGACAAGCCTCTTGGTCATCTAATTCTATTCAGTGGTTCAGATAATATCAAGGTATCCTTTCTCTTGGACAAAGGACCTAATGGGAAAACCTGAAATGTGAACAGAGTTAAAGAGATAATTCCAAATTTTATTGTCCATGAAGTTCTAGCTATTCCTCTGCCTATTACAAGTGGATCTGATCAACTTATTTGGCCTTTCACTAACTCATGAAATTACAGTACCAAATCAGGATATAGATCCTTGTATGCTATGCAAAGGTCCCCCTCCAGCTCCTCTATTTGGGTTTATAATGGTCATAATATTTGGGACTTGATCTAGCATTGGTGGTTCAATTAGAGTAATTGGGCGGTTTGCGGGTCAATCTATTTTTTTTTGTCGGGTTCCGGGTTAGGGTCGGGTTGGGAAGTTCATAATCTGGTGAACCCGACCCGACCTATATGTACAAACATAATGATCTAGAAATATTTACAACCAGTTGTACACAACTTGGCATTTGCACCGTACACGTGTTCAAATCTCCTCATGCCTCAGCCAATATGCTAACCCTAATCTCTACCCCACTCCCTAGATTTGCGCCCACACGGCCACACCCATACCCATTGTCTTTCTCTCTCTCTCTCTCTCTCTCTCTCTCTCTCTATGTAAACCGTTTCTCCCTTTCTCAATTTTCCAAACTTCATGTCCATACCCTACTCAACAATCAATAGAGCCTTACCACTTACGAGTTACCAATTTCCAGTATTTGGCAAGTTTTTTTTTTTTTAGGTCCTAACCTGTCTTGAAGGAAGCAATCTAGCAGTCCATCCCTCAATCTCTTTGACACCAGCATTTGTTTAGTTCTTCGTTCCAAAATAGTGCTATTGCTCGATTTTGTAATAATTGTTTTTAGTTTAATTTTGATTTTCAACTTATTAACCCATAATGAGAGAGGGGTGGGTTTCGTTTTTCTTGAAGATAACAATGGAGTGTGGCATTGTTCGTTTTTTTTTTTTTTTCAAACCCAAAGAAGGAAGTTAAAAAACCAAATATTAAAAAAAAAACACCCAACCTGATGAATCCGACTGACAATCCGAAAGTGCAAAAATCAAGCAGTTCCTCCAGTTCAATCGGTTGGTGCCGGGCCTAGAATTGGCCAACCTGATCACTTCAGGTCAGGTGTTGAGTCTGGGTCAAACTTGACCCAAACCGACCCGTGCTCAGCCCTAATTCTTAACCTTCCTGAGCGAATTAAGATCTTTCTATAGAAATGCCTTGGGGAATTTTGCCAGTCAAGGAAAATGTGGCTTCACGCCTCCATCATGTTCCTGCATCCTGTCCTATATATGGAGTTGAGAATGAATCTATTGAGCATTTATTTTGTTTTTGTCCGCAAGTGATTTCGGTTTGGGAGTCTAGTGAGTTTGGGAGACCATCTTTGAGCAATTTACAAGACTTGTCGTTTACTCATTGGCAGCTAAATTGGGTACTTCAATTGCATAAGGACAAGAGGAAAGTTTCCCACTTTACATCTATTCTTTGGGCTATCTGGAAGGGTAGAAACCGTACGGTGTTCTAGGACACTCCTTTCAATACAAACACAACTATTGGTATGGCCAAGGAATCCGCATTGTGGTTTTTCAAAGCTTCAAATTGGCTCTCAAACTTCAAAGCCCTACCCTCAATTGCTTCGTCAATTGTCGTTAATCCATCCTTTGTTTTTGAAGATTGTTTTGTTCCTGAGGATGCTTAATGCACTTGCCATCTTCATGTGGATCGCGCTTGGAAGGAGGGTAACAGTTGGAGTGGTATAGGTTTCATGGCTAGTCTTCCCCATGGTTCTCTAATTGCAAAGCAGGCATTATCTTCATTTAGTTTGACGCCTATCCAAACAAAAATTCAAGCCTGTTATGAAGCTATTAGATGAGCTTTAATTCAAAATTATAATGTGGTTCATGTTTTTTCTGATTGTTTCAATACAATTATGCAGATCACAGGGAAGGTTGAGTGTCATTACCATGACATATTTTTGTTGCAAAATCTAATAGCAAAAGTGGCAAAGCTGTCGTTTTGTAGAATTTCAAAGGTTGCGCGCCAACATGTTCAAAGTGCTCATCTTCTTGCTAAGCATGCTCTGGCCTCTTTTGTTCCTCACCCAGACACCAGTGATGGATCTCCTTTTCAACCTAACTAATGTTGTTTAATTTTGTTCTTGCTTTAGGTACCTTTGGATATTTGGACTTTGTATGCTTGTTTATCTATGATATTTCTATCTATTTCTTAAAAAAAAAAATAGTAGTTGTAATTATTTGATCTTATCATTTAACTTTTCTTTAAATTATTCTAATATTCAGGATCATGAAATTAGAATGAAAAATTGGCAAATTAGATCAAGTACTTTATAGTTGTCGAATTGAACAGTTCGTATTATTGGTGTGAGATTCTGAAGTGAACTCCACATACCCATCTGTGCATAATAATCTCTGCACAACAAATCTGCTATACACATACCTAGCACCGACTGAGCACAAATTGCTTTATTGAACGCATTTCGAGATTTCACACAAATAATCAGAGTTATTCATTAATTTTTTTTAAAATTTTTTCAAATGACAATTACAAAAATCAACCCAATCAGATGATATAAATGCTTGATCTGATATTTTAATATGAGGCCTCCTTCTATGAGTAGCGACCATCTGTACACCGATCCGCATCATTGCTTTATTTCCCGTGACGCAAATATGAGGACCACACCCCAAAACGGGAGGGATTATAAAAAAACATCAAAGAAAAACATGTGACAACTCACAATTTCACGGAGAGCAAATTGCAATGTATTCCTAAATTATTGCTCTTATATATTTTTTCGGATATTATTTACTTTTTGCACAATTTTTTGGGTTAATCATTTTTTTCTACAAGATAAATCAGAAGTATAAAAATGTTGATCGAACTTGGAAGAAAATTATGTAGGACACATTCATGACAAAATAAGATAGTCGTTTAGTATATTATTCTTTTGAACTTCCTTTTTTTTTTTTTGAAAATGCTAAAATAGGCTCAACATGCTTATTTTTAGGTTTAAAAAGTGTGTTAAATGTGTGAAAAGTTTATAAAAGTATATGTAAATATATTGAAAAGTGTAAAAAGTGTACAAGAGTGCGTTTTTTTCCCTTATTATGGCTCACAATAGCAAAACCCATATTTATTTTTATCGCAATTTACTTTTTAGACTCTTGTCGTTGAGACAAATAGTCAATTCAAAATGTTAGCTTAAATCAAACAAAAGGTAAAGAAACTCCAAGGGGGTTGTCGCAGAGATAAATTGACTTATCTAGGGCTTACCACCTGAGCGATTTATCATTGGAATCACCTTACCTCACCCAAACTTGTGAAAAAGACTATGGAAGAGTCTAAAGAAATTAGCGAGATTAATTGGGACACTCTGCTTTACGATAATAATTATGTTTTCTTAATAAGTTGGAATTACGAAACTACACACTTAAAAAGAAACGAAGGAAGTATTAAACAAAATTTTCAAATTTGTAAAATGTATTATAAATTGAAAGATATAAGTAATTGAAAAATAACACGCATTTACTGTAAATTAGCTAACATAATAAACAAATTAACCATGACTAAATTTACCACCATCATTTGACATAGTTTTTGAATTTTTCATAATTTCCTTTTAAAGTACTGACAGTACACATAGTGATTCAACCTTCCATTTTTATATACTTAGATGAACCATAATTAATATGCTAAATCACCATAGTGGCAAAATAATGAAACATGTTTATAACAAATCACTCAATATGGTAAAACAATAATACTAGAGAGAGAGAGAGAGAGAGAGAGAGAGAGAGAGAGAGAGAGAGAGAGAGAGAGAGAGAGAGAGAGAGAGAGAGAGAGAGAGAGAGAGAGATGTATTGAACAAGGGTAATTTCATATACTACTTAATATCTAAACCCAACACCTCTCACTTAACGGACTTTTAGTAGAAGGGTTCCAATTGGTTAATGTTCATAGATGAAGAGGCATTTGGGTGTTTTAAAATGAAAAGGGGTGTTTGTGGAAAAGCTTGGATGAGGAGGTCTCCCTGAAATTTAACACAATATAACAACGCAAAAGTATAAAGGAAATCATGCTTAATTTTTTTTTTTTTTGGTAAATTAATCACTTGTATAGAGCAAACAAACTAAAATCCAGAGGGCAAGCCCATACAACCAAGCAAAACAGGGGAAACACTCCTGTTGAAAACAACAACCAGCAGAGGACAAACCCCTAACGGCAACACAAAACTAGGCCTAACTAAATTGCAAAAGTACGGGGAGACACCCTCCAAGCAATGGCCATTAGCCTATTCTTATCCGAGCTCTTCACTTTCCTCCAAGAACAAGTACAATCTTGGACTTGCTTCCTCTATCTGAATAAGAAGAATTGCAGCAGGAACCATCTTTTGCTGAAAAATCTGGCAATTTCTCTCCCTCCACTGCCCATAAATGCTAGCAGCTAAAGACAACTTATAGACAATATTGGAGCAAGAGTTACCAGCTTTGTTACTACAAACCCAATCCCACAGCCCATAAATGCTACCAGCTAAAGACAACTTATAGAAGAAAGCAATATGATCAGGCGCATGATAAAGAGAGAGAGCAGAGCAGAGAGTAGAGTGAGAGAGAGCTCCTCCGAGAGAGATGGTCTCAAGGCTGCCGAAGTGATGGATCTCCTCATTCCGCTTCATCTCCCCTTCCGCTTCATCTCCCCCTCCCTCACCGCCTCCTTCCCCCTTCCTCCAGCCCCTTTTCCCTTCTCCTCTCCTCCTCCCTTCTCTTTTACTTCTTCCTCTCTTGGATCTGCCGGTGACTCTCTATGTATGGATGGATCTACTCTCCTTTCAGTGTGGGCGGCTGGAATATTTATTTTTGGAACAAGGAGAGGCCGATCTAGGCCTCTGACATCGATGGGGAGCGGCTCCGGCGATTTGTTTTTATTTTATTTTTGTTTTTTCTGTTCTGATTTGTTTAGTTTTAGGGTAGTTTTTGAGGTTTTTTGGGTTGATTTGTGTACTGTGTTTGATTTAATGAATTTTCTCTCTATTTCTCCACAAAAAAAAAAGAAGACAACTTATAGACAATATTGGAGCAGGAGTTACTAGCTTTGTTACTACAAACCCAATCCCTTTCAAGATCGAGGTTCATTGGATGTCTGTCAATCCCATTCTTCTGAAGCATAGATGACCAAACTTCAGAAGAATAAGGACGGACAAAAAATAAGTGATTATGTGATTCCAACACACAATTGCAAAACACGCAAAGAGGTTCAACATGCATCCCCCAATCAAGAAGTCTGTCCTTGGTGGACAACTTACCATGAAAATAAAGCCATTCAATAAAAGCCCATCGAGGAATATGACGCGGAAAGCAAACACTGTTGTACCAAGGGATAACAGGAAACTCAGCCCTTAAGGCTTGCCATGCAGACTGTGCAGAATATTGACCATGCTGGTTAAGAGTCCAAATCACTCTGTCTTCCTGTGTAGGATCAGGTCTAAGAGAGGAAGCAGTGTTGTTTATGATATCCCTAATAACAGCATTCCTATGCCTAGGCCAAGACCAAGCATACAACTTCTCCAAATTATGCATTGTCAATATGTGACTATTGGCAGTTCCAAAAAAATATAATAAAAATCATGTGACTATTGAAATATCAATTTGACGAACATTTCCCCAAAAAAAAAAAAAAACAATTTGACGAACACTCCAAAAAAGAAAACCCAGACAACAGCAACATTCAGAAAAAAAACCCAGCAAAAACAGATCTGGTAAGGGATTATTGAGGTACTACAAAATTCAGTTCAGGACATTGAATTTGCTTTTGAGTAGCAAAGTGAAATTCTGATTGGTGGTGCTATAACCTCCATCGACCACAAGGTTAACCCCGCTCACGTACTTCGAATCATCGCTTCCCAGAAACATGGCAGCCTCCGCCACGTCCTCCGCTGTCGGCACCACACCTTTCAAATTTGCCGCCTCACAAAGCAGTCCTTCAAAATTACTTTTTCCCATTCCAAATGCATTGCTTAGCAATGGGGTGGGAAGTGCGCCAGGGGAAATGCAATTTACCCTTATCCCATGCTGCCCTAACTCCACACACAAATTCTTGGTGAGCCCCACCACGGCGTACTTTGACGCCGTGTAGGAGTGTGGTGATGTGCCCGCAAGCACCGTAGCAAGGCTAGAGGTAAAGAGAATGACACCTTTCTTTACCGGAATCATAACACTAGCGGCGTGTTTGGCCCCCAAGAAAGCGCCGTAGACATTCACGTCGAAAACCTTTTTTAAGTCTTCGTAATCCACGCCTTGGATTGTGAAATCCAATTTTCCGGGTATACCAGCGTTATTGTACATTATGTCGAGTTTTCCGTACTTCAACATGGCAGTGTCAACTACATTTTTAACATCAGTGTCACTAGTTACGTCGCAATGGACATAGGTAACATTTTCATCAGTGCCGATGTCCTTGCAAACGGCCCATCCAAGGTCGTCTTGGACATCGGCGATGATAACCTTGGCACCATTTCGAGCGAAGAGCCTGGCGGTAGTCTCTCCAATACCGCTTGCGCCACCAGTGATGATGGCTACTTTGCCTTCTAACCTGCAAAATAGTCAAATCTCGATAAGGTAAGTGCTATACAAATAAAAATACGCACGAAATTACATATACATTATTGTTATCTTTTCAATTCTGTGTTATATAGATATAAACAATTAATGAGGTGAAGGTAGACCGGAAAAGTTACATGATTTAATGGACCACATTAGGAGAAATATTTCAGTGCCAAGTGGGTACCACATGGCATCTAACATGGTATCTGTAGCACTCCATCGCAGCCTTCCATCTCATTAATCAATAGTCCGGATTTTAAACAAACTCTTCCAATGAATAGTTTGTTTAAAATCCGGATCGTCCAACATTTTTTTGGATGACAGAAATTGGAAGAGTTTGTTTAAAATCCGGATCGTCCAACATTTTTTTGGATGACCGAAATATACGCCGGATACCGCAAACGTGGTTCCAGCTTGGCACTGAAAAATTTCTCCAACATAAGTACCTTTTGGAGCTAGGACCTTGAGAGGAACAACCACCTTCCATTTTTAGCCAAGACTTAAATCGGAGCTCTCATCCTATATAGGAAGGTACAAACTTACATGCTCTGCCCAAGCATTTATAGGTAGATTTGCATCTGGGTAATCGTTAAAAACAGCCAATTAACAGAAGACATGTGTCCAAACCTGTATTTTTCGTCATACATGAGGAAGTCTGCAATTGGGTGGTTGGATTCATTAATGCAATGAAGCACGGACAATTAATATTTTGAATCTCAGATTGCTCCAACTACTACCAAGAATTGGCTATGGATCCATCCCAATAAATACACAATATGATGGAGAGCAACCGGTTCATGTGTTTTGGTGACAGTATGAGTGCAACTTGGCCCTGAAGTCAATGATAGAATTTTGTGTACTAGCTTGTGAAAAAAATTTTAAGGCTCCTTTGGCCAAAAAAAAAAAAAAAGGTTTTTTGATTTTTTCTTTATTAAAAAAAAAATTGCATTTGTTAGTTTTGCGATAAATTTTCGTGGTTTATGGATTCGTCTCGACTTGTCGAGACGAATCCAAAGAGTATAAAATTATAGTCAAAACTAGTTTTTTTTTTTCAATAAAGACAAAATTAAACCAATAAACTGGTTTATTTTCGGCTTTATTAAAAAAAATATTACTTTTGACCATAATTTTGTACTCTTTAGATTAGTCTCGTCGAGATGAATCCACAAACCACAAAAACTTGTCGCAAAACTAACAAACGCAAAAATAATTTGAATAAAGACAACAAAAAAACCAAAATACCAGTTGACAACTTTTTTGCCAAAGGAGCCCAATGAGGATGAAAAAGGGCAAAGTTGTCAAAGGGGTTGTATATTTGAAACCCTAAATGGCTATAGCCATCTTTGCCACATCACTTTTGTGAACTGAAAATAACATAAAGTCAGGAGAGATTGGTACCTAAGTTCACCAGAAGTTGAAAATATTTTGGGTACTCCCTTCATCCCAAAATGTTTATCCGGGCCATAAAATCAAAGGTTAAAAAAAATACATGTTTTTTAAGAATAAAGTTTAAACATATTTTTGAATGGAAGTTGAAAACAAAAACATTTTTTAAAAAATAAAAAAATTTAAAGTCATCATACTGCAGACTGGAGAGTATTTTGGGAAAGTAGTTGAATTGGGGGTTGAGAAAGTAGGGAAAAATGAAGTGGAGGAAATTAGTTAATGTTGGAACTCTTTGGTTCTATTTTATTAAACGCACTCTTAGAGATGGGGTGCCAAAATTTGGCACCTAAAGTTAGGGACTGTTTGATAAAGCTGAAAGTTGAAAACTGAAAATTAAGTATTGAAAACTGAATGCTGAATTTATTAAGCTAATAAGCTGTTTGATATGTACTGAAATTGAATCTTAACTACTGAAATAAATAAGTTGTTTGATCTGTATAAGGAGCTGAAAAATTAAATTCACTAATTTTCTTAATTTGTATTTCATATATTCATACTGAAATGCATAAATGAAAAAATTTTGTATATTTATGAAAATAATAAACATATGTAGAATATTGGCAAGATGGTGTTATAACGGTGTTGGTGTTAAATTCACTAATTATCTTACTTTGTCTTTCATTTCATATATTCATAATGAAATACAAAAAAGAGATTAATTAATGAAAAAAATGTATTTATCAAAATAATAAAAATATACAGAATATTGGCAAGATGGTGATATAACGGCAGCTGTGGTTGTGATTGTGATTGTGGGGTTGTGGTTGTAATTGTGGAGTGGTGGTCTCATGGTGGTGGGAAAGTGATGATGGGTGTCGTGGTGGTGTCGTGGTGGTGTAGTGGCGACAATGGTGGTGATGGTGGTATCAGTGGTTGTGGTATTAGTGGTGGAAGTGACAAAGTGGTAGTGGTGGTGGTCGGGTGGTGGCGATAGTGGTGGTGGTGTGAGTGGTGGTGGTGGGGTGGCGGCAATAATGGGGGTGGTATGAGTGGTGGTGGTGGGGTAGTGGCAATAGTGGTGGTGGTGATGGTGTAGTGGTGGAGTGATGGTTATGGTGTTGTCAGTGGTAGTGGTGGTGGTGGTAATTGATAGGGGCGCAAATGTGTCCATTGGCGGCCTCTAATTTATTATTGTTATTCCCGTTTATTATATTATTTGGGGTTTGATACTCGTTTTATTTATTTCAGAATTTGCGGAACAATTAAACGAGACAAGTTGTTAAGTTGAGAATTTCCTACTGTGCCGATCAAATTAGTTTAGAGATTGGGCCAAGCTTTGTCGATTTCAAGAAGCACCGAACCAAATTCTTTGATGAGAATTTGCAGCCTAAACAAAATATGTACTTCACAAGGTTTGTAAATTGGGTTGCAAGTGGGGCCCAATGGTTTATTAGACCAACAATGCAATGAATTGGGTAGGGCCAGAAGAGAAGAATTAGGAAAAGAATTGTTTCTCCTTAAACTATGGTCGGCATATTATACTCCCTCCGTCCCTTTTTAAATGTGTTACTTGGGATTCTGTGCCATTTTCAACGGCTTATAACTTTTAATTTATAATAGCTTTTATGATTTTGAAAATTTTGTATAATAGAAATAATTAAGATCTATCAAACAAGATCCATAATGCATATGTTTTGAGGCTCACATTAAAAGTTATAAGCCGTTGAAAATGGCACAGAATCCCAAGTAACACATTTAAAAAGGGACGGAGGGAGTACTAAAGAGGGGACTTTTTGCACGCGGTAAAGTTAATCCCGAAGCGGCGGATCCAAATAATTTTTTCCACGCATAGGAGAAGTTGGAAGGCTGCACGCACGGGGGAGAGGCAGTCACACGCTAGCACCACTGCGGCGTTTCCGAAGTACTGTCACGATTGGATTGAAAGCACAAAGGATTAATATGTTTTTCTCCATGTTCGGCTAAATCCTTCGACTGGGGTAACGAGGAAGCTTTCTCCGAGTAATGTAATGGTTTAATTTCTGGGGTTTTTATTCAACAATAATTGTATGACTTTGGATGATTCATAATTTTTATGAAAGGACATATTTTTTTTCCTATTTATCTATTGTGTTTGTATTCCGGATATCAAGCACTATCATGCGATAGTTTTCGCTGTTTCAGGATAGTCTCTGAGATGGGTTATACGACGTTAGACGGGTCGTGCCGCCCGTTAAGTCCGGTGAGAAGACCCGCGCTATGTCGAGATAGCCTTTATGGTGTGTGAATCCTGTGAATCCTCTTGACGATTGTCAATAGGGATTGCAAGCCCTAGCAATAATCTTATTTTTTCTATGTTGAATAATTACCCTTGATTTTATTCGGTTATATTACAAGGGGAAGGTGAAATCGGAACCCTAGTCACTTCTCTCATTTGTTTCTAAACTTTAATCGCTTTCTAGTTAATTTTAGTTTAATAATTAGTTCAATCAAATCCCAAATTCCTCTTGCTCTCATAATTAAATTAGAAATTAATTGAAAGTACCGCAACTTAGCTTTTTACTCTCCGTGGACGATCTCGGACTTAACCACTGTTCTTCGGAATAATAGTTAATTTCCTGTTTTACAAATTATATTTTTGGTACAAAAACGACATACCAGTAATGGAGTGGTGATGGTGGTGTAATTGTGTATTTCACATTTAAAGTCAAAACAGTCCTTCTGGCAGCTAAGTCACAACGTTGACTTTTTAGATACTATCAACATGGTACCTCAAAATACATCACAAATCATGAACTTGCAAAGTGGAGGAAATTACGGGTCTTTGCACAAACCTTCAGCTTCCATCTTCACATCGCCAGGCACATCAAAGATAGTAGCCAGAGAAGCAGGATCAAGTTCAAAAGACCCTTCAGGGATACCTTCTCTTTCCGTGCCCACTAATTTAAACGAGGGTACTCGATGGGAAAACCTAAGTAACTCAGTTGGTGGTATCAAAAACGAAAACATTCCTTCCCTTGAGGTTAGTTGAAACACACTAACAAAGCTTTCCACTTTATCCAAATAAGCAACCCTTATACCATCATCCCTACCAAAATCAGAGAGAACCTGCACAATTTCAAACTGGTACTTTTTATGATTTTCAGGCTCAAAACTCCAGTTGATATCCCAGTCCTTGAATAGAGCCCAAGTTTCACCCTTTCTAGGATATATCACATAAGAACATCTACCACTTCCTTTATAAAAATGGACCTGATGTGAGAACATAAGACGATCGATAGTTTCTTCCGTATCTCCATGAATAAATTTGCCACAAGCAACGGGCAAATCTCCATTGAACCAATTAAGCTCATCTTGGACCTCTGGATGAGGCTCTAGCCAGGTAATCCGTAGCCTAAATCCAGGTAAAAATACTTTCCGGATACGGGCATAGAATCTTGGCATGCCATCTGTTGTATCATAACAAGCCCAGAGCTGATCAACAGAAAAACAATTTTCCTCTCTACCCTCGTCAAAATCATTGAACTCTGGATCAGGGCACTCATAAAATACAGGATCTGGCTCACAACTAGAATCTGAATCTGATTGAGAATCATTGCCTTTGACTCCAGATGTTCCAGCATTGCGGTCACCCATAACAGCTGCTTCTCCACTTACCTCACTGCTTCCATTTGGTAAGCTTCCTTCAGCATTGACACATCTTTGGTTGATACCTTATTTATCTCTATCTACAGCCACAAAGCCAGTTGTCTTATCCATTCTAGATACCCCAATGTCGATACTTTCTTTTTTCAACTCTTCTTTATTGTCTCCGGATAATGCATTCCCACTTGGAGGGCCCACATCATCTCCACCACCGAAACTTTCATTATACGAAATGATCACCTCTTCCGTGTCAGCAGTAGTTGCAGTATTGGAACTTTCATTAGATTCCAAAACCAATTTCCGCCTTCTTTTCCTGTTAGTGGTAGTGGAAGTTACCGACTCCCTGGGCTTCACTGCATCGACCTCTGCTGGATCTGCAGTATCGGAACTCTCAATAGATTCTATAACAAATTTCTGCCTTCTTTTCCTGTTTATGGTAGTGGAAGTTACCGACTCCCTGGGCTTCACTGCATCAACCTCTATTGATCCAACCCCTTCCTCCCCGCCTTCATTATTTGCCAGCCCATCTGCTTTCACTTCGGTTGTAGAACCTCCACCAACCTCAGCAGGGCTTCCTGTTTTGGAAACTGGTTTTGACACCCCTGTTCTGTTGCTAAAATTTCCCTGGGATCCCTTATGGGAAGGCAGAAAACTACCAGTATTTTTTTCAGATCCGACATTATAGGATCCCTGATATTGAGTTGGTTTTTGTTGTGGAAATCGAGGCTGAACAAAGTTAGATCCGAGGGGAACACCTTGAGCACCTAAATCACAATCAGTAAAGGGTTTTGCGCACTTTTGACAGAGTAAAGTTCTGTTGAGATATTCTCTGTAATACTGATACCTCACGCCACAAAAAGGACAAGATGTCCAAAAGTTTTGCTGGCCAATTGATGAACTTCTCCTGGTTGGTGGATATTGTTTCCCATCATAAGAGTTCTGGTTCAACTCTTCATTACTGTCAATAATCCTCAGATGGCTCACATCATCAACACCACCACCACCTAAACTTTCATATTCCGACCATGTATTGCTCATACGTGTGTCGGGAACAGGAGTGGAGGCCCCAAGGAAATAGTGTGCATAGGGTGTATCAGGATAATGTGCAGTTTCTGCATCACATACACCAGGTGGGCGCTGATAAGGCTGTTGTGGTGGCTGAATAGGGCAAGCTGTGATTACAGGATCCAGACATATTTTTTTAGCAGACCGCTGTTGAGGTTGAGTTTTAGTATCATGTTCCAGGATGGGAGCAAAACGTTTCCTCCCATCCTGCTCTTGCGGCTGAGCCAATAAGGAAAGGGAATGCATAGCACTCCTCTTGTCCACTTCCTTTGGTGGCTGACCATTGACGGCAGGGGCTGGTGCAACACTTCCCTGCTGCCGTAACAATTGTTCAATACGTGTCTTAAGGTCCTTGTGTGCATATCGTGATTCAAGCGCATGCAATTCGATGCATTTGATTACCATGTTCAGAGCAGCTACTTCTTTCTTTATGGCCTTATACTGTGCGTGGGTTATACATGCGTGAGTAACGTTAGATAGAAGGCATTTTAGAGCCATAAAACAAAAACTGAAATTGATAGCAAAAAAAAAAAGATTGAATGACTAAAGAAGCGGCAAATTAGTTCTTAAATAGTCTGATAGCAAAGAGATCAAATGACCCGTTATAGATGCTAAGTTAAAAAAGTATGACGATCTTTACGCCAAATTAGAAAGCAAAGAAAGAGAATTGCACATTTACTAACTCTCCAACTTCCAAGATGATAGATGTTTTCAAATGAAGTAATTAAGCTACCCGACCTTCGAGGGGGCTTGGTGCATGGAGTTTGGGAGGTCTGAAAAACTAAAAGATAAAAAAAGAGAGGTCATTTCATGTTGCCGATACATCAGTCACAAGAGGAGTCCTCCTTTGATTAAGCCAATGGTGTCCTTTTTCTACATCTGTTTTCTATTCACATAATTAATTTTAGATTAACCAATTCCTCTCAACAAAATGAATGAAACATCCAAAAAAAATTGACGAACAACAAAAAAATCCACAAGATATAAAAAAGACCAACTTGATTAAAAAATAGTAATAAATTTAGGAGAAACACTACTCAAACTCCTACAAAGTCTGAATGCATTGATCCATCTCTTCTTTGCCTTCACATTTGAATCGGCCTATAGCAATGTGTCTGTAAAATAAACAACGAAACGACTCCATGCTATTTCCATCACAAAAGTAAATATAACATTACTGTCAGACTGGCAAATAGCTTCATACCCCAACGAAAACAAGCTCCAGTACCATGTTACACGCACATGTGCAGTAGCACAACGAAGACATTACTGTGGACATGAATGTCACATTGATGGCAACCCAAGTCTAGACCCTTTGATATACCACAAGGAGCTATTGTAGAAATATTAAGCATAACCAGGGACAAAAGAGAAAGAAAACATAAACGAGAGGGGAACAAATGAAAGGGTAAGCAATAAGTTTAAGGAACAAAAAGTAGTAGTTCTATTTACTCTTTCTGGACAGAGCCATTGTTAAAAGACAAACGGGGAACAAAAAGAAGAATATAAAACCGCCAACACTACAAGATTTACGCTAACCTTGCCGATAATAAAAAATCAAAAACAAAAGAAGAAGATAACATTCAGCTATTTACGACTGAAGGTAGTGTTCATCAAGGACATGCTTGAAGCTCAAACCCCAGAACCATATCTTCCACCGCCTGAAGTCACTAATACCAGCCTAGTTGGGGACTGACAACTAATAATGAGGTGTTCCTGCTACTAGTATGGCTTGGCAATGAAATTTGGAACAGAACCGAATCTGGTACCTGTGAAAGTGTATCTTTGTATCAATGTATTTTAGGATATATGATCCCATCATATATTCTGTATCTTTTATTTTAGGCATGATTGCGTAGATTAGGCAATATCGTAATATCGTACCTTATAATCTTTTCCTTATTAGGCGTAGTGGTTTTCCTATTTATTGATGTAATAGCGTAGCCTTTCATTATTCAGAAATACAATTAGTTTTCTGTTTCTCTGAAAACTATCATGGTATCAGAGCCAGGTTTTCTTGGTTCTGTAAATCCGTGAGTCGACCTGCATCTCTAGTTGATCCAACTCAGCCTTTTATTGAGTTCAGCCCCTCTCACTCAGTCGACCTTCATCTGTCTTCTGTTTGTACATCTATTAGCAAACTACCCAGTCATCAACGACCTTCGGCGTTCCTCCTCTGCACTCGCCGACCACCGGAAACCACTTTTCCGGCAACCACTGACGCTATATTGATTCTGAAACATCTGGATCTACTTTGCTTTCTCTGTTTCAGACCTCCGGCTAGCATCTCACACCTCTGACGACCACCATCAGAGACTCCAACACACTCGCCGGACCTCTGCAACTTCCGGCGACCCTCCAAACAGCCCTCTTTGGTGCTGTTAACTTCAGATCTACACCACCCAGTAAATTCCGACACCCACCACGACATCTGTTTGCTCCGGCGACCCTCGCCGGCCACCGACGAAGTCTCCCCAACCTCCGGCGACCCTCTTCAACGTCCGACAAAGCTTTCCCAACCACGGGTAGACCTCACAACCTTCGTAGCAGCCTCTGTGATTTTGGTTAGTGCTCTGAAAATCAGATCTGTTCCTCTCCAGTGTACTCTCTCTGCATCAGACAACTTCTGTGAGTGTTTATGATCATCTCCATCATCTCTGGTCTCTGTGATGCACGGTTCTGGACTTTCTATCATCTGTTTTCGCATCTACAGTAACTGGGAATAGTTGTTTTAATTGGCTGTGTTAATCATGGATAAAAACCAGGCTATTAGTGTCCGTTTGACCGGTAATAATTATTCTTATTGGGCACATGTGATGAAAATTTTTGTTGTTGGTAAGGGGTGTGGGGACACGTGGGCGCTCTACACCAAAACCGTGTCCCATCCAAAAAGCCAAAGAATATGATGCCACTGCCTTTGAAAAATGGACCATCGAAAATGCTCAAATTCTTACTTGGTTTCACAACTCTGTAGAACCAAGTATTGGGATGAATTTTTCGAAGTATGATACATCTAAGAAAGTTTGGGATTATTTGAAGGGTCTGTATTTGGAATCTAACTTTGCCAAGCAGTACGAACTTGAGTTTTCTATTCGTAATGCTAGGCAAGGTGATAAGACTATTCAAGAGTTTTATAACGAAATGACTAGTTATTGGGATCAGTTAGCTTGTATGGAGCCTGCTGCTTTACGTTCACAAGATGAGCTTGTTGAGTATTGTGAGAAACGGAGGTTGGTCCAGTTCCTTATGCCTCTCCGATCCGAATTTGAGCCACTTAGCGGAGCCATTCTACACCGTTCTCCCCAACCTTCTGTGGATGGGGCTGTTCATGAGCTCATTGCAGAAGAAACTAGGTTCAAAGTAGCCAATATGACTCATATGGATGCTTCATACGCCGGCTTTTCTTTTGCTCCATCCGCCATTTCGCTCACCTTCAAAGATCTCAAGTACCCACTCCAAAGATCACATCTTATTCAGTCTACGGGCAAGCCCAAACCCCAGGGGCCCCAGACACCTATGGATGAATGCAGTTATTGTCACCAGAAGGGTCATTGGAAGCATGCGTGCCCTAAGCGTCTCTAGTCTAAGGGCCGTAATGCTTCTCAGTCCACTAGTTCTCGGGTACCATAGCAGCATTCTCGCCCTCCTGCAGCATTGGCAACACCTTCCTCCAGCAACACTCCTTCTCCTCCCCCGTTTGATTTTGAGCAGTTTTAGCAATATCAGGCTTATATGGCAGCCATTCAGGGGACTCCTTCCCAAGCCTCTGCCCTGACTACCACTACATCAGGTTTGCATGGTGCTTACACCACAGGTATCTTACCCACTACTTGGTTATTTGATTCTGGCTCCTCTCATCATATGACCCCTGACCTGTCTCTTCTTAGTAATTGTGTGTCTCCTATTTCTCCTATTAGTATTGCCACTGCCAATGGTACCCCGATGCAAGTTGTTTCTATTGGTTCCATCAGCTCTGCTACATCTTCTTCTCTGTCTATTCCTAATGTCTTTTATGTTCCCCAATTGACATTAAGCCTTCTTTCGATTAGTCAGTTGTCTGATTCCAGTTTTGATGTTCTCTTTTCTTCTTCTTGTTGTGTTGTGCAGGATTGGGATTCCAAGAAGCAGATTGGGGCAGACCGCAGAGTTGGTGACCTCTATATCTTGGAGCACTTGCATATCCCGCCAGAGTCTTCTTCCACTGCTGCGTCATCCTTTCGTTTAGATAATAAATCCTCGCCTTTTTATCTTTGGCATTCTAGATTAGGGCATTTGTCTAGTGAGCGTTTGAAACTTTTGGTTAAATCAGGTCATTTGGGCAACATTTCTGTCAGCGATATTTCTGAATGCAGTGGTTGCAAGTTTGCTAAAATGTCTGCATTACCGTTTAATAAAAGTACTTTTGTTTCTACTTCTCCTTTTCAGCTTGTTCATACTGATTTATGGGGTCCTTCCCCGGTTGTCACTAAAGGTGGTTTTGTGTATTATGTCTCTTTTGTGGATGACTTCAGTCGGTATACATGGGTGTACTTAATGATGCATAAATCTAATTTCTTTAAGATTTATCAAAGTTTCCATGCCATGGTTCAAACTCAATTTTCTGTCTCCATTAAAATTCTTCGTTCTGACTTGGGTGGGGAATATTCTCTCTCTGAGTTTAATACCTTTTTAGACACCCAAGGGACCATCCACTAGTCTTCTTGTACTGACACTCCTGCACAAAACGGTAGAGCTGAAAGAAAGCATCGTCATCTTCTTAATACTACTCGGTCTTTGCTCTTATCATCTTCCGTTGCATCTATTTTTTGGGGAGAAGCTGTTCGCACTGCCGCCTATCTTCTGAATCGGATGCCCACACCTCTTCTCTCTGGTAATTTCCCTTATGAGCAGCTCTATGGTCAGGTTCCTAACTACTCTCTCCTTAAAGTTTTTGGTTCTACCTGTTTTGTCCTCCTTCCCAAGAAAGATCGCACTAAGCTTAGCGCTCATTGTGTCTTAGGGGTTTTCTTGGGATATGGCATTCATCAAAAAGGGTATCGGTGTTATGATCCTGTGACCAAAAAGCTATATGTATCTAGGCATGTTGTTTTCTTAGAACGTCTTCCCTATTTCACTCTTCCTCCCAAAACTGCTCCTGTGGCCAAAGAGGATTTGATTTGTATTGACCCATTCCCTCTGGATGTGCCTACTGATGACTATACCTCTACTCTTGAGTTATCTCGATGTTTTAAGCAGCCTCCTCACCGCCCCTCTCATCACTTTCGGCCCACGCCCGTCCGTCCGGAAGCTACTCCCCGCTCCCCAATCTGCCTCCGAAGATCCCGATCCGCCTGCTCACCGGTATCCTATTCGTGAAAATCGTCACCCACCGGTAAGATATGGTTTCACTAATACCTGTTTCTCGTCCTCCTATCAATCCTTTCTTTCTCGGATTCACACCTATTTTGAGCCTAGGTCATATAAAAGAAGCCCAGATCGATCCTAATTGGGTGGTCGCCATGGAAGCCGAACTCACCGCTTTGCTCAAAAATCATACTTGGGAGTTGGTTCCACTACCGATGGTAAGAATCTTATTGGTTGCAAAGGGTCTACAAAGTCAAGACTCATTCCGATGGTTCTTTGGAGCGTATAAAGCCCGCTTTAGTTGCTTCAAAAGGGTTTTCTCAGGAACATGGGATTGATTATGAGGAAACTTTTGCTCCCGTTGCCAAAATGACCACTGTTCGCACCTTGATATCTGTTGCTGCTGTGCAACAATGGCCTCTTTCTCAGCTGGATGTCAAGAATGCTTTTCTCAACGGCTATTTATCTGAAGAGGTTTATATGTGGCCTCCTCCTGGCTTCTCTCACCCCTCTGGTGTTATTTGCCGTTTGCGTCGCGCTCTTTATGGCTTGAAACAGTCCCCTCACGCTTGGTATGCGCGCTTTCAGGATGTGGTTCTTCAGATTGGCTTCCAGCCCAGTATGCATGACTCTGCTCTATTTCTTCGTCACACCTCTCATGGTTTGGTTCTTCTATTGCTGTATGTTGATGATATGATCATTACTAGTTCTGATTCTGCTGCTATTAGTGACGTGAAACGTCATCTCTTTCAGGCGTTTGAAATGAAAGACTTGGGTCCTCTACGATATTTTCTTGGTATTGAAGTCATTTTCCCCCCGAGGATATATTCTTGGCCAATCCAAGTATGTTGCTGACATCCTTCACCGTGCTCATCTCACTGATACCAAGACTGTTGATACTCCTCTTGAGCTTCATGCCAAGTTCTCTGCTTCTGATGGTGTTCCTCTAGAGGATCCTACGGAGTATCGTGAATTGGTGGGTTGCCTCGTTTATCTCACTGTTACTCGGCCGGATATTACCTATGCTGTTCACATTATCAGCCAGTTTGTCTCTACTCCTCGGACTACACATTGGGCGGCTCTATTACGTATTCTTCGTTATGTTCGCAGCACTCTCCATCAATGTCTTCGCTTTCTCCCTCTACTTCCCGGTTTGACTCTTACGTGCTTATCTTTGTCTTTGATTGGTGGGGATATTAGTGACCGCAAATCTACCTCAGGTCTTTGTGTTTTTCTGGGTGATTCTCTTATCTCGTGGAGAAGCAAAAAGCAATCTGTTGTTGCTCGCTCCACCGCTGAGGCTGAATATCGTGCTATGGCTCATGCTACGTCTGAAATTGTGTGGCTTCGCTGGCTTATCTCGGATATGGGTGTCCCTGTCATCTCCCCCACACCTCTTTATTGTGACAACAAGAGTGCAATTCAGATCGCCCACAACTCGGTCTTTCACGAGCGCACCAAGCACATTGAAATTGACTGTCACTTCATCCGCCAGCATCTTCAGTCTGCTACCATTACTCTACCCTTTATTTCTTCTACCCTGCAGTTGGCAGACTTCTTCACGAAGACCCATACTGCTGCCCGTTTTCGCTTTCTCCTTGGCAAACTCTCGATGCTCTCTGCTCTCGCATCCTGAGTTTGAGGGGGGATGTGAAAGTGTATCTTTGTATCAATGTATTTTAGGATATGTGATCCCATCATATATTCTGTATCTTTTATTTTAGGCATGATTGCGTAGATTAGGCAATATCGTAATATCGTACCTTGTAATCTTTTCCTTGTTAGGCGCAGTGGTTTTCCTATTTATTGATGTAATAGCGTAGCCTTTCATTATTCAGAAATACAATTAGTTTTCCGTTTCTCCGAAAACTATCAGTACCCACCAACTGAATGGTGGGAATCCCCTGCTAGCAGGAGTACCTGATCCATGTTCCGACCTTATATGGTTTGTATGCATGACGGGACCAGGACTGGAGGCACCAAGTAAATAATGTGCATAGTGTGTATTACGAGAAGGTGCAGTTTCTGAAGCAAATACACCTGGTGGGTGCAGATAAGGCTGTTGTAGTGACTAAATTGGGTGAGCTGTGCTTTCAGGATCCCGACAAATCTTTGTACTCGAGAGGTAGAGGTATTAGAGTCATGGTTGAAGACATAGAAAAACTTTTCATCCAATCTGATTGCATATCACTCCTCTTGACCACTTAGGTGGTTGACCCTTGCTGGCAGGGGCAAGACGTGTCCTAAGGTTTTCAGGTGAGTACGGTGATTCAAGCCTGTGCAAATCAATGCATTTGATTACCGTGTTGGGAGCAGCTACTTCTTTCTTCATGGCCTTATGCTTTGAAGGGGTTATACAGGCGGAAGTAATTAAGTAAATTGCAATGTTAGATAGAAGGTATTTTAGAGCCACGGTACAACAAAACCTAAAGTTAATAGCAAAAGGAAAAAAGAAAAGAAAAAAGAATTGACTAATTAAACGACTCCTTATAGATGCTAAGTTGAAAAGTTTAGAAAGAAAAGATGGAGAATTAAACATTATCTAACTCTCCAACTTGCAACATAGAAAATGAAAGAAGTTATCAAGGGAAGTGGGTCAAACGAACTTAAAAATAAATAGTCAAATTGGAAGTCTTTAGGGGAAGGAGGCTAAGTTATCAAGGGAAGTGGGTCAAACGAACTTAAAAATAAATAGTCAAATTGGAAGTCTTTAAGGGAAGGAGGCTAGTTCCCAGAATGCTGTGTGGGTAGGTTCGTTGGTGTTTGGGGCATATAATTCACGTTGTGCCTAATTCCTTCAGCCGAATTTTCTATGGGCGTTGATGTATCTATGACAGGCAGCTTTATCAGATCACACTCGAAATTATGACAAGTTCCTTCCTCTTGAGCAAGGATCAAAATCTCATTTTGACTAAGATTGGGCCCTGCAGTCAAAGAAGCATGGGCATGTCTCCGGGCCTTTCGTATCCATGTCACAGACATGTCAAACACGGATATGTTCAGGCATGTTCTCGTACCATGAAAATATGTTTCCAATTATTGTGCTTCGGAGGGAGGTACAAGACTAGGAAAGCCATTTAGGGCCCATGTGCTCCTACAAAATTTTCTTTCTTTCTTTGTTTTGTGTGCAGATAAAAGATAAGATTCTCACTATAGATAATCTCAAATGGCAAAGGATGGTATAGGTTAATCGGTATTGTATGTGTTTGATCAATGGTGAATGTCCAATTGTCAGGGAGCTTTGATGTGCAGTTCTGTATGAGGGGGAATTTCGTCGGTTTTCTGCAACGCTAGTGGGAACGGTATGGGGCTAGAGTGGATAGAAGAAGATGGAAGCTTTGGAGGTTGATTCCATTGTACTTGGTGTGGCTCGTTTGGTGAGAGAGGAATCATAGATATTTTGATGGGGTTGAGATGTGGATTTACTATCTACTTTGTTCAGTGGGGAGTTGGGGAGTGTAAACCAACCCTTAATAAATTCATTTGCCTGTTAGATTTTGGGGACTTAGAAAGGTGTATAGGCTCCATTGATTGTTCATTTAATTCTGGTTTACACGGCTATTTGACCTTCATTTTCTTTGTTTCCAATTGCATGTGGGTGGCATCTTGATGCAGTCCGTAATAAAAGCAATGGGTTGCTGGGTAATATCAGAAGGTTGCAAGTCATGGGATATAGGTGTATTCCATTGGTCGTTTATTTTACATTAATCTGCACCAATACCACATACATTAATCTGCACCAATACCCGTATGGTTTTATCAGTTGCATTTAGTCAACGTAATATTCATTCATTCTCCCTAGACCTCTTGGGAATAGGAATGGTTATTTTCTATGAAGCGCCGACACTCCTAGAGACCATGGGGACACGGAAAAATACGCAAGGGACACGCCAGGTGTCCAATGAATTTAATTAATTATTTAAGGGGACACGGTGGGGACAGGTGAGGACACATTCGGGGACAAGACATGGGTTAAATTTGCAATTTTTAAAATTTCTTTAGGGGTAAATGTGTATTCTTTGCAATGTCCCATTCCGTGTCCGTGTCTCTTTTTTTATAAATCCCTTGTCTGTGCTACATAGGTTATTTGCATTCACACACATTCATACATACTATACTTCGATGCGAGAGGGGAAGGAAGAAGCTAGCAAACTGTTGATGAAGGACATCTGAGCTCGTTTCCATCTCCTGACTTCTTACGAGATAGGTTAAGGACGATATAGGGTTGGCCGATAGAAAATGATTCTATTTGATAGGCATCCTAGCTTTCAATCTCTTTTACGATGTAATGAAAGACTCCCTTAGCCTTACCCAGGATGAAATATCCTCTCTATGTTTGATACAATCCTATTCTTTAGTGTACTGCTAAAAAGGCCTTAAATGTGATGCCTTTGGTAACCTAGGTGTTAGGGCTAGATCTATCTCCCTAAAACCCTTCTTCTTCTCTTCTCTTTTACCATTCACGTCCATAGTTCACAGCCCTGCCCTTTGGGTTTGAGCATTCTTAACCCTATTCCAAAATTGTCCTACATCACACCCCCTTGATGCCTTTTCAATAAATTTACCACTTCCGAAAAAACAAAGACTTAGTGGATGAAACTAGAAGAGGCATTACACTAGATTACAAAATTTCGAGAGACGCATTGAAGTAACAAGGGATATCAGGAGTAGAATAAAATTGAATAAATGGATGTAAATTATGTATTGGTAGAAATAGAAACAACAAAGTCGTCAAGATTGAAAAATATGAGATACAACAATCAGCAGGTAGAGATTTTAATGTTTTCAGACGTTCAGATAACTGGTAGGGCTTCAATCTATGATATTGGGACCATTCTTGCATGCACCAGTGGTTTTACGCAGAAAGTCAAGGACAGTGAAAGATATTTCTTGGAATCACTAAGAGGCATCAGGCATCACATATTGCTTGATTGCACCAACCTTCTAAACAAAAAAGCAACTATTCTATTTGAGGAGCAGTACACAGTTTTAATATAGACTTGACTTCCTAAACCAACTATAGGACTTCTGGAACAAAAGTAGCAGAACTACTAAATACTTTGGCTTCTAAATCTCACATCTACCAAATAAAAAGCAATTAGATAGCCTGAACTGTACAAAAACAACCATTTGGCGATCCGTAAAACCCATGCACAGGAAATCCGAATTCACCAAATATGGGTAGTACCCTTAGAAATTTCATCAAACGGTGCCTCTGGCACAGTACATGATTGACAACTACCTCCAAACTAAAGAAAAAATATTATAAAACAACTCTGAGACCAGCTAAGAAACGACAGATTAATAAAGTAATATTACTGAGAGAGGATGCAATGATGGAGACAGTAAGACTATAAGAGTCATTCAATTCTGTGCAATTATTCCTACTTGTGTTCTTTTTCTCAGTTTGCATTCGCTTCCCTAAACAAAAGGATGTTTACATCTTACATACAAGGCGGGGTTCCACGTGAAGGAGGGTGTCACTTGGTATAGATTTTGTAACCATTTCTAGCGGCTTAAGCTTTTTAACGTAACTTGAAAAGTAATAAATTAAATAACTCAGCATGGAAACTGAACTAGGAAGCAACTATTTAATCACGAAACCGGAAAGAAATACCTGTGCTCGAAGTGACTTGCTTTCCTCCTTGCATACATTCTTGGCAGCCTCTTCTGCACAACTCAAGTATCTTTCTAGGAGATGTGTTGGAGTAAACTCATCAACGAGACTGAATCTGTAAATAAAATAAATAGCGTCCAGGTACAGTGCTCTTTGAATAAGACGTCTGATAAAATCTGAAAATAGAAGATGAGGGTTTTATCAAATTGCTCAAGGGACAGCCCATTGGAAGAATAGCTTAACGCAATGACATTAACAGGGGAAGTCATGAAAGTAAATATAATCCATAAAACCCACTTGAAATGGCAATGAATTAGAACAACCCATGGTCGAAAGATTATCAAGTAAAAATTATCAAATACAAAGAATTTAAAATGTTCTCGGCCCCAGGTAAGATAATTGTTTTCTAGTGACTATTTTACCAAACCAATTAACAAACAAAGCAAAGTTCCACTTCCAGCTGTTAAATATAAATAATGCAGAACAAATACAAAAAGCTAGTAATCAATCACATCTATGGGCACTGATATTATACTACATGATAAAGTAGCGCTGGGGCACGCTTTTAACTACAGTGATTTCATGATTTGGAGAAAAGTACTGCATGTAATAATGCCACATAAAATACAAAAAAAAAAAAAAAAAAGTAGTAAAAAATGTCTCGGTTGATATTTTAAAATCAGTTAATCATGCTGTTACAGTTAGCACTTGCAAATTCAAATAAACTCAGTAGCCAGCAACTCTAAAGAATGGCATAAACCCACACAATCTGTACAATAAGTGCGGCAAATTAATTATTCTGTGGAAAGAATCAAAGTAAAGGATAACTACTTGATTTAGATTTCAATCTTTCCAAAAATCATAGTAATGTATACATAAGAGTGGATCCTGAGTCCCTGACTTCTATATTAAATTTTGAACAAATGAGTACATTGACTTTTTTACCCATTTGGTGCTTCTATTGAAGCCCAAAATTATCATATCCACAAAGTTTTTCCATCACCAGTGCTTCTTGCAACCACTCTGCAGCTGCAATAGATATCCTTTTACCAGGAAGCGATGGGGTCAAATTATTATTGTAGAAGCAATAACTTATATGTGAGAGTTAAATTTACAAGGGTAAATTTCATCAACACCCATTACACGTGTGCAAAGATATATGTCTACTGAGTCTACGTGAACAAGTAGCCCTTGATAGAGCTCAATGGGAAAAAAATGATTCATGCAGCCTATCCCAATTGACGGGGACATAAGGCTCGGTTTGGTTTGGTAAATTTCACTAACACCCCCCTGAGGTTTGCATTATGTATAGTCTTTGTACAGATTCCCCCTTCAGGGACCTGAGGTTTGCATTAGCATTTAAGTTACCCCCATCAGTTAGTTGACCAGCAAGTTAACTAGCAAATGCATCCCTAGAACTTACTCCCTCCGTCCCAAAAAGTTAGGGCCACTTGGGATTCCAACTTTTTTTCAAAACATAATCACTACACTTTTTCATTTTTGTCTTTTGCATTTTGCCCATAATCATTACAATTTTGCATTTAAACGGTTCTTGTCACATCAAAAAAGGAAAAAATTGGAAATTTATCAAACAAAGTATATTGATTTTTGTAAAGGCACTAACATTTTAGGACTGCCCAAAATGAAATACTAGACCAACTTTTTCGGACGGAGGGAGTATATAATAGCAAATATATATCCTTAATAACCTTTTGTTGTTCAAAACAAAATTAAAGATACTAATATATGTACTCCTCTATTGTTCTCTTTCATGCTTTCCAGCATCAATTTTGCCGTAGTCACTAATTAGCAGCGACAGAGGAACTACGGGTGGTCGGGTCTTCCCCCTTCATTCTTATGGTCCTCTCCCTTCTTTGACTTCCGAAGTAGTATTCATTACATCATCTTTAAGTTTCCATTGTTTATGACAATATATAAATCAGCATAATAAATAAAATTTTTTGTCCATGCGTATTCAAAGTTATTTTGAACTATATTTATATTTTTTTACCTCAAATGAAATTTTTTGAGTATATATGTGATAGCTTAAGTTTCAAAATATGTTGGAGGGAATGTGTAACTCAGATGTAAATGTGATAAATGGCATGTTTTGAACAAATGAAATTGATATGAAATGTAACTTCAATGTTTTATCCCGTCCTATTATACATGTAATTTAATTTGTTAACAACATTCTTGATTCAAATACTCCACCCAGAATAGAAGAGTTCTTTTCCTTTTATCAACAAATAGAAGAGTTAAAGCAACAAAAGCTACACATAGATATGCCAAAATATATGCGTAAAAATTTGATACTCGATTTCTTTATAGGATATTGTATGAGTAAAAATAATTTTCATTTCTCCAATTAAGTTCTTTTGGTTAAGTTGTCATGATTATAGAAAATTATATTTCATCAAAGGTAAGAAAAGAAATACATTAGAGATAAATTGTAGATGTGTAAGAGCAAAAGTCAAAATGTAAAAGTCTATTGATGCTAATGTAAAGATTTTGTGAGATAACTATAACAAAGTCGATGTTAAGAGAGATGAAAGAAAAATGAGGAGGGCACAATTATAAGGTTATTGAGGGCTATATTTGCTATTTCATAAACTTTAAGGATGAATTTGCTAGTGGACCTAACTTTCATCTAACCGACGGGAATTGAAATGCTAATGCAAACCTAAGGAGGGGAGAGTCATGTCTCAAACCTAGAGGGGAAATCTGTACATAATGCAAACCTCTGGGGGTGTCAGTGAAATTTACTCAATTCATAAAGGAATATAATGGTTACCCCACAGACCTGGAAGAGTTGGGAATTCACTTTAGCGGGGAGTTAACTTGAGGCCAATAGTACGTGAATGCCGTTTCTTTGCAAAATCTATTCCAACCTGGAGCAAATGGCCTTGTCGTGAAGATTGAGAATCATGTATCTAAACCAAAAAGACTATAAGCCAGTCTAAGAAAGCACGAACACATTCACTTGCCTCAAACACAACCCAAAAGTAAACAGATAAAGGAGAAGGAAATAAAAAAATAATTACTGAACATTCAAAAAAATAGAATCTCTGACAGCCTGTGGCTATGAAGCACTTCGGATGGGGAAACTATGCATGATCAAAACTCCAAACTACATAAATCAGAGTGAGTTGCTGGGGGTACAGAGCTTAATTTTGCAATAATCAGCCATAATGGATGGGTTGGAGAGAGAGAGAGAGCGAGAGAGAGCACTTACTAGAGGCCTCATCTGCCAGTCCAAGGGTGCTAAACAAATTAGTTGCCTGTCTTTGGTAACAAACAATCATGAAGAGATCAAGAAGCTCATTTGTATCGAAACAAGAGGCCCCTTTGTAGGCGGCTAAGAACAACAAAAAGCACCACACTTCTAAAGGACTGCGCTGCTTGACTTTATCTTTCCATTCAGACGCAAACTTCATTGCCTCCTCTTTCACATGAGTCTTAATCTCTTGTGGAACTCCTAATAACTGGCTTAGCAAGAGATTGAAAGCTTTTAAGGCATTTGCCTTGAAGGTTGAGTGATAACAACCTAGCATTGAATCCAAGACAAGCTTTGCTGGATCTGAAGCAAACTGAATACAAGGAGGAACTGCAACCTGCATTGAATGTGAAGGGCCCAGAGATGAAGAAGGGACGATTCTGTTCAATTGCAGATTTTCTGAGGCAGATTGGTTGATCTTCTCTTGGAAATGAACGAGGTCATTCACTGAAGAGATCCAAGAATTATGCAAAATTAATCAATTGATGCATTAGAAAGTATTAGCCCAAAAATGCTTATGAACCAAACAAAAAGCACCATAGTTTATCAACAAAGGATGTTATTGACTCAAAAGGTCGAATACAAGTTATACAACACTGATCATAAAACAGTTAGCACCTTAGTTACAGGCATCAAAAAATCCACATTGCAATTATTTAAGGATATCTATACACATAGAACTTTCATGTTAAAAAGGAAACAAAAGATTGTGAAGAGAAAATAGACCAACTTGTAAGAAAGGGTTAAAGTCTGTACCATGAAAACAAAATTAGCGAAAATTCTATACAACAGGCATCAACATTCCAGTATCACAATAAGTCGATAAATGTATGCCAAAAAAAATGGAGAAAGCCCACTCCCAGGCGCCACAAAAATGATCGTGAGAATTGGAGATTGCGAAAGAGGGTGAGGTGCTCTTTTTTTCAAGCCTTTATTTTGCCATGCTTGACTGGCATTTTTGGTATTCCCAATTGTTTTGGAGGTGTGAGGTTTCTAGACCATTACTAGCTCAGTTATGGTAGAGACACCTACAAACTGTTCTCTTAGGAGTTATGTTACTGAGGTAGCTTTTTAGGTGGTTTTTGTACATGCCTGAGGTATGCCTCTTGTATTTATGTACTTTTCTTTATTTACGTAAATTATTTACTTATGAAAAAAAATAAAACACTTAGAGATGGAGTGAAACCAAATATAGCCTAGAGAGAGAGAGAGAGAGAGAGAGAGAGAGAGAGAGAGAGAGAGAGAGAGAGAGAGAGAGAGAGAGAGAGAGAGAGATGAAAGCAAACAAGGGACCATAAACTGTAAAGAATAAGGACAAATAATTCCTCTTGCCAGCGTTGCTTTTAGATGGAGATCCTTTTATTTATGTAAATTATTTACTTATTGAAAAAAATAAAACGCCTAGAGATGGAGTGACACCAAATATAGCCTAGAGAGAGAGAAAGAGAGCGCAAACAAGGGACCATAAACTGTAAAGAATAAGGACAAATAATTCCTCTTTCCGGAGTTCCTTTTAGATGGAGATCAAAATATGCCCAGGCAAACCTCATGCCATATTTTTCCTTTTTTGTTTCCTTGACGTGAACCTTTTATATAGTGAACTTTCCTTTTCAGATGAAACTATACGGTCCCATAACAAAAAAAAAAAAAAATATGAGAAAGAATGCCATCATCTGATTCCTAGAAAAAGTACATTCTCCCTAATATGTTGAATTTCCCAATTATTCATCTTTTGGTCTGAAGTACCTACTTGCTACAAACTTCTATTCCTCAGACAGCCCCCAACAAATAAACGCAAATTGAGAGAGAGAGAGAGAGAGAGAGAGAGAGAGAGAGAGAGAGAGAGAGAGAGAGAGAGAGAGAGAGAGAGAGAGAGAGAGAGAGAGAGAGAGAGAGAGAGAGGGCAAACACATCCATTTTTTGGACATAATTCAAGCAAATGAAATTGCACATCTCAAGGAATATGAATACTTTGCTTGTGTCCTTGAGATTAAAATTCTATTAATCAACACAGACACGTACCAGTACAAACCAGAACCTGAGACCTTCCATCATAGTTGTTGTAACGAACATTACAAAGCTAAAAATCTCAAGAGTGGAGTATTGGCAAAACATATGTGGAAAAATTGGTCATTGGTTAGAGATGGTAATTATAGAAATTAACAAATTTTATCCCTGACACCCTTTGAGGTTTGTACTATGTACAGATTCCCCCTCTAGGTATAAGAATTGATGAGATTTGCATTAGCATTTCAATAACAAACAATAACATAAACTATCTTCACTCCAATCATTGGTGGTATGGGGTGGATGATTGGAGACAGACCTAACCTTTGGCAATTTGCACAAAGTGACTGCTCTTAGAATGCATTAGTGCATTACCATTTCAAAATAGTATAATTGTCTCCTCCTTATTTTCTTACATCTGTCCTCACATCACCTTTAATGCCCTTCGTAGCCATCCATCATCTCATAAAATCTATAAATTAGCATAAATAGATCTTCACATTTTTTCTCATGTACATTGAAAGTTTATCCGTAGCATGTTTATTAGTTGCCGTTGATGAAGTATAATTTTGTATAATTGTGATATCTTAACACACAAAAAAAGATTTTAATTGGAGAAATGCAAATTGTTTTTACTCCTACACTAATCCTATAAAATAAATTAGTTATGTGAATTTCTACCCCTACAATGTGCTTATATCTATGTTCAAAGCTTTTGTAACTTCAACTCTTCTATTTTCGGTGAAGTATTTGGATAAAGAATTTTGCTAACAAATAAAATTACTTGTATACTATGACATAACAAAACATTGGAGTTAAATTTTGAAGCAATTTAATTTGTTCAAAACATGCTATTTTATCATATTCACATATGAGGTGTATTCCTCCAATATAATTTCAAGGTTGAGATATCATATTTATGCACAAAAAATTTCATTACAAGTAAACAAATAAACACACTTCAAATAACTTTGAATGCACATGGGCAAAATATAAATATTCTAATTTATAAATTGCGGTAAAACAATAATAGCTTAAAAAGATTATGTAATAAATCCTACACTATTAATTGATGACTGCTGTGATGTTGATGTTGAGAAGCATAAAAGAGAAGAACAGAAGGGTAAATGTATTAGTATTTTCAATTTTATTTCTAACAATAAGAAGTTATTAAGGTCATATTTGCTATTATATAACTTTTAGGGATGAATTTGCTAGTTAACATAGAGTCAATAAATGGTCAAATAACCGATGGGGATATTTGAAATGCTAATGCAAACCTTAGGGAGAGAAAAATCAGTTCTCATACCTGGAGGGGGAATATGTACATAAAGGTGAAAGTTACCCAAATTTTAAATATTCTTTAAATGGATGTCTATCCCTCTATTGCTTTGAAAGTATGTTCCATATAGGAAATTAGGGCTCAAGAAAAGGCTATCCCCTTTGCATGGGAATATAAGACATGTGGCATACAAGGTTCTCGTTCTTGTTCTCAATACCGGAGCCACGTGTGTATTTACGGTGATATAGAAATGGTTACATGTATATCTTCTTATAAGCAACCATCGTGATATGAAATGTCTAACAAGTGGGGCCTTTACAATAAAAGCGATGTCTAGCCAAACAGGTGAAAAATATTAAGGAAAAATTAACTGCGCATTAAAGAAACATGCGGAAATCATTAAGGAGAAAATGGTTCAACTAAAAGAAGCACTAGGAGGAAACTTCTAACATTCAAAAGGGAACATACAGCCATGAGAGACCCCTATGTTAACAGGTGTACAGATAAATAGGAGAGAGCTAATATGAAGCCTGATTTCCAATCAACTTACCAGGAACCTTTTCAGAAAAACCAAGCGCTTGAGATAATTGAGGAGCTAATCTATTCCCTGCAACAGTCTGAAAAAGTTTACGAAGCTCATCTGCATTAAAGGTGGGGGCCAATCCATAGGTACCTACAAGTAGCAAAAAACCCAATATTGCCACTGACTTTTTTGTATCGACAACTGCTTTTGTTTTCCAATCAACTGCAAGTTTCATCGCTGCTTCTTTCACTTGAGGTTTCATCTGCTGTGACAATCGCATTGATATCTCCAACAAGAAAATGCAACTCTTTCTTATAACACCAGCTTCAATATCTATGCCTCCCTTCTTTGAATGTGGAGGATAAAACCCTTGAATTGCATCTAGAACAAGCTTTCCTGGGTCAGATGACATTTGGATTGCATCATAAATTTCATTGTGTATCCATTCATGCTCTTCCGAATGTTCATTCAACAAAAGTTGCAAATTCTTTCCATCCATGTTGGCAAGGATGCAGGCCATAGTGTGGGTGGTAGGGTCAAGCTTGGATCCAGATGCTCTAGGGTGCACAGGGGCAATGGTTGATGACATAACTTTATTAGCATTGTATGCAGGTGCTTGAGCCTTGATGAGATGCGCTCTAATCCGCCTGTTACTTCCCTTCCGTTTTAAAAAGTGTACGATGCTTTGTTCAAGGCCTTTGCAAGAGAACTGGGATTCAAGGTTGTGATCAACAATGCATTTGATAAGAGCTCTGATAGAAGCTACTCTTTCATCTATTACCCTATCCTGCAATGAGAATTTAGAATACATATTCAAATGGTGGCTTGCATGGTGAATTTACATTAAAAAATAAGCAGCACGTACTTGTGCTTCACTGGATTCTTCTCTCATATTGCTTCGTTTCTTGGAAACCATCTGGATGCGCTTCAAGTACCTTTTCAAGAGGGGTACTGGTGGGAACTTATCACAAAGCCCAAAACCAAAACTAAGTCTAACAGCCACAAGTTCTTGATTCTCCTTCACAAAATTTTCAATGAGATCTGCAACACATAAGCTTTTGTCAATCTGTTTCAGAGGAGGCTAAAGACCTAACATGCTAGAACATAACCATACCTATGTAGCAAAGACACAAGACACTGCAGTTCACAAAAAATGGGGGACATGCCCAGAACATAGCAATTTTGTGTTTTGAGTAATTCGTACCTAATTCTTAGGTTAGGGCTCCTATTGAATGTGTTATTGACTGATGATGAATGCATATATACATATGTGACACTATTCAACAGATAAATATGTACCCCGGAAAATTTTAAAAAAATTCACAAGTCTCCCCGCTGTATCCCTACGTGCGACATCCATTTCCCCGGTGTCCCCATGTGTGTCATCCATTTTTGCCCATGTCACAGGCGTGCCCCGTATGTATTTTGGCATGTCTCGGCAAGCCCGACACGGATACAACCTCCACCTAGGTGTGTTGGTGCTTCATAATAGATGATCAAATTGGACAAGAGGATACAAATAGATGAAGCACAAAATCAAACCCATCAGAAATAGGGAAGGAAGGATATCAAAAATATAGTACTCATCAAGTGAAATGCAAACTATAATAATATGTCAGAAAATAAACTGATGCTACAGCAAACCAATACCCAGAAACTTCAAGAACAGAAAAAACTATGATGACACCAGTATCAAAAGCAGAAGCCAACTTGTAGGAAGCTAAAAGCTTGAATAGCTCATCAGTATCAAAAGCAGAAGCCAACTTGTAGGAAGCTAAAAGCTGCAAGAAGCCCAACACCTCCAAGTAGTTATAGGGCAGAGCTCTCATTTTTACCTTCCACTCTTTAGCAAGTTTCAATGCACCTTCTTTCACACGAGGTCTAATCAGAGGAGAGATCTTCATTAATTGTTCTAGCAAAACTATACAACTCTTCCTTACTACATCTTCTTCCGACTCCATACCCCCCTTCTTGAGATGAGGAGGGTAAAACCCTTCCATTGCATCAAGTACTAGCTTTGCTGGATCCAATGACAATCGAAGCGCTCTATAAACTTCACTCGCCATTGACTCGTCATCAAGCGACCGTTCATTTAGGAACAACTGCAAATTCCTTCCGTCCATTGTGACAACAAATTGAATTTCCACCGTGTCAACTGGCATCATAGCTTCCAATTGCTCCACCTTTACATGGGAATGCACACCACTACTAACAAATTGTTTCTGTTTCAACTCAACTTCTCTACACCGTTCCTCAAGTTGTTTCTCTTTCAACTCAAGCTCCGTACTGCGCTTCTCGTACAATTTTTGGTCCAACTTGAGTTGCTTGTTTTGCAGATGAAAATCTTTAAAGGACTGATTGATGTACTTCTGAACTGCATCCAGTTGCTTCTCTTTGGAATCAAGTTCTGCAGATCGTACTTCATATAACTTTTGAGCAGAACAAATCTCTCTATTTTTCAATTCAAGTTCCTTGCAACGTTCTTCATTCAATTTCCGGATCAACTCCTCTTCCAACTCCAGTTCGTTAACGCGGTCATCAACCTGTTCTTCTTTCGTGTCAAGCTCTTTGGCACGCCTCTCTATCCAATTTTGGATGGAATTAAGTTCCCTAGACCGGCCTTCGAAATACGTCTCCTTCAATACGATATCTTTGAATCTTTGGCCGATAGATTTCTGGATATGCTCCAGCTGTTCCTTCTCCGACTCAAGCTTCTCCAAAAGCCCCTCCAACGACTTGTGTTGCTCATTGACCCTTTCCTCTCCTAGCTCAGCCTCTTTAATTCGTTCATCGGCCGACATTCGCATTGCATCCAATTGCTTATGTTTAAACTTCAGTTCTTCAATCTGTGTCTGTTGGAAAGAAAGAAATCCCTTCTCCCTCATTTCAAGTTCTTCCACGCGTGACTCGACTGATTCCCGAATCGTCTGAGATTGAGTTTGGACTAAATTAATTTTTGTCAAAGACAATCGGTATTATTTAACTTTTAGTTACTTTTCTAAGCTTCTCGTCATAATTTTCACATCACATACTTCCAACGAGAAAAATCAGAAAAGTAAATGAGTATATCAAAGCTGAAAAGTCCATCACATCAGAAAAGTATACTGGAAGACAACGATAAAAGGCCGTCAGTTTCGTCTTACTTAGTGAACTTTTTTCTCATTTTATCAGTATTTTATACTCTTCAACCAAATGACCCGAATCTTAATCTGTATTTTTATATCCTGTATTTTAATATATATCAGGATGAACCATAAATTTGACGCAACTTGTAAAATTAAGAGAAAAAAACCAAAAAAAACCCGGGAAAATAACTAAAAAATTAAGGCTAAATGCTACCTCAAGCTCTTTGTTGCTTTGTCCAACTGATTCTAGAACCAACTCCAAGGTGTTCTCTCTGACACGGAGTTCATCGAGGGTTCCCTGGACGCACTTCTGGGTCGAGTCTAATTCGTCGTCGAGATCCTTCCACTCCGTAGCAAGCGTCAGAATTACATCCCGCATGCTGTTTCTCTTCGAATCAATGAGCTTCAGTTTCTCCGATATCCCCTCTCCAGAAGCCATCTCTGTCTTCGCTACAGACATGCACAGGCAAATAAGAAACATATGAAGTTATGCATGAACTAATTGTAAACCCTAAGTCACGCATTGCATGTTTGAGCGTCGTGGAAACATGCTCAAAGAAGATCTCAACTTACTAAGTTTATGAGAGCGGTGAGCGCACAACAAGAGAGACAATGTCGGTTTGCATACTAACGCTAGAGTGGAAAATGGTAGAGAGAGAGAGAGAGAGAGAGAGAGAGAGAGAGATGATAAGTTTGCGGGAAAATCTGGGTTGAATAAGGTGGGAATTGAAAAACTGAAGTGGCGGTGCCGTAACAACCGGGAGTGTGGCGGCACCGCACTATCCTGAGAAAGCAGTTGGTTTGTTTTATGGGGAAAGAGGAAAGATTTGTCCTGCATGTAAAACTTTAAAAACACCAAATTTAATTACAAAATATTTTTTACAATTTAGCAAATAACTTTATCAAAATCTTAAAAAATCAAACTCTTCGTCCAAACTTCACTATATTAAACTACTCTCCTCAAGTCTATAAAAAAAATTAATAATTCCCCTAAAAACTACTCTCCCCGCCTGGCCCCCACCTCTTCAGCTTAAAGTAAGAAACTAAAAAGTAAAACTTATACTCCCTTCGTCTCAATTTTGTAATCCCTTTTGGGAGTTTGTACCACTTTTTAAAGTATTATATTTTATAATCTACAATGTTTTAGGTGATTTTGAACACTTTGTTTATTAGATTAAATTAAGATCTATTTTTTATCCAGTTAGGATAGAATAAGGGATTATAAAATTGGGATGAAGGGAGTACTTTTTACCTTAAAAGTGCTCTACCCCTGCCCTCTCTCTCTCTCTCTCTCTCTCTCTTTACAGAAATGGTGTGACAGAAAGAAATGGGATTAAAAAATATATTTGGTGTGTGAATAGTGCCTACTCAAATTTGAGTAGGCACTATAGCAAAAACAAATTGAGTAGTGAATATATAGAGGTTGATTTTAGTGGATTTTTTATGGGATTAGCTCTCTACTTTAGCTTAAATGCCCTAATTAAGTACTCCAGTAGGCTTGACCTCTGTTCAATTGAAAAGACGAACAGTTATCTCCCTTTTTGTTTCTCCTATGTGTGGAAGGTTTTTCGAGTTTATTAAAGGCTAACCAAGAATAAGGACATCTCAAAGGAATTTGAATTTGTAGGAATGGTCTATTAATTTCCCATCTTTTATTTGCGAATGATTCACTAGTTTGTTGCAAAGCTAATTAAGAAGAGAGTGAGGTGGTTAGGAGTATTTTGGAACTTTATAAAAAGGCATCAGGACAGTTTATTAATATGGCTAAATCTTTCATTTTGTTTAGTTCTAACGCTCCAAGAAACCAACATGATGGATGTAGAAGTATTTTGGGGGTTCAGTAACAACTCAGTGGAAGGGATGTATCTGGGATCCCATACATCATTGGAAGGTCTAAAGGGATGCACTGAAGTATATCAAAGATTCGGTGAGGAAGAACGTTGCAAGCTGGACATGGCATTTCACAGACCATGCCGGTAGGGAGGTATTAGCTAAGCATGTCTTGTTGGCTCTACCAATCTACGTCATGGCTTGTGTTAAAATTCCGGTTTATAATTTCCAAATTACCAAAAAAGATAAAATTCCGGTTGAATTATGTAAGAAGCTCAACTCCTTGATTGCTAAGTTTTTCTTGGGAGGGGTAGCAGATGGGAGAAAGTTGCATTGGATGAGGTGGGAGAGGATGTCGCAAGTTGAAGGCATGGGAGGCCCCTGCCTACACATTTTCGGTACACAGAGAGGAGAGAGAGACAATGGTAACAGAGAGGAGAACCCATGTGAATTTGCCATCAATTGCTGCGAAAACTTTAACTCAGCCACCTTACCCTTCTCTTTGCACGTTCACCCTACAATTCACCATCATTGGTCCTACGAAAACCCATCATTTGCAAGTTTCAAGACAAAACCCACCTCACTTTACTTTCACTTCCAATCCAGGATGGGAAAGACAGACAGTCTTTTTTTTGGCTTTGCAGGGCAAGGAAACCCACTATGCTATTTATTCCTATTTATGAAATGTGAAGAGAGGTTGGTAAATTGTGGGTATAAATTCACAGTAGCAGAAGAGAGTCAAGAGGGAGGGACTGACCATATCTCAATTAAGGCTGAGTTTCTCAATTGATTAATTTTATCTCATAAAATTTAATTTTGATAAAATTTAGGATTTTTAACTGATTTTAGCAAAATTAGATTTTATCTTATAAAATTATTTGGAAAACACCTTTATCAACCCTAGATTTTATCAATTGGAAAAAAATTGATTTTATCACACTTCCAAACAAAATTAGATTTTATCAAATCTTGATTTTATCTCATAAAATCAATTAGAAAACTCACCCTCTATTCAAATTAGCATTTCACCATGATAATAGATTTTTGTGTAAAAGAAAGTGGTGGTATTGATCCGTGGGATCATGATGATTAGTGTAGATGGAGTTCACATAGGGCCGCGTGATGAGTTTTTGGGAGATAAAATAATAATTATTTTGTTCCAATTTGTTTGTTCACTTCGGTTATATGTGCCTTTTAAAACTCTCTTAGTTTTCAATCTCTAATGTATTTTATATGTAATATGGATTTTATTTGATTGATCTCAATTAATTCTATAAGACAATTTTTAAAAGCACTACAAATAAAAAGTTATAAACGTTTAAAAATGACACGGATATTCGTAGTGAACAGACAAATTAGGACATAGGGAGTAAGAGGATAAGATAGTAAGGGGTGTTATTTATAGAGGGTGGACCAACAGTGATATGATATTTGCGAAGAGAACATTAAATAGTACGTGGTTTAGAAGATTTTGGTAATTACAAGAGAGATAAATTAATTTTTGATTTGTTTTGTAGTTGAGACGGGGGATAAAAATAAATAGAGGGTCTGAGATGGACTGAGAGAGATGAGCGAGAGTATAAACAAGGGGTATAAATTAATAATAGGGGTCACCCACTTTCTCTCTCTGATAGGACATATTTGCATAACGTGTTTAAAAAATGTTAATGAAAGATTGATAACCACATGATTATGTGTATATATAATATATAAATTAATTTTTGAATTAGATACATAAATACTATTCATTCTTGTAATTTTGGATGTTCGGTCAACTTAATTTTTTTTAGGAATATAGAGTGTTCAGGACCACATTGCACACATATCTGAGTAATTCCTACAAACCATCCCCCAACTGTTTAACACACTTACACATCATAGCAAGGTAGCCGTAGAAATTAGTAATGAACCCAAGGCATTAGAGGAGAGAAAATTGCAAAGCCAAGACCACTTGGCCAACCACCAACCCCTTGAGTTAATAAACTTGATAATTTTTTTTTAGATATATAATATAATTTTACTGCATAAAACTTACAAAATGTCCAATACATATTTCTTCAGCCTTGTCCTTGTCATTTTCCCTTGCTTGCCTTGGCTGTTTTGCTACATGAACCACCATCCAAAACGGCATAGGGAATAAATTGCAAAGTACATGATTAATTATGGAGTCCAAGTACACCCAAGTGGTTTTGGCGTACGGTCTCCAAAATTGGCATACAGTATCTAAAATAAGTATTCTAGATGTTGTGGTAAGTATTCTAGATGATGTGATATACAATGAAAAGTACTCCAGAGATGCTGCGTCAAAACAACAAACCACTAGTCTATCGTCCTCTTAATGAAACATGGTATCAAACGTGGCCTTGACTAGAACAAAAAAAGATGCTTGTTCTCTTTATTCTTCTACGTAGTTTCCCTATTCTACTCAAGCATCAGCCATTCAACTGCGTTGATAGCAGCAGCTTATTCTTGCAGGCCTATAATACCTGCACCAAAATATATGGCTACAATGTTATAATTTGGATACCGAACCGAAAGAAAGAAATAGGAGGGCATGGACGTCAGAGAAATTGAGCAACAAAACCATCTTCCAAAGCATTCCAAAATGCATCCGTCCACCTCTACACATCAAACGATCAAAACAATTTCTCAAAAGACCCCAACAACTTCATAATATGTACACCACTAGGGCACCAATTCGACCTGTGGAATTTATAAGTAGGGGAAACCAAGATACCGAAAACAGGTGATCTATTAGTATTTACTACAATTTTTTTTTTATATTTTTTTTTTGGAGGAGGAGGTGATCTATTAATACAAGATGCCATCTTTTAAAGGACGCTGACCATTTAAAATGAAATTCAGACAATGGGCACAAAAGAACAAAATAATCTATTGAACTCTAAACTAGGACACCCTTTAGGAAACAATGGTATAAGAAGCATAAATAAAAATTCCATATCAATGCACAACTATTTTCCAAACAAGCAGCGCGCTGTGCAATAGCACACATCATCTTGTGAGATACTTTGATTGGACACCAATGACATAATAGATTCACTTAAAAATCTCACCACTGGCTGCATGAAGTTATTTTATACTTTCAGTGATGTTTTAAACGCCTCCCTTCCCAATCACACGCGCGCACGAGCGCGTAGAGGGAGAAGAAAACTAATTTGCTTACCACAGGCAATCCTCACGCCAGCGTTGCCAGTAATTTTGCTCAGCTCATGTCCACCTGGTAGAAAAGGTAATGGTAAAAGAATGTTTAGATGTGATAATCAATCAACCACGGATTGAGCTTTTTTAATAACCAAAGTGAGTCTTGACAGTCAGCCACATGAGTGCTTGTTCGGTCAAGGATATTTGGTACGTAAATCCAGATAGCCTACATGGTTGGCCATGCAAGTCGTCAGTTTTCCATGGCACTAACAGAGTAACCAACCAAGAAATCTTAGGTTGATCGACGACCAGCCATAAGGGTAAAATTCAAACAACGGATAGCAAGTTGGTCGACCAAATAGGTAAGGGTTGGTCATCTTAACTTGTCCATAGATGCTAGGGTTGTGTTTATATAGTTAGAACGCTAAGTGCCTCTCAACTGGTTCCACGAAAGAGCAGCTGGGGTGTACACTAGACTTTTTCTGGTGGTGCAGCACAGTACCCGCAACCAACCTACCCCACGAACTTTTCTCCAGCAGTTCACTTTGCATTCAGATATTCGTTTGGCCTCCTGTTACAGGTTTCAAAATTCAGATAGTGGAATTATGGAAATGAGACCTTAAAACAGACCCTCCAAATAAAGTAGCACGCCCTGCATTGCTCAAGTAAAACAATATTCTCAAACAAAACTAATCCATATTGGAACTGCTGAATGGCATGACTTGAACCTATAAGTCAGGTACAACTTCAGTTGAAACTCAAAATGCGAGCACAAAGTTAAATTATCCACTTAAATATTGACGTTAGGGTCTCTATCATACCCAAGTCGTACATTGCTTTCCAATAAGAGCCCATAAAATTCTTTCGAGACAGGCATTCCCAAAATGCCAAGGAGTTTATCAACATAGACATGCCACTAGAGTATTGTTAGGCTATGGATTACAGGAACAAATGTAGTTGAATGAAATAGCAGGCGGGTTACACGTTCCACTGTGCCGAGATGTGAGGTGCAGGTTGTAGTGATCACCCCAGCACATCTACACCGCTTGCTTTGGAATTGAGTGATTGAGTTGTTAATGGGCCGAATGGGGGTATCCGGATCTCAAAGACACATCCTACCTTGGGAGGCATAAACTGCCTTGGTCACCAAAACACGCCACTATAAAAATCTGAAGTTTAACAAACATGGCTTGAAGTCCTAAATGACTACTAAGCCTACAGTGGTATATCTATTCATTTTCCTTTACCAGCTGGGTTGGCTCAGAGCACAAGCCAATGAAGCCGCCAACCCCCCCAAAATGTAAAAAAATAAGGGCCCCAAACATGTACACCTTCTATATATTGTGATAGTTTATTTTTAGATGACTACATGTTTAAATATGTATATTGATAATATTGTGTAATAGTAGTTTTTTTTTTATAGAAATATGTGTTGAAAAAATTTATTATGCAAAATACAAAGAGGGCCTCATCATTAGAGTTTGTTTCAAGCCTACAAAACTAATGAGTCAACACTGCCTAGAAGCAAACCTCAAGGTTGGGGAGATTTACTATGAGGACAGTCACTTTGTGCATTTAATGCTAAAGGTTAGGTTAAGCCTTTACCAAATGATGACCGGGCATTCTTTTCTTCATGTTGCTAATGGAATTTGATTTGTATCAGTTAGGCAGTGTGTATATAACTCCGCCTGTGACGTTCTTAAAGCCTTATCTTTGGATCTCAGCCTGTCCCAAGCCCGGATAAAGGAGGAGGGTTGTGCATTAAGTAGCTGACAGCCAGCACATAAAAAAAGCCCGTTAGAACCTTATGACATGAACCTTAATTATACAACGAGACATGCTAGGGCGTTCCCTTTAAGCGACGCGTTGTGCCTGCCTTCGGGTGATTCAAAAAATGGGCAAGGGGCGCCGGGTGTGGTGACAAGTGAGCAAGGTTCCCGCGCGTGCTTGGATGAGCGCGAGTAAAGAAGCTAGCCCAGGATTATAGGATCCGCTTAGCAACTTGGAATGTAGGGACTTTAACGGGTAAGACTAGTGAGCTAGTTGATACCCTGATTAGGAGGAGAATTAGTATAGCTTGCCTTCAGGAGACTAAGTGGGTAGGGGAGAAGGCTAGAGAGATAGAAGACACAGGGTATAAGCTTTATTATACGGGTAAGGATAGACATAAAAATGGGGTAGGCATCATAGTAGATAAGCACCTTAAGGACTCGGCAGTCACAGTCACGAGGAAAGGTGATAGGATTATTTTAGTTAAGCTTGTGATTGGAGAGAGCATAGTGAATATTATTAGTGCTTATGCGCCCCAAGTAGGCTTGGATGATCTCACTAAAGAGCAATTTTGGGAACAGATGGATGATGTGGTTCAAGAGATACCTTGTGGAGAGAAGCTTTTTATAGGAGGAGATTTCAATGGTCATGTGGGAGTGCAGAGGCAAGGGTATGAGAAGGTACATGGTGGATTTGGATTTGGTGACCTAAATGAAGGTGGTAGGAGGATTTTGGATTTTGCGGTAGCTGGTGACCTAATAGTTGGAAATACTCTCTATAAGAAGCGTGAGGAACATTTAATTACCTTTAAGAGCGGAGCCAATAGAAGCCAGATCGACTACTTCCTTGTTAGAGGCGCAGATCACTTGTTGTGTAAGGATTGTAAGGTCATTCCCGGAGAGTGCCTAGTGGCACAACATACACTTTTGGTGTTAGATATTGGTCTCAAGGGGAATAGTAGGCCGAGAAAAGAAACTAGAAGCCCACGGATTAGATGGTGGTTCTTAAAAGGAGAGAAACTAGAGGTGTTCAAGGAGCGTATGGGCCAAGAGATGGAGTGGGGAGGAAAAGGTGATAGTGATAGTATGTGGAATACAATGGCTGACGGGATTAGAAGAATATCAAAAGAAGTTCTTGGGGAGTCGAAGGGGAAAGGTCCAAGCTCTAAAGAGACATGGTGGTGGAATGACGAGGTTCAAACCATGGTAAAAGCCAAGAAGGATTGCTTTAAAAAGTGACAAAAGGACCAGAATGTGGACAATTTTCAGAGGTACAAACAGGTTAACAGGGAAGCTAAGAAGGCCGTTGGTGAGGCTAAGTTGAGAGCCTACAATGATTTTTATGCTAGACTTGATAGTAAGGATGGAGAAAAGAATACATATAAACTCGCCAAACTAAGAGAAAGGAAAGCTAGAGACTTCTCTCAAGTTAAGTGTATAAAAGGTAGTGATTCAGAGGTGTTGGTGAAAGATTAGGAGATCAAAGATAGATGGAAGATGTATTTCGAGAAGTTGTTAAATGAGAAACATGAAGGAACCTTTGGTGAGGAGGAAGTTGTTGTCCCTAGCGAGAAAATAGAATACGAGTTCTATTGGAGGATACAAAAGTTCGAAGTGGCCAAGGCTTTGAAGAGGATGAAACCGGGTAAGGCCTTAGGACCTGATGGCATCCCCATTGAAGTATGGAGAAGCCTAGGTGACTTGGGGGTGACTTGGTTGACAAAATTCTTCAACAAGATTATTGTATCTAGGAGGATGCCTAACGAATGGAGGAGGAGCACCTTAGTACCTATCTACAAGAATAAATGGGATATTCAAAGTTACAACAACTATAGAGGTATTAAGTTGATAAGTCATACGATGAAGTTGTGGGAAAGAGTTATTGAGCATCGATTGAGGATGGTGACTACGGTGTCGGAAAAACAGTTTGGGTTCATGCCTGGGAGATCAACCATGGAAGCTATTTACCTACTAAGGAGATTGATAGAAAGACACAGATCAACGAAGAAGGATCTCCATATGATTTTTATAGACCTGGAAAAGGCTTATGATAGGGTGCCTAGAGACATTATATGGTGGGTTCTGGAGAGGAAGGGAGTGACTAGAGGCTATATTGACGTGGTCAGAGACATGTATGAAGGTGCAGTCACTGCCATTAGATCACCAGTATGAGAAACAAGTGAATTTTCCATCACAGTAGGATTGCACCAAGGGTCAGCCTTGAGCCTGTACCTTTTCGCATTAGTTATGGATGAATTGACTAGGCATATTCAGGAGGATATCCTATGGTGTATGTTGTTTGTAGATGATATTGTCCTTGTAGATGAAATGGCTAGTGGTGTTAATACTAAATTAGAAATTTGGCGGGAAGCATTAGAGTTTAAGGGCTTTCGGAAAAGTAGGAGTAAAACTGAGTAAATGATCTGCAAGTTTAGTGATACCAGAAGTGAGTATGAGGAAAGAGTGATGATCCAAGATCAAGAGATACTAAAGAGGGACCATTTTAGGTATTTAGGCTCTATTATTAGCCAAGATGGAGAGATTGCAGATGATGTGACGCATAGGATCCAAGTGGGGTGGCTTAAGTGGAGAAGCGCTACTGGTGTACTATGTGACAAGTGGGAACCAACAAAATTGAAAGAAAATTTTTAGAGAACTGCCATAAGACCAGCGATGCTTTACGGGACAGAATGTTGGCCTATTAAGAAGCAACAAGTGTAGCGGAAATGAGAATGTTGAGGTGGATGTGTGGTAAGACTAGACGTGATAGGCTTAGAAATGAAACAATTCGCGAGATGGTGGGTGTGACACCTATAGAGGAGAAGTTAAGGGAAAATAGGTTAAGGTGGTTTGGGCATGTCTATCGTAGGCCAGCGGATGCAGTAGTTAAGAGAGTGGATATGATAGCTTTGGGTAGAAATGCACAAGGGAGGGGAAGACCCAAATTGACTTTAGATGCGGTAGTATGCAAAGATCTAAGTATACTGGGTTTAAGCCATGAAGTAGCATTTGACAGAGCTCAATGGAGAAAAAGAATTCATGTAGCCGACCCCAATTGATTGAGACATAAGGCTTGGTTTGGTTTGGTTTGGTTTAGACAGTGTGTATATAGCAGCAAGAGAGAAAACTACTTCAGGAAAAAATTTCATTGCTGGAAGCATTTAGTCATACCCCGGCCAAGATCATCAGGATCCGCATGGACGACAATGGCTCTCCCGACAACGGAATCCAGTGAGAGAGATCTGCAAGTGTACATGCCAACGACTTAGAAGAATCTTTAGAGACCCATACCTTTAGATCAAGATCAATAAGAACATCAACAATGAATTCCCCTGCTTGTCAATAATTGTGAAATTAGCAGCACCTAAACAACAGAATGGATAAAAGTTATGTTAAAAACGTAAAAGCATAATGAAGCCTCAATGGTAGTAAGTATGTTGGACCTAGCCTTAAGATAATCAATCCTTATTAGGAAAATTTCATTTCAACAAGAGTGCCGACTAAAGATGGGCCTAGCATATGGGAAAAGCTGGAAGACACCCAGGATATGGTGATAAACCAAGTGTGGATGTTAAATGGTTCATGGAGAAATAGTACAGTGCATACCATCATCTCCAGCGGTCAAATTACCCAGATCACCAGCATGGCGAATCTCATCTTGAGGGGCACCGTGTTCTTTGCCAAAAGGATTAAATTGTGGTCCTAAAGACATGATCCTAAAGTGTTTCAGATTAAGTAAAAATATCTATTCTATAATATAAAGGGAGAGCAACATTTTGGTGTGGATCAGTTTTGAGGCTGGCTCACATTTTTCCTTCCCAAACTGTCCCAAAGAAAATAACAAATTTACACTTCATTTCACCTTTGCACCAATAACTATAAGAAATGAATTCTAGCAATGTAGTTTCATCCAAATTCATTTGCAATGTTCAAGTACCAACAAGAGAGAGAGAAATTTGGAAATCATAACGTGGAAACCATGAAGCCCGGGCTTAAGACCGGACACATTTCCAGTAATGGTAGTCGGACCTGAGTGAAATAGGAATAAGTTACAGAGGAAAATAACAAAACAAACTCTGTGGTAGTTTGACTAACCACCTGAATTAACTCATATTATCATCTCCTTGCTGATCGAAGTAGATAGTTCCGCTCACACCCTCATTGCTACCGAGAACTGCAACAGCCTTCCCCATTGCTTTTACGTGATCTGCAGACAAAACAAGAGAAAGGCCCGTTGTGAATCCAGAATCACTGTTGCGGAAGCATCGACAACGATAAGAAAACGTTAAAATGTCACACCACAACCGAATAGCCTTGAAACTAACAAAGTGTATCAGAATGATTATAAAACATGACGGACAACTTACAGAACAAAATAGCAGAACAGTCGCGACATCATAGCAATCTAGATAGAATAATTTAACATAATGAAATGTGATTCAAGAGAAAATATTTCCCACAATTAATGCAAAGAAAGAGTTAACCCAGACTTATTTTGCCAAGCCCACATAGTGACATCTGTGTCAAATGACACCAACACATTTTTAGAATGAGGTTCCATTTTCTTGATACCTCATTAGCCACCAAATTTATTGAGTAATCCAATAAGGGGTGCTAGATGTTTGATTTTGTAAAACTGAGAGGAATCAATTGCATACTTGATAGGGAAGATTGTTGGAGACATACCTTGAATTCAAGACGTTCGAAGAAAGGTACAATTTTTGGTGTGAAAATGTCAGTTTCAGCTTCTCTGGACTGGACCAAGGGAAGTGGGTTTTGAACCAGCGAATATGGGACGTTTTGGGAGCATGCAGCATCTCTCATCTGGACCAGGAATTTTCTTGGTCCAAACGAAGGGTCCCGGTTGGCGTTGTTTTGCTCCAGCATCTTGGGTCTGGACCAGGTAAACTTGGTCCGGATGAACGGGGCGGCGGCTGAGCGTTTTAATGTGTTTTTTTGACCTAAATTGTATACTTTCTTATAAATAGGACCCTTGTGGCCTCCTAGGGTTTGGTCTTGACTTGGGATTGGAGATATCTAGGGTTTGGAGTCGTCTCTTTCGTGTGCTTATGTAAGACATCGATGCTCTATTAGGGTTTCTAACAGAGATTTGTTCCTAGATATCTATTAGATGTTTCAAGTAGAGTTACGTGTATAGCCGACTCTTTGTAATTTCTCCCATTAATAGTGAATCCTCTTGCTTTTTCTCCGTGGTCGTACCTCTAGAGCTTCGTGCTTGGGAAGGAACCACGTAAATCCTTGTCTCTTGTTTTCTTGTTGATTTGGTTATATACTTCGAGTTTTGGCTCAACAGTTCTATGCACGGTGTCCCAAGTCTATTAGTTCTTTGTTACATTTCCACACACGTACTTTGTGCAGAAAAACTATTTTAGAGCCAAATTTGTAAGCCTTACTTCCCATATGAAATCTTCCATTAAATCGTATAACATAAAAAAGAAAAAAAAATCTGAAGATTATAAAAAATACATCGCCTTGCATTATGGTTTGTTTTTTTAATAACCAGGTGCCTAGCCAGCTTGTGCGCTATTCGACTAATCTCAGGGTCTTAAATTTAACAACTAGGCAAATTTCGGTGGCAAACATCCAAGTGTGCACGTACATATATATATACACACACACACGCGCGTATATAATAGATTTTGACAATCCATGTTTTTGTAATCACACTCCAATATTAATTTGTTTTGATGTTCAAAATACACGTAACTGAACCGCTAAAAGACATATTGGATTGTGGTTATCAAAATTTGATTTTTTTATGTACCTTCATATTTTAAACAACAAAGAACCATAGCATATCTAATAATAATAATAATAACAAAAACCATAGCATATTTTGTGGTTCATTTGACGAATTTTGTTGGCGAAATTTGAATTTTTCCTGGTCCAACAAATGAGTTTTGGTGGCGTGGGTGATGAGTTTTGAGGATACTGGTTACGAAATTTGCATTTGCACATATACATGATTGCATACCGTGCACTTAAGTTATGGAGTAAAAAGGCTTTCGAACAAACAACAACTATCGTAGTATATATATATATATACACCGGCGATCCTGTCAAGGATCTTGGATTTCCCGGATGGGAGCTTTTTTCGGTGTTTTGATGCTTGTAAAAATTGTTTTTGGGAAATCCGAGCTGTCCAATGTGTTCAAAAGGTGTTTTCCAAAGTCGGTGAGAAATCTTCAAAAAAAAAACTACTGGAAAGGGTTTGATCCAAGCAGTTTTTCCCAAAAATTGTATATACAATTTTTGGGAAAAACTACTTGATCAAACCCTTTCCGTATTTTTTTGATGATTTCTCGTGGGGACCCTTAAAAACACCTTTTAAACATATTGGACGGTTCGGATCATAAAAATTTGATCCGGAACTAAGAGTCCCGGATCCGGGATCCCTGATTGATCGGGACTCTATATATATGGAGAGAGAGAGAGAGAGAGAGAGAGAGAGAGAGAGAGAGAGAGAGAGAGAGAGAGAGAGAGAGAGAGAGAGAGAGAGAGAGAGATACCTTCATGTGTGTTTGTGTTTGAGAGAGAGAGAGCTGGGGTGTAATACGGAGTATATGGAGAAAGAGAGAGAAGGTTACACGGAGTATGTACTATGTAGTAGACAACTGTCACGCTGACGATATGACTTCAATTAGGGAACCGTCTGTACGTGTTACTTTACAGTTTACACACAAGCTGCCAAAGAAGAAAAAATGATAAACTTCTTCCATCTTTCACCTATTACACTATAGGAACTATTGGAACTTGTACCTCATATGGAGAGATATTGAGAAGATGTAATGAAAGGCCAGATGCCGAGCAGAATGGAGGGAGCAAGAGGAGTGCCCATCATGAGTTCAACCATTTGTCGCAAAGTGGGGTCATAAGACCGAATATTTTTTGGGGGTGTAGCTTCCCGGTGGTGGTATGTAGAATAATTAGGGTTGGAATACAGTAGGGCTATAAATACCAACTATTGTAAAAATCCTAGCTGATTTTGATCATAAAAAACAGACTCACCCCAGCGGTGGTATGCAGAATAATTAGGGTTGGAATATAGTAGGGCTATAAATACCAACTATTGTAAAAACCCGAGCTGATTTTGATCATAAAAAATAGACTCACTTGCTTCCGTGGAGATACCTAGATTTGGGAAACCACGTAAATTCATGTGTAGATTCTTTACTCTTTTTTTTGCATTCCATTATTATGTGTGTGGTGTTTCTCTAATAGGAAGTGAGGTCCCTCTACTTTTGCTCCACATGCCATGATGTAGCGCTTATTTGAGCCATCTATAGATTCATAGAAGCACTCTTACTAGTAAAAGTTAACAAACATATCTAAACCGCTAATTATCAAGATCGACGACTAGTACGTTTAGTGCGGATGGGGGCCATGGAACCCAATTTCCTATATAGACACCATGCAGGAGTTTTTAGTATGTAGTTTTCCAGTAGTATTTCTTTTGTTAATTTTTCAAAATTCAACGGCTTTAGGGATTCGATTTTTATAACATTTTTGGTAAAAAATGGATTATTGTTTCATGATTGATAATTATACCATCAAAACGTTAAATTAATTTTAAATGAGAAGCGAAACAGCTCGACTGCTCTCCAATTCCATTTTGGTGTTTTTATTGTTTGTGAGGCATCTTGAGACCCTATAATGGCATTGGTGGCTCTAGGAATTTTGAACAAGGTGCTCAAAAATTATCTTCGCCTTGTTCATTTAATAGTTTTAGTTTGGTTTAGTTTTGGAAAAAAGTGTAATAAGTGGAGAGAGATAGAGAGAGAAATGATTGTAATGATTACAAAACGAAACTAAAACTAAATAGAAAAAACTGGCTTTTTGTTTTTTTTTGTTTTCGTTTTGTTTTTATTCAAAAAAGTTTGGAAAAATTATCCAAATGGTCCTTGTAGTTTCACTCGAGTCCCGATTTAGTCCCTCTAGTTTCAATTACACTCCAACGAACCCTGTAGTTTCAATTTTGGTCGAATTAAGTCCCCGACGTTAACTTCCATTAGCAAACTTAACGGAAATCCCAATTTGAGGGTTTTTTTAGGGTTAAACTCATCTTTTTACTCGCCCTTCTTCTTCCCCAATTTATAACCCTAACCCTAACCCTAACCCTAACTCTTCTTTTTTACACCCATAGATCTACTAATATTTCGTTACACAGTTAACATATGGGATCCGGAATTGGATTGGATTGATGATATTACCAAATTTTACACCCACGATATCAAGAAACAACAATCAATCCGCATAATTCCGATATAGTTCTAATCAACCACACTGACTGCAAATTGACAATATCGACAATGAAAGGTGCTCCTCATTCTTCCCCCCCCCCGCCGCAAATTTTGCTGGAACTACCGATGCCGACAACGGAAGACAAGGCCACGTTGATGACGATGCATAAGCAATAACAGAGGAAGATGGTTTGGATAATGGCTAGAGGTACAACGAATGGAGGTGATGAAACCCACCTAGGGCAAGAACAACTGATCGAAGTTGGTGGGTCCCACCTAAGTGCTTGGTATAGATCGGAGGATACGGTAGAAGAGTTTTTGTTGGGTTCTTGATTTGGATCTTGTAAGTTTGGTTTGGGCTTCTTGTATGTCAGGAAGGGTTGGGTAGGAAGAGGAATAGATATCCAATGGGGTTTGGATTTGCATCTGGTTTGGGCTTCTTGTATGTCAGAATGGGTTGGGTAGGAAGAGGAATAGATATCTAATGGGGATTGGATTTGCAAAGGAAAGAAAAAAAAATTGAATTTGATTTAGGGTTAGGGTTACATATTGGGGAAGAAGAAGGGTGTGTGAAAAGACAAGTTTGACTCTCAAAAAACCCCCAAATTGGGATTTCCATTACGTTTGCTAACGGAGGTTAACGTCGGGGAGTCAATTCGACTAACATTGAAACTACAGGGTTTGTTGGAGTGCAATTGAAACTAGAGGGACTAAATCGAGACTCGGGTGAAACTATAAGGACCATTTGGATAATTTTCCCAATTGTTTTTTGCCTTTGTTAGTTTGCGTCAAATCTTCGTGGTTTATAGATTCGTTTCATCGAGACGAATCCATAGAGTATAAAATTATGGCCGAAACTAATTTTTTTTTAATAAAGCCAAAATTAAATCAATAAACAGGTTTATTTTCGGCTTTATTCAAAAAACTATTACTTTTGACCATAATTTTATACTCTTTGGATTCATTTCGACGAGACGAATCCATAAACCATGAAAACGTGACGCAAAACTAACAAATGCAATTTTTTTTGAATAAAGAGAAAACGAAAAAAAATCAAAAAATCAATTTTTTCTTTTTAGCCAAAGGAGGCCTTAGTTTTGGTTTTGTTTTGTAATCATTATCCTTATTTCTTTTTATATCTCTCTCCACTCATTACTCCTATTTTCAAAACTAATCTAAATTAAAACTACTAAACGGACATGGCCACTAGTTCTATTAAGTGGCCAACTTTTTCTATATTTGTTTGAATAATGAGAGCAAATAATGCAAAAGTACGTAAGATATATATCATATATAATTGTACATTAATTCATGGCAATTTCTATTTTTTAGGCCAAGCAAAATTAAACCGGCATATAAACACATATTTCTGGGTAGGGTGTTCAAATACTTTTATCTTGGGTGTTCAAAAAAAAGGACAACACTTAAAGAAAAGTACAAAAAATTACAGAATTCTTGGGCGTTCAAGATTTGAGAAAATCAAGGGGTGATTTGATCAAATTTTGATAAAATCTTTTGAAAAACTAGGCTTAAGGCCTTGTTCTTAAATGAATTTTTATAAGATAAAACCTAGTTTTGTTTGGATGTGTGAGAAAATCACGTTGTTTTTCAATGGATAAAATCTAGGTTTGATAAAGGTGATTTCCAAATGATTTTGTGAAATAAAATCTGTTTTGATAAAATCTAATTTTGCTAAAATCCGTTGAGGATCTTAGATCTTATCAAAACTAAGGGGAGCTTTGGTAAAAAAAAAAAAACTAAAAAGTGGTTTTTTTTGTTTTGTTTTGTCTTTATTCAATTGTTTTTTTTGATTTTTTAGTTTTGCGTCAAGTTTTCAAGTTTGTGGATTCGTCTCGACGAGACGAATCCAAAGAGTATAAAATTATGGTCAAAAGTAATATTTTTTTGAATAAAACCGAAAAAATCCAAAATTCTCTAGTTCATTGGTTTAATTTTGGCTTCATTAAAAATAATTAGTTTTGACCATAATTTTATACTTATTGGAAAATCAGAAATGTCCTACGATGGTAAAGTCAATTTCCTCTTGGGCAAATTGTGGTACTTTCTAGTCTAGTGTATGAAATCCCAGATCTTTTGTCAATAGTTTTCTTCTAGTACTATTTATAGGTGAATTTGGCCACTTACAATGGTTACGCCATCATTACAATCATTGCCCAAAAATTTGTGTGGGTTTGACAGGCCCGATTCCTAACGCCGCTACTGAGACATTTGATGGTCACTTGAGATGCGCATGGACAAATGTACTTAACCTTTCTCAGTCATTATTCTTGAACGAGACCCTCTTGGATTGTAACGCCCCTAATTTTGGAAACGTTATATTTGTTATATAAATAATAAATAAGTCTTACAATAGCATTCTCCCCCCCACCCGGGTGGGAATTACATAAATCTACTTTCCAATACATTTATTCACTCCAGGGTGGACAGTGGCCCAGAGGACAGAAATAGTGCCCAAACATTGTTTTATTTGAAAAAGAAGTCTGACACTAAAAGATAATACGAAACACAGAACTATACGTGTGGTACACCTGTTTTCCATTGACACGAGAATCCCGTCATGTTTTACTGTTAAATTTTAAACTGTTATTATTCAATTTTGTCCAAATCTTTTATAACTGTTAGTATAAGTATTTGGGGTAGTGGTTTCTGCTGATCGTTTTCGCTCACGGTGTTGCACTTGTGTGACTCTGGCATAATACCACGATGATGTTCTGCGACTCTTATGTATTATGCAAGGCTATAGAGACTTGTAAGGGTTTTGTTGCGTGCTTAAGAACACGCCAAAATAGAGATCCAATGACTCACAACCCCCTTTCTTGTCTCTAAATAAAAAATTCATCATTTCATTAGGGAAAAAATGTAACAACCTTTTTCTTCTTCCGTTTCTTGTTTTTTTCCGTGCTCAAATGCAGACAATCTGACATTGAAAATGATTATCTGGTTTATCTGTCTTCGCTGGAGTTGGCTATGAATGGGTAATCCTGATATAACTAAATTCTTATTGTTTTCCATTATCTATTGACTGCCAAATCTTGCTATTGAATATCAGAAAAATCAACTTAGCTTTTAGGCTTGCTTGAATTTTGTGAACTTTTAATTTTATTTTATATCAGAATCCAAATGATTAGATTAGACATTTGGTTCTCTCTCTCTCTCATCATCTTGTTTATTAGCTTTTGCAAACAAATTCAACTTTTGGGATTTTCCACGTTAAAGACATATCATATACACCAAATAAAAAGTACGAATATAAACCTAAGAGCATGTTTTTTCTCTTATTTAGTACTGTACATGTTTTGCACATTTCTTTTTTAATCTTGGTGTATTTTCCATATTCATAGTACTCCTACTAGTATAAATATGAGTACAGGCCTAAGGACATGTTTTTTTCACCCATTTAGTACTGCGCATGTTTTGCATATTTCTTATTTAGTCTTGGTATATTTGCTATATTCATAGTACTCCTACTAGCATAAATACAAGCCTAAGAGCATGTTTTTTCTCTTATTTAGTACTGCGCATGTTTTGCACATTTATTATTTAGTCTTGGTGTATTTGTCATATTCATAGTACTCCTACTAGTATTTAAAATACGAATATAAGCCTAAGAGCATGATCATTCAATTTTTCAATAAACCTAAAGTTCTCTCTTTTTTTGTTGTGGATTCAGTGTTACGCTATCTAGCCTGTGTAAGTTTTGCAGAGATTCTCTCTTCGACTTTTCCTTCTTCTTTTTTTCTTTATAATTTTTCAGATTCCTAACTTTCTCATGAAAAAGCATTCAACAATTCCCTTGAAGCAACTACCAAGGAGATGGAGGACGAGAAAATACCGCCAATCATAGCAGAGGTGAGCATACAAATTGATCATCTTGTTGATTTCCTTTTTGCCAAGTTTTTATTTCTTTTATGATTGATTAATTTCGATTCAAGTAAATGCTGTAAGTTGATGGTTTCACGGGTGTTTTGGGCATGCAGGCGGCTAAACAAATTAAGTCGATGTATGCTACTCATGAGGAGCACATGAAAAAGTTCGCCACCGAGTCAAGCGAAAGCCACAAGCGCATTACTGGTAGTACTACTAGTGGAAAGAGCCCATTAATCTTGTCGGAGAATCCTCCGAAGGAAAGAATTGGGTGTGTGTTCAATACTTTTTAGCTTGGGTGTTCAAAAAGGACAATACTTAAATAAAAGTTCAAAGGATTACATGTATTATAAATAAATTTTCATTTTTAGGGTGTTTAAGGGACCACCCAAGAATCTATTAACAACGGCATTGTGGAGGTTGGGTTTAAGTCACAGAAGGCCACTAGGAAAATACCATGGTCCATGTTAACAACCGGGAATGCCCTACGATGGTCAAGTCAATTTCGTATTGGGTAAATTCGGGTAGTTTAGTCTAGACTCAACAGTCCAAGCCCAAGGTAGGCTTGGGCTTTAGGCCTTGGGCACTCCTAAATATGTCAAAATTTGGAGCACTCCAAAATATTTTGGTACTAGGTTTGAATAGGAGTTTTTTTTTAGAGCCAAGAAGCTTGAGAGGCCCAAGGTTAACTCAAACCCTTCTGCTGAGTTATGGTTTGACCCATTATTATTTAATAGTTGAGAATAAGTAGAGGGGTGAGCTATCAATTTATATAATGTTCTTTGAGTTCATTTCCCTTGAATAGGAGATGTGGGATTGATGATTTGAGAACAAGAGTCTTCCTTTACACAAGTGTTCTTACCCACATCGGAAGAATACGGGTTGGAAGGCAAGTGCTTGCCTATAAATACTTCTAAACAATCAAAAACATATTGTTCCTAGAAATGAATTTGATGGCTAACCAAAAACATACTCCCTCCGTCCCAATTTGTTGTGTCTGTTTCCTTTTTTGAACGTCTCAAAAAATTTTCTATGTCTTTTAATCTACAATGGTTTTATATTCAATATGGATCTTGTTTGATAGATCTCAATTAATTCTATTAAACAAAAACTTTCAAATCATAAAAAAAACATTATAGATTATGCAATATAGACAATTTTTTGAGAGATTCCAAAAAGTAAAGAGGCACAACAAATGGGGACGAAGGGAGTAGTGAAATTCTATGTTCCGATAGACAAATTATTACACTATGGTGTTTAGTTGGAAAAATGTAAAGGGCACTGTGTGGTGATCGGGCCTAGGGTACTCAAATGTCGTGGGCCAACCCTGATTCTAGTGTATGGAATCTTAGATCTTTTGTCAACAGCATTCTTCTAGTAATATTTGTAGGTGAATTTGGCCACTTACAATGGTTGAGGGCATCTCTATTGTACTAACTAAAAGTGTATTCTAATGTACCCTATCTAGTTAGCTAAGAAAAACTTAAAAAATGCTCTCTAGCTAGTGCACAAAAATTGACTCTCTAAAATTCTAGATGACACCCCCTTCTTGGTAAAGTGCCCCAAGTCACCACCTAAATTTTGGGAGAGACTTAAGGGGAGAGAGAGAGAGAGAGAGAGAGAGAGAGAGAGAGAGAGAAGACTAAAAGATAACGAATATATAGCCCATTAAAGTGCATTCTTCATTAACTAGCTAACTAAGTTCTTCGCATATAAATTAGGGTCACATGTGCTTAGGTCTACACTTTAGTAAACTTTTCTAGGTAGCGCACCTCGGATTGTAAACATACAGTCCTAATTGTGTGGGTATGAGTTTAATGAGACATTTGACAATCACTTCAGATGAGCATGTACTTGACCCTTCTCAGCCATTATTCTCAAAAGAGACCCTCTCGGATTGTCATGGCCCTAATTTTGGAAACGTTATATTTATTATATAAATAATAAATAAGTCTTACAACAGTATTCCACCTCGGGAATAACATAAATCCCCCATAAAACTCCATTTTTTACGTGCTTTTTAATAACAAATCAGTCTTACGACAGTATTCCACCTCGAGAATAACATAAATCTACCATACACACATCACTTTTTGCGTGCAAAATGCAAGCCTCTCCAAAAAGGGCAAGTAATATGGGATGGAGGGAGTATCATTAGAAGATCATATTTAGTACTGTATGTTTTGTATATTTATTAATTAGTCTTGGTGTATTTGTCATATTCATAGTACTCCTACTAGTATAAATACGAATATAAGCCTCAAAGCATGATCATTCAATTTTTCAATCAATTCCTAAAGTTCTCTCTCTTTTTGTTGTGGATTAAGTGTTACGCTATCTAGCCCCTGTAAGTTCCGCGGAGATTCTCTCTTCGACAGTTCCTTCTTCTTTTTTCTTTATAATTTTTTAGATTCCTAATTTTCTCACGAAAAAACATTCAGCAATTCCCTTGAAGCAACTAGCAAGGAGATGGAGAATGAGAAAATATCGCCAATCATAGCAGAGGTGAGCATATAGATTGATCATCTTGTTGATTTCTTTTTGCCAAGTTTTTATTTCTTTTGTGATTGATTAATTTCGATTCAAGTAAATGCCGTAAGTTGATGGTTTCACGGGTGTTTTGGGCATGTAGGCGGCTAGAAAAATTAAGTCGATGTATGCTACTCATGAGGAACACATGAAAAAGTTCGCCACGGAGTCAAGCGAAAGCCACAAGAGCCCATAAGTCCTGTTAGAGTATCCTCCGAAGGAACCAATTGCCAAAAAAATGGATCCCAAGACGTCTATGATGATTCGGAGGCAGTTATGGCAACGAGGATTTATTTTCTGCTAAGTATCTAATGGTCGTGAATGAGACCGGCCGATATATAGAATCAATCTTTTTTGGTTGTTAAAATAGATAGGCTCTGTTTTTGTCAATTAATATCCATGTAAGAAAAATTTAAATGAGGTATTATAATTATTATTATTATTCTTATTCTTATTGTTGTTGTTGTTGGTGTTATATCGAGGCTGAGATTTTTTTTATGCTAGTGCAATGAGATTGTACGAGTTCTTTGAATACTTTATTGCAGTGAGTTGGTGAATTTTTTTCATGGATGCATACAGTCGTTGCTCATTTGAGGACGTAGTATGTGTTTTTGAGAAACAATTGCGAAAAGGCTCGTCTTGTCAAAGAGAAAACAAGAATAAAGCTGATGAATAGCAGATTTAAACAAACCTGTGCTACGTATGCACGATGGAATGAGTTATTACTACGTTCAATATAAATTCTTAAAATAATTTTGTAGTTCCCTAGTTTGTTAAAAGTAGCAAGATTTCTCTCCTCTTGTATATCAAACACAGAGTGCATCGGCAGTGTTCGGTTGGGAGTTTTGGACTGGTTTTAGCCCTGTTTTAGTTTTGCTCACATCATCATTTTCCTCATTTTTTCCTTTATCTCTCTCAACTTATTACACACTCGCTTACATTATCAAAATTAAACTAAATCTACTAACCGAACAAGGCATTATAATTTTGTTCAAAACATGCGTGAAAGCTCGAGATTCTTAGGACGTATATATTTTTACCTCTCACTCCCATCTCCAGGACTAATAAATATAAAATTAAACTTGGTGTGCCTAAGTCCATAATCAAAGCAGAAAGGGACCATTCGAAATCAAAATCTGGAAACAAAAGGAACTCATAGTATCAGTTACTTTATTGATATCTATATGCCAAATAAAAAAAAAATACTCCTATTAGGATAGGAAATCCTTGTGTTTGAAAGTACGAAATGCCTACAAGACACACTCATTAAAAGTGTGTACCATATGTATTTTTTGTATGGTTCAAATTGTGTCACCTCATTAACAATCATAATATTTTTTTAGTGTTTTGTAACTTTTCAACAATATGATTCATAACATTTTTCATGATTCGTAACATGTAAGAAGGTAACATATGATGAGAATTATCCAATTTTTTTGGAGAAATATCCAATAAACAGTAAGAAAGACAGTCTTCCTTAGATATTTTCCAAAAAATTGGATAGTTCTCTTAATCTGTTACTTTTCTGGTTGTTCTCGTCGTAATGAATCAATAATTTACAAAACTTTGACGAAAAACCAAACGCAGATTTTTTTTTTTTTTTGAAAAAATATAGTCTTTTCAAAAATACAGTTGCACTGCAACAAAAAGCATTTACGTATTTTTGTCATATTGGTATATATCCTACACATTACCTTTTAGTACATGGAATCAATTGGATTATTAAAGTTACAGAGTTAATCAGGGGGAATGGTTACAATACACATCCATTACAGTTATGTACCATATGCACCTATTTTATGATTCATATTATGCTACTTGGCAATTGTAACATTCTTAGTGTTTCATAACTTTTCAGCAATACGATTTGCAATATTTTCTATGTGATTCATAACATGCTGCTGCGTCTCTTAACTTTTATAAAAAAAAATTATAATTAACTTTTATAGGGGTGTGTATTGTAGCATTTATGGTAGCCATTAATATTATGGTACCAAAATCAATGGGTGTTGATATGATCAATCCCTAGAGGATCAATATTTCTTGAAAGTGTGGAAACTTTATATCCATCTCAAAATCAATTGACAATGAGTGGAGAGGTCTCAGCATATATTAAGTGATCACTCATTGTACTCCTAAGCAATGTGGGACACTTGTTTTTAACATCCTCCCTCACGTGTAACCGCATTTGAGGTCTGTCACACGTGTAGCCATTTTTTGGGTCCTACATTATGTAGCCTTTTTGCTGGTCTATCATCTTGAAAGTTCATGTTACCTCCTGTATATTCTGGTGTAAGTACTTGTCTAATTAAGTTTTAGCATTTATCTAGAGTCTTAATGCTCTAAATTTGCAATATATTAATATCTAGATTGTGTTTTTTGACTAGTTCAGTGGGATTTTGATCGGTTCATAGCCGGTTCGGACCGGTTTCCGACTCAGTTTTTAGTTACAGATTCAACCACGCACTCTGTTTTTCGTGAAGAGGATCGGAAGTAGGTTTTGTTGCTGGATTGAGCCAGATTTAAACATTCAAAGGCGTTTTGGGTTGTGAGGAGGCTGTTCCTAGCTAATTGGACGATTTTGAATTCACTGGTGGGCTTAGATTTATGTGATTCGAGTCAGATTTTGCGGTCCTAAACACATCCGGAGGTATTGAGGAGGATCAGACGTGTTCAGGTCAGTCGGATGGGATTTTGTTGAGTAAGAGGCAGACCAGGGATGATTAGTTGCATTTGGCAATCAGGGATACACTCTTTCGGGTTATTGAAAGCTGGTTTAGGAGTGCATGGAGGCTTGTCTGGTTAGTGACAACAGGTGCTTACAGGAGCAGTGATTTTTGGGAGATCCGATGGGAGTCCAAGGGGTGTTGGGAGAGCTAGGATTGGAACATGAGTGAACTAGGAGGCAGGATGAGACCTGAGAGAGCTGACGGAGAGTGGCGAGAAGACCAGGATAGTGGCAGGAGTGGCGGATAGGTGACAGATTGGTGACTATAAAGGTGAGCAGAGTTGGATAGCTACACACCAGCAGTATTGGACAGACTTTGCAGAGATCAGATGTTAATTAGAGCAATCGGGTAATTGCGGATTCACGGCGTTTGAGTAGTGGTGATCAGTCGGAGAAGCTAGTGAGCAGGGATACATTCTCTCAGGTGTTGCATCTTTGTTGATGGGTGTGGATACACTTGTTTGGTAATGACACAAGTGCTTACTAGAGTGACAGGTTGGAGTTGGTCAGCAATGATCGGAGGCAGTCGGGTTCAATTGGATTTGAAGACCTATCATCAAGATTTGCAGTTATGATTCGAGCTACATTGGATTAGATGATGGGCAACCATACAGGCTTGTGGGAGCGCAGTGACAGTTGGAGCTGATGTCAGGCATGGTCAAGTAGTATGGGTGTTGAGATGTGAGCAGGGATGACGACCATTGCGGATGCACATAGGATAAGTGCGAGATTGTCCCAAGGTGTCACGACTAGGATGGTACTGGACGCGTTGGGAGTTGAATCATGAGTGTGCAGGATGCTGGCAGCAACGATGATGTGATAGGTTGTTCAGGATATGTTCACGGGAGCTTCAGACAGAAGGATGGAGATGGAGAGCAGATGATGCATATTGGTATTCTCTTTCTTTTGTGTTTTTATGGCGGATTATCTTTCCAGTTATGAGCTCATGTGGTTTGGAGAGATGGAGTCACGGATTATGTCCTGTGATTGGGCATGAGCAATTGGTTTTGGATGCCCGGATGCGAGCATTCTGGTTAGGGGTTGCAGGATTGTGATCAACCGCAGAAGATCTGGCTTGCAGGGATACATTCATACGAGTAGTGTGCCCGGTTGGGGTGCGGATATGCTTGCTTGGGAATGACACAGGCGCCTGTCAGAGTGGTAGATCAGTTTAAGCAATGGAGATCTAGCAGGATTTGTTTACATCCCGGATTCACGAGAGGTGTATCCCGATTTTTGGGGTGCGTAGGTACTCGGTGAGGGATGCGGTGTCAGAGAAGGAGTCGGCCTCATTGCAGATGGTGTGTGAGATCATTTGGAGTTGTGAGCCTCTGGTGTGGGTAGAGGTATGCTGCATTTTCTTGACAGGATAGGATGCTACAGTGGCTAAGCGTGGCGATGAAGGCTGCGCTTCGTTGGAGAGCCTTGGCGCTTACATTGGTGGCGCATACACTTCGAGTTTGAGGTGTGCGAGTGGAGGCATCCTAGTTGAGGGGGTGCAATACTCGGATGAGTGGAGGCATTCTTTTTGAGGAGATGCGGTACTCAGATTTTTTGATTGGCTGCGGAGTCTGATTTTGCAAGGATACACTCTTTTGGGTTTATGTACTCTGTTTGGTGGTGCATGGATGCTCGACTAGTTAGTGACACAAGCACTTGCTAGAGGTAGCTGATTGGAGGAGGCGACATGGGGGTGTTGTAGACGACATTGCCCACTCGAGTTGGAGGAGGTGATTGTAGGGATTCCACCCCGTGTGATGCCTAGGTTATGATGTGTGGTAGCACAATGCAGAGAGAGGCATAGAGTGTGAGAGGGGGAGCCGGTTGTGGCTCTCCCGGAGTGGTACATGAGAGACTTGGTGGGGATTTCATAATTGTGAGATTGAGTGTGAGTGTGTAACATAAGAACACAGATTTTCTCCGGATTATAGTGAAACCTTCCTCCCCATGAATGTAGGTCCAATTTGGCCGAACCACGTAAATTGTGTGTCGTGTTTTTCTCTTGTATTACTGCTTTTGTTGCGTGTGGTGCGTTGTTGGAATCCCAACAATAAAATTGCTGTTGAACATCTTGTAGGGGTATTTCGTAAAATAAATCAATGAGAATAAACAACCTTATAAAGTATATAGCTATGTTAAAAAAAAATGATTAGCAGAAAAAGAATAAAGAGCCACCAGTAAGTATAAATCGAATTGACAGAAGCCTAACAACGGGCATTCCTTCCGACATACACTTCAAGGAAGACGGACACTTAGCTGACTGAAAATCAGAAGTCAAAGTGAACTGGCATTTTGGAGTCTTGATCAGCCAACTTGCGAGATTCTTCCCACAACTGGATTTCAATTCCTAGCTTCCTGATCTCCATAAGGCCACGCTCAACTGTGAAATGTGACATAAGCATCACTAACAAGCCAAAACTTATACTCAAATATGTACCAAAGGCCATGCCTCCTAACACCCTTGAAATGGAATAGTTCCATGTATTTATGAGACGTCACATTTACACCATTTGCCATTGATTATTTTTAGTTACAATCTCAATTAAATAATTGAAGATAAAGTATATCTCGATTTTAAGGAAAATATTTAATCTGAAATAGCTGATAATTTGACCAACCTGTAAAAGTATTAGAAATTGAATAAACTAAAAAGAGGGAAAAGAGGGAAACTACCAAGGAAGAGCTAGTTGCCAGTTTAATAAATAAATTACTGACAGGAAACACTTCTAAGAAAGTAAAAGGTCAAAAGGAAGAAAAATTGAAAGTTTGAAATAGGTTCAGCACTAGAAAAATAAATATGCACCAGCAATTTCGTATATTAATAGCCTCAATGATGATTGATAAGTTGGGGAAACCAATGGGTTGGGGTAAAGTGGAGGGAAAGAGGGGGGGGTACCATCAACTGCATCACTTGAGGTAGGCGACTGAGTGGCATGGTTGATCAAGATTTGAAGCCGTTCCCCTGCAATGTCAGGTTCTGGTCCATGGTTTTTTGGCCTTCTCGAAAAATATGTCAGCCAAGCTTGCAGAAGTAAACCGAACAAACATTCGAGGAATGACTGAAATTTAGTATTACATTTGACAGATGCATTACTGAAGGAAAGAAATCGGTATGGCAAGTCATTTGGTGTTCCAAATGAACAGTTTTATAAAGGAGGTCAAATAAATTTCCAATGTAAAAATGAACTTTCATCAGAAAATTATCTAACATATCAAAGAATTGATCCAGGGTAATTGCAGAAAACATTTCCTCAAATATATAATTCAGTTTCTAGAAAAGAGTAAGTATTAACAAAGAGAAATTATAACCAAAACTCCTAAGAAATTCATGAGTTATTCCCCTCCCAAAAATAGGTTGGAAGACCAGTAACAATCAACTTAGTGATGCCACTCAACATGTTCTGAAATACCCATAATCTTGGAGATTTTGTCGTATTGGAAACCAACACAAGAATAAAGAAAGAGATATCTTAGGGATACCAGAGGATACTGATGGCATAATATTGTTGCTCTCATATCATAATTAACTTATTTTCCAGACAAAAAGAAGAAAATTATGTTCCTTCATCACTCCCAACATATTTATGCTCGAATTGGAATAGACTCTATCCACAAATAGCAAGAAAAAAATTCAAGTGTGCACCATACCTGCTTAAAAAGCACATCTTCAGACTCATCTTGGCTCAGTTCTGAAACAAAATACGTTATCTTTCAAAATCTATCTAAGCATAAACTAGTATATGGAAAAGCTATTCAAATGAAATCATTTTCATAAAAAGCCAATAAATTTGATATGTAATTGCACATTAGCAAGTGAGAAAGTAAACCCATTTACTTAGCTTTGAACTTAGGGATGAAGCGATAAACGGTATGCCTGAACATTGCTTACGCAGACCTAAACTTAACATATTATTGCCACATGCATAACATAGAAACAGGTTATGTGAAAGGTACGTAAATACAAGATAGTCAAAGGAACAAAGGTAACAATAAGCGGCATGACAATAAAGTGGAGGCAAGTTGTGGTAAAGAAAAGGGAGAACATACGACAGACATTTGGATGAAAAGTCAGTCTTCCTTGTCATAGAGGAATGAATACAAATCGTCTTTTTAAGACACATACCCCTACCTTATATATATATTAAAAAAAAAAAGAAAAAAGGAAAAGACATGAAGAAAACAATGTTGCAGTGGGGGGAGACCCAAAATGTAAGGTCAAAGTACCAGCTGTCTCTATTCCAATTTATTATACCATTACAGAAATAACCATCAATAAAGCTCACCCAATCAATTTTTTTCCTCAGCACAAAAAGTTGCCCAAATTGCCAAGTATTGTGCCATTAAGTTGCCGAATCGTTCAACTTTTGACATCAACTATTTATAATGCTCATGAAGGAAAAGGAACATAAAGTATATTTAAAGAAACTGTACATCCTCCATGTGTTTGCATTTGATGTTAATGCCCTCCACGTTCACTTGACAAAGAAATCAAATTCGTATATCTAGAAAATGGTTTTTTTTGTCAAGAGAACTTGGAGGACCGTTAAATTTGCTCGTCTACTTGAAGAATTCAAACAGTAGCATCTGTTATACATACAAAGCGCAGGGAACCAGATTTTCATCTTTTCCAAATGTCTAGAAACTGGAACATGCTTCATGTACAAGTGCACAATCTTGTCATCTGTTTCAACGTTTTAAAAACAGGACTGGACTGGGCTGTTGAACTAGCTGACCTGCCCTTAATCCGATTTGGATTTACCCCAAAACTGTTTTAGATATAAAATAGTCTTTAAAGTGAAAACCATTCAAATTGACGGTTGAACCACTAACCTGATGAACTAGGCCTGGGCCAATTTGCCCAAAACAAACTGCAAACTAAAAAGAAGCCACCATGGGGCCATCACTTTACTGCCACATCTGGGTGTGGGATAGCCAAAGCATAGGACCACTACTCACCAAAAATCATCGCCTTGCATTATGGTTTGTTTTTTTAATAACCAGGTGCCTAACCAGCTTGCGCGCTATTCGACTAATCTTAGGGTCTTGAATTTAACAACTGGGAAAGTTTTAGTGGCAAACATCCAAGTGTGTGCGTACATAAATAAATAAATATATATATATATATATATATATATATATATATATATATATATACACACACACACACGTATATAATTGTTTTTGACAATCCATGATTTTGTAATCACACTCCAATATTAATTTGTTTTGATGTTCATAATACACGTAACCTAAACGCTAAAAGACATATTGGATCATGGTTATCAAAATTTGATTTTTTTAATGTACCTTCATATTTTAAGCAACAAAGAACCATAGCATATATGATAATAATAATATTAAAAAAACCATAGCATATTTTGTGGTTCATTTGACGAATTTTGTGGAAGAAGTTTGAATTTTTCCTGGTCCAAAAAATGAGTTTTGGTGGCATGGGTGATGAGTTTTGAGCATACTGGTTACGAAATTTGCATTTGCACAAATATATGATTGTATACCGTGCAGTTAAGTTATGGAGTAAAAAGGCCTCCGAACAAACAACAACTATCGTAGTATTTATATATATATATATATATATATATATATAGAGAGAGAGAGAGAGAGAGAGAGAGAGAGAGAGAGAGAAACATACCTCAAGAGTCAGAATGCCCCTTACTGTGTGAGGGGAGTAATACGGAGTATATGGAGAAAGAGAGAGATGGTTACACAGAGTATGTACTATGTAGTAGACAGCTGTCTCGCTGACGATATGACTTCAATTAGGGAACCGTTTGGACATGTTACTTTACAGCTTACACACAAGCTGCCAAAGAAGAAAAAATGAGAAACTTCTTCCATCTTTCACCTATTATAGTATAGGAAGTATTGGAACGTGTACCTCGTATGGAGGCATATTGAGAAGTTGTAATGAAAGGCCAGATTACAAACAGAACGGAGGGAGCAAGAGGAGCGCCCATCACGAGTTCAACTGTTGTCACAAGTGGGCCATAAGACCGAATATATATATATACATATATATATATATATTTTTTTTTTGGGGTTAGCTTTACCAGTGGTATGAAGAATAATTAGTGTTGGAATACAGTAGGGCTATAAATACCAACTATTGTAAAAATCGTAGCTGATTTTTATCATAAAAAACAGACTCACCCCAGCGGTGGTATGTAGAATAATTAGGGTTGGAATATAGTAGGGCTATAAATACCAACTATTGTAAAAACCCTAGCTGATTTTGATCATAAAAAACAAACTCACTCGCTTCCGTGGAGGTACCCAGATTTGGGGAACCACGTAAATTCATGTGTAGATTCTTTACTGTTTTTTTGCATTCCATTATTATGTGTGTGGTGTTTCTCTAATAGGAAGTGGGGTCCCTCTACTTTCGCTCCACATGGCACGATGTAGCGCTTATTCGAGCCGTTTATAGGTTCATAGAAGCACTCTTACTAGTAAGAGTTAACAAACATATCTAAACCACTAATTATCAAGATCGACGACTAGTACGTTTAGTGCGGATGGGGGCCATGGACCCCAATTTCCAATATACACACCATGCAGGAGCTTTTAGTACGTAGTTTTCCAGTAGTATTTCTTTTGTTAATTTTTCAAAATTCAACGGCTTTAGGGGATTCGATTTTCGTAACATTTTGGGTAAAAATGGATTATTGTTTCATGATTGATAATTATACCATCAAAACGTCACATTAATTTTAAATGAGAAGCGAAAACAGCTCGACTGCTCTCCAATTCCATTTTGGTGTTTTTATTGTCTGAGAGGCATCCTAAGAGCCTATAATGGCATTGGTGGCTCTAGGAATTTTGAACAAGGTGCTCAAAAATTATCTTCACCTTGTTCGTTTAATAGTTTTAGGCTCAGTTTTCTTAAAGATTTTAGCATTCAGATGCTAAAATCATGATATTTCAAATCATAAAATGAAGTGGTTCCGTGTATCGATTTTTGAATTTTTTTGCACTAAATTAAAGTACACGAGGAGTACTTAAATTTGCTGCGAAAAAAATACATGGAACCACTTCATTTTTTGATTTGAAATATCATGATTTTAGCACCTGGATACTAAAATCTTTTGGAAAACTGAGCCTTAGTTTAGTTTAGTTTTGGAAAAAAGTGTAATAAGTGGAGAGAGATAGAGAGAGAAATCAGTGTAATGATTACAAAATAAAACTAAAACTAAAAAGAAAAAACTAGTTTTTTTGGTTTTTTTCGTTTTGTTTTTATTCAAAAAAATTTGGGAAAATTATCCAAATGGTCCTTGTAGTTTCACTCGAGTCTCGATTTAATCCCTCTAGTTTCAATTGCACACCAACGAACCCTATAGTTTCAATTTTGGTCAAATTGAGTCCTCGACGTTAACTTCCGTTAGCAAACTTAACGGAAATCCCAATTTGGGGGTTTGTTAGGGTCAAACTCGTCTTTTTACCCGCCCTTCTTTTTTCCCAATTTATAACCCTAACCCTAACCCTAACTCTTCTTTTTTACACCCACAGATCTACTAATATTTTGTTACACAATTAACATATGGGATCCGGAATTGGATTGGATTGATGATATTGCCAAATTTTACACCCACAGATATCAAGAAACAACAATCAATCTGCATAATTCCGATACAGTTCTAATCAACCACACTAATTGCAAATCGACAATAGCGACAGCGAAAGGTGCTCCTCATCCTTCCCCCCCTCCATCCATTTTGCAAATTTTTCTTTGGAACTACCGATCTTTGGCAACGAAAGACAAGGCCATGTTGATGACGATGCGTAAGCAATAGCAGAGGTAGATGGTTTGGATAACGGCTATAGGTACAATGAATGGAGGTGACGAAACCCACCTAGGGCAAGAACAACTGATCGGAGCTGCTAGGTCCCACCTGATTGCTTGGTACAGATTGGAGGATACGGCAAAAGAGTTTTCGTTGGGTTCTTGATTTGGATCTTATAAGTCTGGTTTGGGCTTCTTGTATGTCTGGAAGGGTTGGGTTGGAAGAGGAATAGATATCCAATGGGGATTGGATTTGCAAAGGAAAGAAAAAAAAATTGAATTTGATTTAGGGTTAGGGTTAGGGTTACATATTGGGGAAGAAGAAGGTGGGTGAAAAGACGACTTTGACCCTCAAAAAAACCCCAAATTGGGATTTCCCGTTATGTTTGCTAATGGAAGTTAACGTCAGGGAGTAAATTCGACCAAAATTGAAACTATAAGGTTCGTTGGAGTGCAATTGAAACTAAAGGGACTAAATCGAGACTCGGGTGAAACTACATGGACCATTTGGATAATTTTCCCAAATTTTTTTGCCTTTGTTAGTTTGCGTCAAATTTTCGTTGTTTATAGATTCATTTTGTCGAGACGAATCCATAGAGTATAAAATTATGGCCGAAATTAATTTTTTTTAATAAAGCCAAAATTAAATCAATAAACAAGTTTATTTTGGTTTATTTTCGGCTTTATTAAAAAAAACTATTACTTTTGACCATAATTTTATACTCTTTGGATTCGTTTCGACAAGATGAATTGATAAACCATGAAAACGTGATGCAAAACTAACAAATGCAAATTTTTTTTGAATAAGGACAACAAAAAAATAAAAAAATCAGTTTTTTCTTTTCAGCCAAAGGAGGCCTTAGTTTTGGTTTTGTTTTGTAATCATTATCCTTATTTCTCTTTATATCTCTCTTCACTCATTACTCCTATTTTCAAAACTAATCTAAATTAAAACTACTAAACGAACATGGCCACTAGTTCTATGAAGTGGCCAACTTTTTCTATATTGTTTGAATAATGTGAGCAAATAATACAAAAGTACGTAAGATATATATCATATATAATTGTACATTAATTCATGGCAATTTCTATTTTTTAGGCCAAGCAAAATTAAACCGGCACATAAACACATATTTTTGGGTAGGGTGTTCAAATACTTTTATCTTGGGTGTTCCAAAAAAGGACAATACTTAAAGAAAAGTACAAAAAATTATAGAATTCTTGGCTGTTCAAGATTTGATAAAATCAAGGGGTGATTTGATCAAATTTTGATAAAATCTTTTGAAAAGCTAGGTTTAAGGCCTTGTTCTCGAATGAATTTTTATAAGATAAAACCTAGTTTTGTTTGGATGTGTGATAAAATCACATTGTTTTTCAATGGATAAAATCTAGGTTTGATAAAGGTGATTTCCAAAAGATTTTGTGAAATAAAATCTGTTTTGATAAAATCTAATTTTGCTAAAATCTGTTGAGGATCTTAGATCTTATAAAAACTAATGGGTGCTTTGGCCAAAAAAAAAACTAAAAAGTGGTTTTTTTTATTTTGTTTTTTCTTTATTCAATTTTTTTTGCATTTTTTAGTTTTGTGTCAAGTTTTCAGGTTTGTGGATTCGTCTCGACGAGACGAATCCAAAGAGTATAAAATTATGGTCAAAAGTAATATTTTTTTTGAATACAACTAAAAATAAACCAAAATTCTCTAATTTATTGGTTTAATTTTGGCTTCATTAAAAATAATTAGTTTTGACCATAATTTTATACTTATTAGATAATCAGAAATGTCCTACAATGGTAAAGCCAATTTATTCTGGGGCAAATTGTGGTACTCACTAGTCTAGTGTATGAAATCCCAGATATTTTGTCAATAGCTTTCTTCGAGTAGTATTTATAGGTGAATTTAGCCACTTACAATGGTTAAGCCATCATTACAATCATTGCCCAAAAATTTGTATGGGTTTGACATGCCTGATTCCTAACGCCCCTACCGAGACATTTGACGGTCACTTGAGATGTACAGATGTACTTAACCTTTCTCAGTCATTATTCTTGAACGAGACCCTCTTGGATTGTAACACCCCTGATTTTGAAAACGTTATATTTGTTATATAAATAATAAATAAGTCTTACAATAGCATTCCCCCCTCCCCCGGGAATTACATAAATCTCCTTTCCAATACTTTTATTCACTGCAGGCTGGATTGTCTCCTAGAGGACAGAAATAGTGCACAAACTTTGTTATAGTATTTGAAAAAGAAGTCTGACACTAAAAGATAATATGAAACGCAGAACTATACGTGTGGTACACCTGTTTACCATTGACACGAGAATCCCGTCATGTTTTACTGTTAAATTTTAAACTGTTATTATACAATTTTGTCCAAATCTTTTATAGCTGTTAGTATAAGTATTTGGGGTAGTGGTTTCTGCTGATCATTTTCACTCACGGTGTTGCACTTGTGTGTCTCTGGCATAATACCACAATGATGTTCTGCGACGCTTATGTATTATGCGAGGCTATAGAGACTTGTAAGGGTTTTGTTGTGTGCTTAACAACATGCCAAAATAGAGATCCAACAGCTCACAACCCCCTTCCTTGTCTCTAAATAAAAAATTCGTCATTTCATTAGGGAAAAAATGTAACAACCTTTTTCTTCTTCTGTTTCTTGTTTTTTTCCGCGCTCAAATGCAGACAATCTGACATTGAAAATGATTATCGGGTTTATCGGTCACCACTAGAGTTGGCTATGAATGGGTAATCCTGAAATAACTGAATTCTTATTGTTTTCCATTATCTATTGACTGCCAAATCTTGCTATTGAATATCTGAAAAATCAACTTAGCTTTTAGGCTTGCTTGAATTTTGTGAAATTTTATTTTATTTTATTTTTATCAGAATCCAAATGATCGGATTAGACATTTGGTTCTCTCTCTCTCTCTCTCTCTCTCATCATCTTGTTTATTAGCTTTTGCAAATAAATTCAACTTTTGGGATTTTCCACGTCAAAGACATATCATATACACCAAATAAAAAGTACGAATATAAGCCCAAGAGCATGTTTTTTCTCTTATTTAGTACTGTACATGTTTTGCACATTTTTTATTTAATCTTGGTGTATTTTCCATATTCATAGTACTCCTACTAGTATAAATATGAGTACAGGCCTAAGGTCATGTTTTTTTTCTCTCATTTAGTACTGCGCATGTTTTGCAGATTTCTTATTTAGTCTTGGTATATTTGCTATATTCATAGTACTCCTACTAGCATAAATACAAGCCTAAGAGCATGTTTTTTCTCTTATTTAGTTCTGCGCATGTTTTGCACATTTATTATTTAGTCTCGGTGTATTTGTTATGTTCATACTACTCCTACTAGTATAAATACGAATATAAGCCTAAGGGCATGATCATTCAATCTTTCAATAAATTCCTAAAGTTCTCTCTCTTTTTGTTGTGGATTCAGTGTTACGCTATCTAGCCTGTGTAAGTTTTGCATAGATTCTCTCTTCGACTTTTCCTTCTTTTTTTATTTATAATTTTTCAGATTCCTAACTTTCTCACGAAAAAGCATTCAGCAATTCCCTTGAAGCAACTAGCGAGGAGATGGAGAACGAGAAAATACCACCAATCATAGCAGAGGTGAGCATACAAATTGATCATCTTGTTGATTTCCTTTTTGCCAAGTTTTTATTTCTTTTGTGATTGATTAATTTCGATTCAAGCACATGCCGTAAGTTGATGGTTTCACGGGTGTTTTGGGCATGCAGGCGGCTAAACAAATTAAGTCGATGTATGCTACTCATGAGGAGGACATGAAAAAGTTCGCCACCGAGTCAAGTGAAAGCCACAAGGGCATTACTGGTAGTACTACTAGTGGAAAGAGCCCATTAATCTTGTCAGAGAATCCTCCAAAGGAAAGAATTGGGTGTGTGTTCGAATACTTTTATCTTGGGTGTTCAAAAAGGACAATACTTAAATAAAAGTTTCAAAGATTACATGTATTATAAATAAATTTTCTTTTTTAGGGTGTTTAAGGGACCATCCAAGAATCTATGTAGAGCTGCCTCTATTAACAACACTGTGGAGGTTGGGTTTATGTCGCAAAAGGCCACTATAAATACCATGGTCCATGTTAACAACCGGGAATGCCCTACGATGGTCAAGCCAATTTCGTCTTGGGCAAATTCGGGTACTTTAGTCTAGACTCAAGGCCGGTCCAAGCCCAAGGTAGGCTTGGGCCTTAGGGCTTGGGCCTTAGGCCTTGGGCAGTCCTAAATATGTCAAAATTTGGACACTCCAAAATATTTTGGTAGTAGGTTTGAATAGGAGTTTTTTTTAGAGCCAAGAAGACTAAGAGGCCCAAGGTTAACTCAAACCCTTCTGCTGAGATATGATTTGACCCGTTATTATTTAATAGTTGAGAATAAGTAAAGGGGTGAGCTATCAGTTTATATGATGTTCTTTCAGTTCGTTACCCTTGAATTGGACATGTGGGATTGATGATTTGAGAACAAGAGTCTTCCTTTACCCAAGTGTTCTTACCCACATCGGAAGAATACGGGTTGGAAGGCAAGTGCTTGCCTATAAATACTTATAAACAACCAAAAACATATTGTTCCTAGAAAAGAATTTGATGGCTAACCAAAAACATACTCTCTCCGTCCCAATTTGTTGTGTTTGTTTCCTTTTTTGGACGTCTCAAAAAATTGTCTATATCTTTTAATCTACAATGATTTTATAGTCAATATGGATCTTTTTGTTAGATCCCGATTAATTCTATTAAACAAAAACTTTCAAATCATAAAAAAAACATTATAGTTTATGAAATATAGACAATTTTTTGGGGGATTCCAAAAAGTAAAGAGGCACAACAAATTGGGACGAAAGGAGTAGTGAAATTCTATGTTCCGATAGACAAATTATTACACTATGGTGTTTAGTTGGAAAAATGTATAGGGCACTATGTGGTGATCAGGCCTTGGGCACTCAAATGTCGTGGGCCAGCCCTGATTCTAGTGTATGGAATCTCCACGACGGCCTTGATTCTAGTGTATGGAATCTTAGATCTTTTGTCAACAGCTTTCTTCTAGTAGTATTGTAGGTGAATTTGGCCACTTACAATGGTTGAGGGCATATCTATTGCACTAACTAAAAGAGTATTCTAAAGTACCCTATCTAGTTAACTAAGAAAAACTTAAAAAATGCTTTCTAGCTAGTGCACAAAAATTGACTCTCTAAAATCTTAGGTGACACCCCTTTCTTGCTAAAGTGCCCCAAGTCACCACCTAAATTTTGGGAGAGACTTAAGGAGGGATAGAGAGAGAGAGAGAAGGGAAGGAGGAGAGAGAATAACCTTACGTGGAGAGAGAGAGAGAGAGAGAGAGAGAGAGAGAGAGAGAGAGAGGACTAAAAGATAACGAATATATATAGCCCATTAAAGTGCATTCTTCATTAACTAGCTAACTAAGTTCTTAGCATATAAATTAGGGTCACATGTGCGTAGTTGTACACTTTAGTAAACTTTTCTAGGTAGGGCACCTCGGGAATAACATAAATCCAAAAAATTGTGTGGGTATGAGTTAATGAGACATTTGACAATCACTTCAGATGAGCATGTACTTGACCCTTCTCAGCCATTATTCTCAAAAGAGACCCTCTCAGATTGTCATGCCCCTAATTTTGCGAACGTTATATTTACTATATAAATAATAAATAAGTCTTACAACAGTATTCCACCTTGGGAATAACATAAATCCCCCATAAAACTTCATTTTGTACATGCATTTTAATAACAAATCAGTCTTACAACAGTATTCCACCTCGAGAATAACATAGATCTACCATAAACATCACTTTTTGCATGCAAAATGCAAGCCTCTCCAAAAAGGGCAAGTAATATGGGACGGAGGGAGTATCATTAGAAGACCATATTTAGTACTGTATGTTTTGCATATTTATTAATTAGTCTTGGTGTATTTGTTATATTCATAGTACTCCTACTAGTATAAATACGAATATATGCCTCAGAGCATGATCATTCAATTTTTCAATAAATTCCTAAAGTTCTCTCTCTTTTTGTTGTGGATTAAGTGTTACACTATCTAGCCCGTGTAATTTCCGCGGAGATTCTCTCTTCGACTTTTCCTTCTTCTTTTTTTCCTTATAATTTTTCAAATTCCTAACTTTCTCATGAAAAAACATCCAGCAATTCCCTTGAAGTAACTAGCAAGGAGATGGAGAACGAGAAAATACCGCCAATCATAGCAGAGGTGAGCATACAGATTGATCATCTCGTTGATTTCCTTTTTGCCAAGTTTTTATTTCTTTTGTGATTGATTAATTTCGATACAAGTAAATGCCGTAAGTTGATGGTTTCACGGGTATTTTGGGCATGCAGGCGGCTAGACAAATTAAGTCGATGTATGCTACTCATGAGGAACACATGAAAAAGTTCGCCACCGAGTCAAGCGAAAGCCACAAGAGCCCATAAGTCCTGTTAGAGTATCCTCCGAAGGAACCAATGGCCAAAAAAAAGGATCCCAAGACGTCTATGATGATTCGAGGATTTATTTTCTGCTTAGTATCTAATGGTCGTGAATGAGACCGGCCGATACATAGAATCGATCTTTTTTGGTTTTTAAAATAGATAGACTCTGTTTTTGTCAATTAATATCAATGTAAGAAAAATTTTAATGAGGTATTATTGTTATTATTATTATTGTTGTTGTTGTTGTTGTTGTTGTTGTATTGAACTTGGTGTGTCTAAGCCCATAATCAAATCAGAAAGGGACCATTTGAAATCCAAATCTGGAAACAAAAGGAACTCACAGTATCAGGTACTTTATTGATATCTATATGCCAAATAAAAAAAAAAAATACTCCTATTAGGATAGGAAATCCTTATGTTTGGAAGTACGAAATGCCTACAAGACACATTCATTAAAAATGTGTACCATATGCATTTATTGTATGGTTTAGATTGTTCCACCTCATTAGTAATCATAATATTTTTTAGTGTTTCGTAACTTTTCAACAATATGATTCATAACATTTTTCATGATTCGTAACATTTAAGAAGGTAACACATGATGAGAATTACCCAATTTTTTTGGAGAAATATCCAATAAACAGTAAGAAAGACAGTCTTCCTTACATATTTTCCAAAAAATTGGATAGTTCTCTTAATCTATTACTTTTCTGGTTGTTCTCGTCGAAATGAATCAATAATTTACAAAACTTTGGCGAAAAACTAAACGCAAAAAAAAAAAATTGAACAAATATAGTCTTTTCAAAAATACAGTTGCACTGCAACAAAAAGCATTTACGTATTTTTGTCATATTGGTATATATCCTACACATTACCTTTTAGTACATGGAATCAATTGGATTATTAAAGTTAGAGAGCTAATCGGGGGGAATGGCTACAATACACATCCATTATAGTTATGTACCATATGCACCAATTTTATGATTTATATTATGCTACCTCATTGGCAATTGTAACATTTTTAGTGTTTCATAACTTTTCAGAAATATGATTTGCAATATTTTCTGTATGATTCATAACATGCTGGTGCGTCTCGTAACTTTTATAAAAAAAAAATTATAATTAACTTTTATAGGGGTGTGTATTGTAGCATTTGTGGTAGCCATTAATATTTATGGTACCAAAATCAATGGGTGTTGATATGATCAATCCCTAGAGGATCAATATTTCTTGAAAGTGTGGAAACTTTATATCCATCTCAAAATCAATGGGCAATGAGTGGAGAGGTCTCAGCATATATTAACTGATCACTCATTCTACACCCAAGAAATGTGGGACACTTGTTCTTAACATCCTCCCTCACGTGTAACTGCATTTAAGGTCTATCACGTGTAGCCACTTTTTGGGTCCTACATCGTGTAGCCTTTTTGGTGGTCTATCATCTTGAAAGTTGATGTTACCTCCTGTATATTCTGGTGTAAGTACTTGTCTAATTAAGTTTTAGCATTTATCTAGAGTCTTAATGCTCTAAATTTGCGATATATTATTACTCATTTTTAACTGTTTGAGTGCCTTCATTTTTTATAGAATCACAAGTAAATATAGTCTATGTATGGTAGTATATATGGTGCTAATTTACATCCAAAATTCAAATTTCATTAAACCAAGATCGACTTTTGTGCTATTTGGAAATCATGACTATATTAAAGAAAATAAGTGTTTGGGCATGCATTAGCACGTCAATTAAATTAATGTGAGTGATTAATGTTTAAAATTCCAAATAATTAAGTACTGTTTTTTATCACAGGGCAAGGGGCTTGTCTTCTACTATCCCAATCAAACTGTTTTGGAAGCAATTTCAATTTGAGGGCGGAGATAATATTGAATCAGATGGATGTTCTGTCTTTTTTTTTTGGCGAAAATACAAATTCACCCTACCCATTGCCATTTGTTGGTGTTGAATAAATGACAATGCCGCTTTTGGTGTCAAATTTGACACGAAACATGGCTATTGGCATTCCTCCACTTCTCCAAACCATAAGAATTGTATTAAAACATGAGATGAGTTTAATCCAATAATCTTGGTTTAAGATTGGCCAAAATAACACCAAACGAGACAGTACACATCGCAATATATATATATATATATATTTTTGTCACTGTAACAAGCCAAAAAATAATTTTGGCAAATTCATTTTCGCCCAAAAGGTAGACTTGCTGCAAGCCTGCAAGGATGGATTAATATTGGAAACAAAAATAATCCTAGTCGTTCCTTAAGCTACTATTGGAAAACAAGTGGTCGTGATCTCTGCTGTGCTTTGAAAATTAATCCTAGCCGTTCCTTAAGCTACTATTGGAAACAAAAATAAACGGCTTAGATTTATAGAAACTCTAAACACTCTTTTAACCATAAGATTAGAAATGAAAATGTCTGGATTTATAAGTGATTGAAATACCGCTCTTCCTTTTTATATATATCCTTTTTGCCTTTTCCAATTACATGCATCATAAAAAAATTATGACACATTTTGCCTCTAGGTGTTGACTTCAATTATTTTGTGAAATGTTACATATATGGATTATGATTTTATAACCGATTCAATCACATGCATGGTTTATGTTTTTATAGCCGATTCAATCGCCTTGGGAAATTATAATCAAGAGGAGCAGATAAGAAATAGAATTGTTATACTCTTTTAATTTAAGTGATCGAGTAATTCAATACACTTTCCGGTTAAATTTTTTTTTTTTTTAACTCATCACAAAAAGAAAAAACACATTATTTTATTTCATGTATCCGTTGCGTGCATAGCATGGGTTCATGCTAGTTCACATAATGGGAGAATGGTTCATTGTCTTGTCGGTGAAAATGATCCATCTTCAACAAACTCAGGTCATTTAGAGCCATTGAAATCCTATGTTATCATGAATTGACAGAAACAAAAATAGAAAGATGGCCTTCTTATTCATACAAAGGACCAAAAAAAAATTGTCAACGCAAGATTCGTCAAAAAAAAAAAAAAACCCAAAAGAGCTTGATCCAAGCAGTTTTTGATAAAAATGTACATATATACTTTTTATTGAAACGACTCGGATCAAGCTTTTCCAGATATTTTTTTCTTACTAATCCTCGTGTGAGACGTTTAAATTATGTTTTAAACACATCTAACGGTTCGGATCGTTGAAATTAGATCCTCAACAAAAAAAAATTAGATCCTCAACAAAAAAATCCCTCACCGTAGAAAATAAGGGAGCCCTTATTGGATATTATATATATATATATATATATATATATATATATATATATATATATATATATATATATATATATATATATATATATATATCCACCTATATGGGTAAACTTCTAGTTCGGACTTTTAATTTCCGGACTTTTTATACAAAATTTTTTTTGACGATCCGATCCGTCCAATGTGTTCAAAATGTGTTTTCAAGGGTCCTCGCGGAAAATTTTCAAAACAAAAAACACTGGGAAGGGCTTGATCCAAGCAGTTTTGGCAAAAATATATAAATACAGTTTTTGCGAAAACTGCTTGGATCAAGCCATTCCCAGTATTTGCTTTTGAAGATTTCTCGCGTGGACCCTAGAAAACACCTTCTGAACACATTGGACGGATCGGATTTTCCAAAAAAAATTTGCGACACAAAAAAACCCCATTTTTTCCTTAAATCCGGGAGTGTGGACTAGAAAATTCACCTATATATATATATATATATATATATATATATATATATATATATATATCAACTTCTAATGAGGGATCTCTCATTTTAAATAAAATGAGGACCAAGCAATTTTTCCACTTTCCAAACTGAATTTTGACGATCCAAATCGTTAGATGTGTTTAAAAATAGTTTTTAAGGTCCTCTACGAGGATTCGTCCAAAAAAAAAAAAACTCGCAAGGGCTTCGTCCGATCAGTTTTTGTTAAAAAGCTATACAAGTGAACCTTAAAACCACATTTTAAACACATCCAACTGTTCGGATCGTCGAAATCTTGTCAGGAAGCATGAGGTCCTCACTTTATTTAAAATGAGGGACCCCTCATTAGAAGTTAATCCTACACACACACACACACACACACACACACACACACATATATATATATATATATATTAAGTAGTTTAACTAGATATTAACATGAACCAACCTCAAAAAATCTGCTTTCATTCTTTGAGTCAGACCAGATGAAATTGCTATACAAACATGATATATTTAAATATAGTAAATGATTAAGGGACAAATGTTGGGATTCCACCCCATATGGCCCAATTGGGCTTAGGCCCAGAGGGAGTGGAGTAGGGTTTTTTAGTGTTACTCTATAAATACTCTGTGATGCCTAGGTTATGATGTGTGGTAGCACAATACAGAGAGAGGCAGAGAGTGTGAGAGGAGGAGCCAGTTGTGGCTCTCCTGGAGAGAGATACATGAGAGACTTGGTGAGGATTTCATTATTGTGAGATTGAGTGTGAGTGTGTAACACAAGAACACGGATTTTGTCCAGATTATAGTGAAACCCCCCTCCCCGTGGATGTAGGTCCGATTTGGCCGAACCACGTAAATTGTGTGTCGTGTTTTTCTCTTGTATTACTGCTTCTATTGCGTGTTGTGCGTTGTTGAAATTCTAACAACTGGTATTAGAGCTTGGGTTGAAGCACCGGAGAGCGTAGAGCAGTCAAAAAATCACTCGGAGGCCATTCGAGCACTGTTTGAAGCTTTGGTCGGACAAAATAGGTGACGAAACTTTTTTTTGATCAGAGGGAAAGGTGCAACTCTCAGAGACGAGTCGAACGGAATGCTTAGAGTCAGTTTTTGTCACCGGAGAAGGTCCCATGGGTGGGGTCTGAACAGAGGCTGGCGGAGGCGAGTGGCGGGCATGTTGGTGTTCTCTTAAAACGTGATTTAATGTAAGATTTGAGCATGGGGTTGTGTTCCTCTTGGAGAGATGATCACGGTGACGGAAGCCCCGATGCCAGAGGATGCCGAACGCGCAGCCTGAAGCAAGGCCCATCAAATCCTGTGCTAGCGTGTGGCACACGCGCGGGAGATTCTGGAAGACGGTGATGCGGTGCTGAGTCAGAGGCCATGTCGGATGCCACAGAGGTGCCACGTCAGATAGGTCAACCTCACGTTAGAAGGTCAACGCTGACGTTGCGACACGTCAGCAAAAAGGTTCATAAGGGTCATGGTTTAGGGTCAAAGAGGTCAATAGGTCTAGGTTAAAGGGGTTAAAAGGATTTTAAGTCAAGTTAAAGGGGTCAAACCAGTTCAAACCAGTGGTTCAGAGTATTATCAGATCGGGATCAGACTGGATAACGGTTCGGAATAGACTAGATTGTGTTTTTTGACTGGTTTAGTGGGATTTTGATTCGTTCATGGCCGGTTTGGACCGGTTCCCAACTCGGTTTTTCATTCCAGATTCAACCACACGCTCTATTTTTCGTGAAGAGGCTCGGAAGCAGGTTTTGTTGCTTGATTGAGTCAGATTTAGATATTCAGAGGCTTTTTAGGTTGTGAGGAGGCTATTCCTAGCTAATTGGACGATTCTGAATTCACTGGTGGGCTTGGATTTAAGTGATTCGAGTTGGATTTTGTGGTCCTTAAGACATCCAGAGAGATTGAAGAGGATTAGACTTGTTCAGGTCAGTCAGATGGGATGTAGGTGAGTCGGAGGCAGACCAGAGATGATCAGTCGCGTTCGGCAAGCAGGGATACACTCTTTCAGGTTATTGCACGCTGGTTTAGGAGTGCATGGAGGCTCATCTGGTTAATGACAACAGGTGCTTGCAAGAGTGGTGATTTTTGGGAGATCCAATAGGAGTCTAGGGGGTGCTGGGAAAGCTGGGATTGGAACATGAGTGAACTTGGAGGCAGGATGAGACCCGAGAGAGCTGACGGAGAGTGGCGAGAAGACCATTATAGTGGCAAGATTGGCGGATAGGTGATAGATTGGTGATTATAAAGGCGAGCGGAGTTGGATAGCTACACACCAGGAGTATTGGATAGACTTTACAGAGATCAGATGTTGATTGGAGCAATCGGGTGATTGCAGATTCGCGATGTTTAAGCCATGGTGATCAGTTGGAGAAGCTAGTGAGTAGGGATACATTCTCTCAGGTGTTGCATCTTTGTTGATGGGTGCGGATACACTTGTTTGGTAATGACACAGGCACTTACTAGAGCGACAGGTCAGAGTTGGTCAGCAATGATCGGAGGTAGTTTGGTTCAATTGGATTTGAAGACCTATCATCAAGATTTGCAGTTATGATTCGGGTTACATTGGATTAGATGATGGGCCACCATACAGGCTTGTGGGAGTGCAATGACAGTTGGGGCTAATGTTAGGCATGGTCAAGCAATGTGAGTGTTGAGACGTGAGCAGGGATGACGACCATTGCGGATGCACACAGGATAAGTGTGAAATTGTACCAAGGTGTCATGACTAGGATGGTATTGGATGCGCTGGGAGTCGAATCAGGAGTGTGCAGGATGCTGGCCAGCAACGATGATGTGATAGGATGTGCAGGATTTGTTCATGGGAGCTCCGGACAGAGGGATTGCGATGGAGATCAGATGATGCATATTGGTATTCTCTTTCTTCTGTGTTTTTGTGGCGGATTATCTTTCCAGTTATGAGCTCATGTGGTGTGGAGAGATGGAGTCACGGATTATGTCATGTGATTGGGCATGAGCATTTGGCTTTTGGATGCCCGGATGCGGGCACTCTGGTTAGGGGTTGCAAGATTGTGATCAACCGTGGAAGATCTAGCTTGCAGTGATACATTCATTCGAGTAGTGTGCCCGGTTGGGGTGCGGATATGCTTGTTTAGGAATGACACAGGCGCCTATCAGATCGGTAGATCAGTTTGAGCCATGGAGATCTAGCAAGATTTGTTCACATCCCAGATTCACGAGAGGTGTATCCCAATTTTTGCGGTGCAAAGGTACTTGGTGAGGGATGTGGTGTCAGAGAAGGAGTCAGCCTCATCGCGGATGGTGTGTGAGATCATTTGGAGGACTGAGCCTCTGGTGTGGGTAGAGGGTTGCTGCATTTTCTTGATAGGACAAGATGCTAGAGTGGCGGAGCGCGACGATGAAGCTGTGGGCGCTTCTGTTGGAGAGCATGGGCACTTTTGTTGGTGAGCGCATACACTTCGAGTTTGAGGTGTGCGAGTGGAAGCATCCTAGTTGAGGGGGTGTAGTACTCGGACGAGTGGAGGCATTCTTTTAAAGGGGATGTGGTAATCGGATTTTCTGATTGGTTGTGGATCCTGGTTTTGCAAGGATACACTCTTTCGGGTTTTTGTACTTTGTTTGGTGTTGCATGGATGCTCGATTGGTTAGTGACACAGGCACTTGCTAGAGGTAGCTGATTGGAGGAGGCGACATGGGGATGTTGCAGACAACATTGCCCACTCGGGTTGGAGGGGGTGATTGTAGGGATTCCACCCCGTGTGGGCCAATTGGGCTTAGGTCCAGAGGGAGTGGATTAGAGTTTTTCTGTGCAACTCTATAAATACTCTGTGATGCCTAGGTTATGATGTGTGGTAGCACAATGCAGAGAGAGGCAGAGAATGTGAGAGGGGGAGCCGGTTGTGGCTCTCCCAGAGAGATACACGAGAGACTTGGTGAGGATTTCATTATTGTGAGATTGAGTGTGAGTGTGTAACACAATGCAGAGAGAGGTAGAGAGTGTGAGAGGGGGAGCTGGTTGTGGCTCTCCCGGAGAGAGATACACAAGAGACTTGGTGAAGATTTCATTATTGTGAGATTGAGTGTGAGTGTGTAACACATGAACACGGATTTTGTCCGGATTATAGTGAAACCCTCCTCCTCATGGATGTAGGTCTGATTTGGCCGAACCACGTAAATTGTGTGTCGTGTTTTTCTTTTGTATTACTGCTTTTGTTGCGTGTGGTGCTTTGTTCGATCCTAACAACAAAATTGCTGTTGAACATCCTGTAGGGGTATTTCATAAAATAAATCAATGAGAATAAACAACCTTATACAATATATAGCTATGTTAAAAAAGAAATGATTAGCACAAAAAGAAAAAAGAACCACCAGTAAGTATAAATCAAATTGACAGAAGCCTAACAACGGGCATTCCTTTCGACATACAGTTCAAGGAAGGCGGACACTTAGCTGACTGAAAATCAGAAGTCAGAGTGAACTGGCATTTTGGAGTCTTGATCGGCCAACTTGCGAGATTCTTCCCACAACTGGATTTCAATTCCTAGCTTCCTGATCTCCATAAGGCCACACTCAACTCTGAAATGCAACGTAAGCATCACTAACAAGCCAAAACTTATACTCAAATCTTTACCAAAGGACATGCCTCCTAACACCTTTGAAATGGAATAGTTCCATGTATCTATGAGACTTCACATTTACAACATTTGGCATAATATTGTTGGCATAATATGCAACATGAGAATAAAGAAAGATATATCTTAGGGATACTAGAGGATACTGATGGCATAATATTGTTGCTCTCATATCATAATTAACTTGTTTTCCAGACAAAAAGAAGAAAATTATGTTCCTTCATCACTCCCAACATATTTATGCTCGAATTGGAATAAACTCTATCCACAAATAGCAAGAAAAAGTTTCAAGTGTGTGCGACATACACCTTAAAAAGCACATCTTCAGATTCATCTTGGCTCAGTTCCGAAACAAAATACATTATCTTTCAAAATCTATCTAAGCATAAACTAGTATATGGAAAATCTATTCAAATGAAATCATTTTCATAAAAAGCCAATAAATTTGATATGTAATTGCACATTTGGAAGTGAGAAAGTAAACCCATTTACTTAGCTTTGAACTTAGGGATGAAGCGATAAGCGATGCCTTTGAACATTGCTTATCTTGGAGCTAAAGTTAACATATTATTGTAGCATGCATAACATAGAAACGAGGTTATCACGAAAGGTACATAAATACAAGATAGTCAAAGGAACAAAAAGGTAACAATAAGCGGCATGACAATAAAGTGGAGGCAAGTTGTGGTAAAGAAAAAGGGAGAAGATACAACAGACGTTTGGATGAAAAGTCAGTCTTCCTTGTCATAGAGGAATGAATACAAATCGTCATTTTAAGACACATACCCCTACCCCGTATATATATTGAAAAAAAATAGGAAAATACATGAAGAAAACAATGTTGCAGTGGGGGGAGACCTAAAATGTAAGGTTAAAGTACCAGCTGTCTCTATTCCAATTTATTATACCATTACGAAAATAACCATAAATAAAGGTCACCCAATCAATTTTTTTTCCTCATCACAAAAAGTTGCCCAAATTGCCAAGTATTGTGCGTTAAGTTGCAGAATCGTTCAACTTTTTACATCAACTATTTATAATGCTCATGAAGGAAAAGGAACAGAAAATATATTTAAAGAAACTGTACATCCTCCATGTGTTTGCATTTGATGTTAATGCCCTCCAGGTTCACTTGATAAAGAAATCAAATTAGTATATCTAGAAAATGGATTTTTTTCAAGAAGAGAACTTGGAGGACCGCGATAAATTTGCTCATCTACTTGAAGAATTCAAACAAGGTAGCATCTGTTATACATACAAAGCCCGAGGGGTCCGTGGTTTTCATCTTTTCCAAATGTCTAGAAAACTGGAACATGCTTAGTACAAGTGCACAATCTTGTCATCTGTTTCAACGTTTTAAAAAGCGAGGACGAACGGGCTGTTGAACCGGTTGACCTGCCCTTAATCGGGTTGGTTACCCCAAAACTGTTTTAGATATAAAATAGTCTTTAAAGTGAAAACCATTCAAAATTGGCGGTTGAACCACTAACGATGAATCTGGGCACAGCCAATTGACCGAACAAAGCGCAAACTAAAAAGAAGCCACCATGGGGCCATCACTTTACTGCCACATCTGGGCGTGGGATAGCCGAAGCATAGGACCATTACTCACAAAAAAACATCGCCTTGCATTATGGTTTGTTTTTTTAATAACCAGGTGCCTAACCAGCTTGCGTGCTATCGACTAATCTCAGGGTCTTAAATTTAACAACTGGGCAAATTTCAGTGGCAAACATCCAAGTGTGCGCGTACAAATATATATATACACACACACACACATGTATATAATTGATTTTGACAATCCATGGTTTTGTAATCACACTCCAATATTAATTTGTTTTGATGTTCAAAATACACGTAACATGAGCAGCTAAGCGACATATTGGATGCGTGGTTATCAAAATTTGATTTTTTTATGTACCTTCATATTTTAAGCAACAAAGAACCCTAGCATATATGATAATAATAATAATAAAAAAAAACATAGCTTATTTTGTGGTTCATTTGACGAATTTTGTGGAAGAAGTTTGAATTTTTCCTGGTCCAACAAATGATTTTGGTGGCGTGGGTGATGAGTTTTGAGGATACTGGTTACGAAATTTGCATTTGCACATATACATGATTGCATGCAGTGCACTTAAGTTATGGAGTAAAAAGGCTTTCGAACAAACAACTATCGTAGTATATATATATATATATATATATATATATATATATATATATATATATATATATAGAGAGAGAGAGAGAGAGAGAGAGAGAGAGAGAGAGAACTTACCTCAAGAGTCAGAATGCCCCTTACTGTGTGTGATGCAGACCGGGTTGCATCAACGTGGATGGACCGGTTGCGTCCACGCAGGCCTAAAAAGGCCTAAGAATCGGCGTTGTCGGAATATGGGATTTGAGGCGTTAAATCATTTGTTTTAGGCCCGAAAGGCCAATTTTGCGTTTATAGTAATATTTAGATAAGCTAATAACTTTTGATAGGAAACTTCTGTTTTATTTGCGTTTGTTTTGGCAACCTTATAATTCATTCAAGTTTCTAATTTATTAGTCAAATCGGAACTTTCCTTTTTGGTAATTTTAATTATTTATTCCGATTTAGGGTTGATTAATTAAAGAAAAAGCGAGTTTATTCTCATATCTTGAGTGGTTTTAAGGAGGGAGTACCTCGGGTCAATCTTATTGTTAGTGTTCCTCTTACTGTCAACCCGTTTCCATAGGTCGCTACTGCATCCAGTGTGTGTGTGTGTGTGTTTTGAGAGAGAGAGAGAGAGAGAGAGGGAGGGGAGTATCACGGAGTATATGGAGAAAGAAAAAGAAGGTTACACGTATGTACTATGTAGTAGGCAATACGTATTCTTTGGCGATATGACTTCAATTAGGGGAACCGTGCGGATATGTTACTTTCACGGTTTACACAAAAGCTGCCAAAAAGAAAAAATGACAAACTTTTTTCCATCTTTCACCTATTACGATTATAGGAACTATTGGAACTTGTACATCGTATGGAGATATTGAGAAGTTATAATTAAAGGCGGATGTCGGCGAGCGGAGGGAGCAAGAGGAGCGTCCATCATGAGTTCAACTGTTGTCGCAAGTCGGCCGTAAGGCCCAATATTTTAGGGGCGAGCGGAGGGAGAAAGAGGAGCGTCCATCATGAGTTCAAGCTATTTATGCATGAAGTCGGCCGTAAGACTGAATATTTGGGGGGAGCTTCCCCGGTGGTGGTATCTGCGAGAATAATTAGGGGTGGAATACAGTAGGGCTATAAATACCAACTATTGTAAAAATCCTAGCTGATTTTGATCATAAAAAACAGACTCACCCCAGCGGTGGTATGTAGAATAATTAGGGTTGGAATATAGTAGGGCTATAAATAGCAACTATTGTAAAATCCTAGCTAATTTTGACCATAAAAATAGACTCACTTTCGCTTCGTGGGCGTGCGGTTTGGGGAACCACGTAAATTCATGTGTAGATTCTTTCTTTGTTTTTTGCATTCCATTATTATGTGTGTGGTGTTTCTCTAATAGGAAGTGGGGTCCCTCTACTTTCACTCCACATGGCACGATGTAGCGCTTATTTGAGCCATCTATAGATTCATAGAAGCACTCTTACTAGTAAGAGTTAACAAACAAATCTAAACCACTAATTATCTAGATGGACGACTAGTACGCTTAGTGTGGATGGGGGCCATGGACCCCAATTTCCTATATACACACCATGGAGGAATTTTTAGTACGTAGTTTTCCGGTAGTATTTCTTCTGTTAATTTTTCAAAATTCAACGGCTTTAGGGGATTCGAATTTCGTAACATTTTGGGTAAAAATGGATTATTGTTTCATGATTGATTATTATACCATCAAAACGTTACATTAATTTTAAATGAGAAGCGAGGAAAAATTTATTTCGGTTCCTCAATTCCATTTTGGTGTTTTTTTATTGTTTGTGAGGCATCTTGAGACCTATAATGGCATTGGTGGCTCTAGGAATTTTGAACAAGGTGCTCAAAAAATTATCTTCACCTTGTTAAGTTTAATAGTTTTAGGCTCAATTTTTCCTAAAGATTTTAGCATTCAGATGCCAAAATCATGATATTTCAAATCATAAAATGAAGTGGTAATTCCGATACACTTCTAATCAACCACACTAACTGCAAATTGATAATGGCGACAGTGAAAGGTGCTCCTCATCCTTCCCCCTCCGCCCCCACCGCTTCCATGTAGAAATTTTTCTTTGGAACTATCGATGCCAGCAACGGAAGACAAGGCCACGTTGATGACGATGTGTAGGCAATAGCAGAGGAAGATGGTTTGGATAATGGCTATAGGTACAATGAATGGAGGTGATGAAACCCACCTAGGGAAGAACAACGGATCGGAGCTGGTGGGTCCCACCTAAGTGCTTGGTACAGTCGGGAGGATACTGATAAAAAGAGTTTTTAGTTGGGTTCTTGATTGGGTCCCACCTAAGTGCTTGAAACGGTCGGAGGATCTGATAAAGAGTTTTTTTAAGTTGGGTTCTTGATTTGGATCTTGTAAGTCCGGTTTGGGGCTTCTTGTATGTCTGGAAGGGTTGGGTTGGAAGAGGAATAGATATCCAATGTGGATTGGATTTGCAAAGGAAACAAAAAAAAAATTGAATTTGATTTAGGGTTAGGGTTACATATTGGGGAAGAAGAAGGGTGGGTGAAAAGACGAGTTTGACCCTCAAAAAACCCCCAAATTGGGATTTCCCGTTATGTTTGCTAACGGAAGTCAACGTCGGGGACTCAATTCGACCAAAATTGAAACTACGGGGGTTAGATTTAGGTTACAAATTGAAATTGGAGAGACTAAATCGAGACTTCGGGTGAAACTACATGGACCATTTGGATAATTTTTCCCAAATTTTTTTGCCTTTGTTAGTTTGCATCAAATTTTAGGTAGTTTTATAGATTAGTTTTAGATCAAGGCGAATCCATAGAGTATAAAATTATGGCGAAACTAATTTTTTAATAAAGCCAAAATTAAATCAATAAAATGAGGTTTATTTTGGTTTATTTTTTCACTTTATTCAAAAACTATTATTTTTACCATAGTTTTATACTCTTTGGATTTGTTTCAACAAGGCAGAATCCATAAACCATGAAAATGTGACCCAAAACTAACAAATGCAATTTTTTTAAATATAGAGAAAACGAAAAAATTCAAAAAATCAGTTTTTTTCTTTTTAGCCAAGGGAGGCCTTAGTTTTGGTTTTCTTTTGTAATCATTATCCTTATTTCTCTTTGTATCTCTCTCTACTCATTACTCCTATTTTCAAAACTAATCTAAATTAAAACTACTAAACGAACATGGCCACTAGTTCTACTAGGTGGCCAACTTTTTCTATATTTGTTTGAATAATGAGAGCAAATAATACAAAAGTACGTAAGATATATATCATATATAATTGTACATTAATTCATGGCAATTTCTATTTTTTAGGCCAAGCAAAATTAAACCAACACATAAACACATATTTTTGGGTAGGGTGTTCAAATACTTTTATCTTGGGTGTTCAAAAAAAGGACAATACTTAAAAGAAAAGTACAAAAAATTACAGAATTCTTGGGTGTTCAAGACTTTATAAAATCAAGGGGTGATTTGATTTAATTTTGATAAAATCTTTTGAAAAACTAGGCTTAAGGCCTTGTTCTCGAATTAATTTTTATAAGATAAAACCTAGTTTTGTTTGGATGTGTAACAAAATCACATTGTTTTTCAATGGATAAAATCTAGGTTTGATAAAGGTGATTTCAAATGATTTTTGTGAAATAAAATCTGTTTTCATAAAATCTAATTTTGCTAAAATCCGTTGAGGATCTTAGATCTTGCCAAAACTAATGGGTGCTTTGGCAAAAAAAAATAAATAAATAAAAAGTGATTTTTTTTTTGTTTTGTTTTGTCTTTATTCAATTTTTTTTTGCATTTTTTAGTTTTGCGTCAAGTTTTCAGGTTTGTGAAGAGTATAAAATTATGGTCAAAAGTAATATTTTTTCGAATAAAACCGGAAATAAACCAAAATTCTCTAGTTTATTGGTTTAATTTTGGCTTCATTAAAAAAAATAGTTTTGACCATAATTTTATACTTATTGGATAATCATAAATGTGCTACGATGCTAAAGTCAATTTCCTCTTGGGCAAATTGTGGTACTCTCTAGTCTAGTGTATGAAATCCCAGATATTTTGTCAATAGCTTTCTTCTAGTAGTATTTATAGGTGAATTTGGCCACTTACAATGGTTATGCCATCATTACAATCATTGCCCAAAAATTTGTGACCTTTGACGGTCACTTGAGATGCGCATAGATAGATGTACTTAACCTTTCTCAGTCATTATTCTTGAACGAGACCCTCTTGGATTGTAACGCCCCTAATTTTGGAAACATTATATTTGTTATATAAATAATAAATAAGTCTTACAATAGCATTCCCCGAAATGAACTACATAAATCTCCTTTCCAATTCATTTATTCACTACAGGCTGGACTGTGGCCCAAAGGACAGAAATAGTGCCCAAACTTTGTTATATTTGAAAAAGAAGTCTGACACTAAAAGATAATACGAAACACAGAACTCTACGTGTGGTACACCTGTTTTCCATTGACACGAGAATCCCATCATGTTTTACTGTTAAATTTTAAACTGTTATTATTCAATTTTGTCCAAATCTTTTATAACTGTTAGTATAAGTATTTGGGGTAGTGGTTTCTGGCGATCATTTTTAAACTACGGTTTCTTGCACTTGTATTCTTTGGCGGCATATCTGCGATGATGTTCTGCGACTCTTATGTATTATGCGAGGCTATAGAGACTTGTAAGGGTTTTGCTGTGTGCATAACAACACGCCAAAATAGAGATCCAACGGCTCACAACCCCTTTCTTGTCTCTAAATAAAAATTCATCGTTTCATTAGGGAAAAAAAATATAACAACGTTTTCTTCTTCCGTTTCTTGTTTTTTCCGTGCTCAAATGCAGACAATCTGACGTTGAAAATGATTATCAGGTTTATCTGTCTCCTCAGGAGTTGGCTATGAATGGGTAATCCTGGAAATAACTGAATTCTTATCGTTTTGCATTATCTATTGACTGTCAAATCTTGCTATTGAATATCAGAAAAATCAACTTAGCTTTTAGGCTTGCTTGAATTTTGTGAACTTTTTTATTTTATTTTATATCTGAATCCAAATGATCAGATTAGACATTTGGTTCTCTCTCTCACTCTCTCTCTCTCTCTCTCTCTCATCATCTTGTTTATTAGCTTTTGCAAACAAATTCAACTTTTGGGATTTCCCACATCAAAGACAGATATCTTCTACACCAAATAAAAAGTACGAATATAAACCTAAGAGCATAATTTTTTACTGAATTAGTACTGTACATGTTTTGCACATTTCTTATTTAATCTTGGTGTATATTCCATATTCATAGTACTCCTACTATTATAAATAAGAGTACAGGCCTAAGGACATGTTTTTTTCTCTCATTTAGAACTGCGCATGTTTTGCAGATTTCTTATTTAGTCTTGGTATATTTGCTATATTCATAGTACTCCTACCAGCATAAATACAAGCCTAAGAGCATGTTTTTTCTCTTATTTAGTACTGCGCATGTTTTGCACATTTATTATTTGGACTTGGTGTATTTGTCATATTCATAGTACTCCTACTAGTATAAATACGAATATAAGCCTAAGAGCATGATCATTCAATTTTTCAATAAATTCCTAAAGTTCTCTCTCTTTTTGTTGTGGATTCAGTGTTACGCTATCTTGCCTATGTAAGTTCCGTAGAGATTCTCTCTTCGACTTTTCCTTCTTCTTTTTTTCTTTATAATTTTTCAGATTCCTAACTTTCTCACGAAAAAGCATTCAACAATTCCCTTGAAGCAACTAGCGAGGAGATGGAGAACGAGAAAATACCACCAATCATAGCAGAGGTGAGCATACAAATTGATCATCTTGTTGATTTCCTTTTTGCCAAGTTTTTATTTCTTTTGTGATTGATTAATTTTGATTCAAGTAAATGCCGTAAGTTGATGGTTTCACGGGTGTTTTGGGCATCTCTGGGCTGACTAAACAAATTAAGTCGATGTATGCTACTCATGAGGAGCACATGAAAAAGTTCGCCACCGAGTCAAGCGAAAGCCACATGGGCATTACTGGTAGTAGTACAACTAGTGGAAAGAGCCCATTAATCTTGTCAGAGAATCCTCCAAAGGAAAGAATTGGGTGTGTGTTTAAAGTACTTTTTAGCTTGGGTGTTCAAAAAGGACAATACTTAAATAAAAGTTCAAAAGATTACATGTTTTATAAATAAATTTTTCTTTTTAGGGTGTTTAAGGGACCACCCAAGAATCTATGTAGAGCCGTCTCTATTAACGACGGCACTGTGGAGGTTGGGTTTAAATCGCAGAAGGCCACTAGAAATACCATCGTCTTCGGCAAATTCGGGTACTTTAGTCTAAAATCAAGGCAGGCTTGGGCCTTAGGCCTTCGGCACTCCTAAATATGTCAAAATTTGGACCACTCCAAAATATTTTGGTACTAGGTTTGAATAGGAGTTTTTTTTAGAGCCGAGAAGCCTAAGAGGCCCAAGGTTAACTCAAACCATTACCTTTCCGGATATGGTTTTAACCCATTATTATTTAATAGTTGAGAATATGTAGAGGGGTGAGCTATCAATTTATATAATGTTCTTTTCAGTTCATTTCCCTTGAATTGGAGATGTGGGATTGATGATTTGAGAACAAGTCTTCCTTTACCCAAGTGTTCTTACCCACATCCGGGAAGAATACGGGTTGGAAGGCAAGTGCTTGCCTATAAATACTTATAAACAACCAAAAACATATTGTTCCTAGAAAAGAATTTGATAGCTAACCAAAAACATACTCCCTCCGTCCCAATTTGTTGTGTTTGTTTCCGTTTTTGGACGACTCAAAAAATTGTCTATATCTTTTAATCTACAATGGTTTTATAGTCAATATGGATTTTTTGATAGATCCCGATTAATTCTATTAAACAAAAACTTTTAAATCATAAAAAAAAACATTATAGTTTATGAAATATAGACAATTTTTTGGGGGATTCCAAAAAGTAAAGAGGCACAACAAATTGGGACAGAAGGAGTAGTGAAATTCTATTTTCCCATAGACAAATTATTACACTATGGTGTTTAGTTGGAAAAATGTATAGGGAACTATGTGGTGATCTAGCCTAGTGCACTCAAATATCGTGGGCCTACCCTGATTCTAGTGTATGGAATCTTAGATCTTTTGTCAACAGCTTTCTTCTAGTAGTATTTGTAGGTGAATTTGGCCACTTACAATAGAGTATTCTAAAGTACCCTATCTAGTTAGCTAAGAAAAACTTAAAAAATGCTTTTCTAGCTAGTACACAAAAATTATTTCTCTGAAATCTTGGGTGACACCCCCGCTTCTTGGTAAAGTCTTTTTGGTCACCACCTAAATTTGGGGAGAGACTTAAGGAGGGAGAGAGAGAGAGAGAGAGAGAGAGAGAGAGACTAAAAGATACTTGAATATATATAGCCCATTAAAGTGCATTCTTCATTAACTAGCTAACTAAGTTCTTAAGCATATAAATTAGGGTCACGTAATGCGTGGGTGTGCACTTTAGTAAACTTTTCTAGGTAGTACACCTCGGGGAATAACATAAATCAAAAAATTGTGTGGGTATGAGTTAATGAGACATTTGACAATAACTTCAAATGAGCATGTACTTGACCCTTCCCAACCATTATTCTCAAAAGAGACCCTCTCCGGGATTGTCATGGCCCTAATTTTGGAAGCGTTATATTTACTATATAAATAATAAATAAGTCTTATAATTATTCCACCTCGGGAATAACATAAATCCCCATAAAACTTCATTTTTACATGCTTTTAATAACAAATTAGTCTTACGACAGTATTCCACCTCGAGAATAACATAAATCTACCATAAACACATCACTTTTTGCGTGCAAAATGAAAGCCTCTCCAAAAAGGGCAAGTAATATGGGACGGAGGGAGTATCATTCGAAGATCATATTTAGTACTGTATGTTTTTGCATATTTATTAATTAGTCTTGGTGTATTTGTCATATTCATAGTAGTCCTACTAGTACAAATATGAATATAAGCCTAAGAGCATGATCATTCAATTTTTCAATAAATTTCTAAAAGTTCTCTCTCTTTTTTTGTTGTGGATTAAGTGTTTCGCTATCTAGCCCGTGTATCTTCATTGGAGATTCTCTCTTGACATTTCCTTCTTCTTTTTTTTCTTTATAATTTTTTTTGATTCCTAATTTTCTCACGAAAAAACATTCAGCAATTCCCTTGAAGCAACTAGCAAGGAGATGGAGAACGAGAAAATACCACCAATCATAGCAGAGGTGAGCATATAGATTGTTCATCTTGTTGATTTCCTTTTTGCCAAGTTTTTATTTCTTTTGTGATTGATTAATTTCGATTCAAGTAAATGCCGTAAGTTGATGGTTTCCACGGGTGTTTTGGGCATGCGGCTGACTAGACAAATTAAGTCGATGTATGCTACTCATGAGGAACACATGAAAAAAGTTAAGCCACCCGAGTCAAGCGAAAGCCACAAGAGCCCATAAGTCCTGTTAGAGTATCCTCCAGAAGGAACCAATTGCCAAAAAATGGATCCCAAGACGTCTATGAGACCGGCCGATATATATAATCAATCTTTTTTGGTTGTTAAATTAGATAGACTCTGTTTTTGTCAATTAATATCCATGTAAGAAAAATTTAAATGAGGTATTATAATAATAATAATTATTATTATTATTCTTATTGTTGTTGTTGTTGTTGGTGTTGGTGTTATATGAGGCTGAGATTTTTTTATGCCAGCGCAATGAAATTGTACGTGTTCTTTGAATACTTTATTGCAGTGAGTTGGTGAATTTTTCTTCATGCATGCATACAGTCGTTGCTCATTTGAGGACGTAGTATGTGTTTTGAAAACAATTGCGAAAAGGCTCGTCTTGTCAAAGAAAACAAGAATAAAGCTGATGAATAGCAGATTTAAACAATGCCATAATTTAATTATTGGCAACAAACCTGTGCTACGTATGCACGATGGAATGAGTTATTACTACGTTCAATATAAATTCTTAAAATAAATTTGTAGTTCACTAGTTTGTTAAAAGTAGCAAGATTTCTCTCCTCTTGTATATCAAACACAGAGTGCATGGCGGTGTTGGTTGGGAGTTTTGGGCGGTTTTAGCCTGTTTTAGTTTTGATCACATCAATCATTTTCCTCATTTCTTCCTTTATTTCTCTGACTTATTACACACTAAACACATTATCAAAATTAAACTAAATCTACTAACCGAACAAGGCATTATAATTTTTTTCAAAACATGCGTGAAAGCTCGAGATTCTTAGGACGTATATATTTTTACCTCTCACTCCCATCTCAGGACTAATAAATATAAAATTAAACTTGGTGTACCTAAGTCCATAATCAAAGCAGAAAGGGACCATTTGAAATCAAAATCTGGAAACAAAAGGAACTCATACTATCAGTTACTTTATTGATATCTATATGCTAAATAAAAAAAAAAAAATACTCCTATTAGGATAGGAAATCCTTATGTTTGAAAAAGTGCAAGGGAAATGCCTACAAGACACACTCATTAAAAAGTGTGTACCACATGCATTTTTTGTATGGTTTCAATTGTGTCCTTTCATTAATAATCATAATATTTTTTTTTTTGTTTTGTAACTTTTCAACAATATGATTCATAATATTTTTTCATGATTAAGTAACATTTAAGAAGGTAACATATGATGAAAATTACCCATTTTTTTTTGGAGAAATATCCAATAAACAGTAAGAAAGACAGTCTTCCTTACATATTTTCCAAAAAAATTGGATAGTTCTCTTAATCTATTACTTTTAAAGTTTGTTCTCGTAATGAATCAATAATTTACAAAACTTTGACGAAAAACTAAACGCAGGTTTTTTTTTTGGAACAAATATAGTCCTTTCAAAAATACAGTTGCACTGCAACAAAAAGCATTTACGTATTTTGTCATATTGGTATATATCCTACACATTACCTTTTAGTACATGGAATCAATTGGATTATTAAAGTTAGAGAGTTAATAAGGGGGAATGGTTTCTACAATACACATCCATTCTGATTATGTACTATATGCACTTATTTTATGATTCATATTATACTTTTTCTCATTGGCAATTGTAACATTCTTAGTGTTTCATAACTTTTTATTGATATGATTTGCAATATTTTCTATGTGATTCATAACATAGTGGTGTGTCTCTTAACTTTTATAAAAAATTATAATTAACTTTTATAGGGGTGTGTATTGTAGCATTTATGGTAGCCATTAATATTTATGGTACCAAAATCAATGGGTGTTGATATGATCAATCCCTAGAGGATCAATATATCTTGAAAGTGTGGAAACTTTATATCCATTTCAAAATCAATTGGCAATGAGTGGAGAGGTCTCAGCAAATATTAAGTGATCACTCATTGTACTCCTAGCAATGTGGGACACTTGTTTTAACATCCTCCCTCATGTGTAAGCATTTGAGATCATCCTCACACGTGTAGCCACTTTCTGGGTCCTACATCATGTAGCCTTTTTGCTGGTCTATCATCTTGAAAGTTGATGTTACCTCCTGTATATTCTGGTGTAAGTACTTGTCTAATTAAGTTTTAGCATTTATCTAGAGTCTTAATGCTCTAAATTTGCGATATATTAATATCTAGATTGTGTTTTTTGACTAGTTCAGTGGGACTTTGACAAGTTCATAGCTTGTTCGACGGTTTCGACTTCGGTTTTAGTTCAGTTCAACCCGCACTCTGTTTTTTTTTTTTAGAAGAGGCTTCCGGAAGTAGGTTTTGTTCTTTGGATTGAGCGGATTTAAACATTTAAGTTGTGTGAGGAGACATTCCTAGCTAATTGGACGATTTTGAATTCACTGGTGGGCTTGGATTTATGTGATTCGAGTCGGATTTTGCGGTCCTAAACACATCCGGAGGTATTGAGGAGGATCAGACCTGTTCAGGTCAGTCGGATGGGATTTTGTTGAGTAAGAGGCAGACCAGGGATGATTAGTCGCATTTGGCAGTCAGGGATACACTCTTTCGGGTTATTGCAAAATTTGGTTTAGGAGTGCATGGAGGCTTGTTTGGTTAGTGACAACAGTGCTTGCAGGAGCGCTGATTCTTGGGAGATCCGATGGGAGTCCAATGGGTCTTTGGGAGAGCTAGGATTGGAACATGAGTGAACTTGGAGGCGGGGATGAGACCGAGAGGTGGCGGAGAGTGGCGAGACCAGGGATAGTGGCGGGAGGGCGGATAGGTGACAGATTGGTGACTATAGAGGTGGCGGAGTTGGATAGCTACACACCAAAAAGTATTGGGCCGGACTTTGCGGAGATCGGATGTTAATTAGAGCAATCGGTGATTCTTGGATTGGCGTTGAGTAGTGGTGATCCCGGTCGAGACTAGTGGCGAGGATACATTCTCTCGGGTGTTGCATCTTTGTTGATGGGTGTGGATACACTTGTTTTGGTAATATTACCGCGGTGCTTTACTAGAGTGGCGGAGTTGGTTAGTCGGCAATGATCCGGAGGCGGTCGGGTTCAATTGGATTTGAAGACCTATCATCAAGATTTGCGATTATGATTGAGCTACATTGGATTAGATGATGGGCCACCATACAAGCTTGTGGGGCCTTGATGTGATTGGAAGTGATGTCGGGCATGGTCAAGCGGTATGTGTGTTGAGGCGTGAGTAGGGATGGCGACCATTGCGGATGCACCACGGGATAAGGCGAGATTGTCCCAAGGTGTCATGGCTAGGATGGTGCTTGGGCCGCTAGGAGTTGAATCATGAGTGTGCTGCGGGATCTTTGTGTAGCTTGATGATGTGATAGGTTGTTGGGGATATGTTCCGCGGGAGCTCGGACAAAGGATGGAGATGGAGATCGGATGATGCATATTGGTATTCTCTTTCTTGTGTTTTGTGGCGGATTATCTTTCCGATTATGAGCTCATGTGGTGTGGAGATGGAGTCACGGATTATGTCACAATGAATGGGCATGAGCAATTGGGTTTTGGATGCGGGATCGCGAGCATTCCGGTTAGGGGGTCATGCAGGATTGTGATCAACGGAAGATCCGCTTGCGAGGGATACATTCATTAGAAAGTAGTGTGCCCGTTGTGAGATGCGGATATGCTTGTTTTGGGAATGACACTGGCACGTCGCTGGGTAGATCGGTTTAAGCAGCGGAGATCTAGCGAGGTTTTGTTTACATCCCTGTTCACGAGAGGTGTATCCCAATTTTTGGGATGCGTAGGTACTTTCGGTGAGGATGTGTCCCCCGAAGAGCCTTAACCTCATGTCCTTGAGATGGTGTGTGAGATCATTTGGAGTAGTAAGCCTCACGGTGTGGGTAGAGGGATGCTGCATTTTCTTTGACAGGAGAGGATGCTACAATGGCTAACGCGATGATGAAGCTACTTGGCGTCATGCAGTAGCCTTCTGTTGGTGGCCGCGATACACTTGAGTTTGAGGTGTGCAAGTGGAGGCATCTAGTTGAGGGTGCAATACCGGACGGTGGAGGCATTCTTTTGAGGAGATCACGATTTTCAGATTTTTTGATTGGGCTGCGGAGTCGATTTTGCAAGGATACACTCTTTTGGGTTTATGTACTACTGTTTGGTGGTGCATGGATGCTCGACTAGTTAGTGACACAAGCACTTGCTAGAAGTAGCTGATTGGAGGGAGGCGACATGGGGGTGTTGGGACGACATTGCCCTTCCCACTGGAGGAGGTGATTGTAGGGATTCCACCCGTGTGGGTAATTGGAAACTTAGGCCTTGAGGGAATGGATTGGGTTTTTACATTGTAACTCTATAAATACTTTGTGATGCCTAGGTTATGATGTGTGGTAGCCCAATCTGAGGAGAGGCAGAGGCACACGAGAGACTTGGTGGGGATTTCATTATTGTGAGATTGAGTGTGAGTGTGTAACACAAGAACCACGTTTTCTCAGGATTATAGTGAAACCTCCCTCCCAATGGATGTAGGTCCAATTTGGCGAACCGTAAATTGTGTGTCGTGTTTATCTCTTGTATTACTCCTTACATTTAGTGTGGTGTGTTGTTGGAATCCCCCAACAAAATTGTATTGAACATCTTGTAGGGGTATTTAAAGTAAAATAAATCAATGAGAATAAACAACCTTATAAAGTATATAGCTATTTTAAAAAAAAGAAATGATTAGCGAGAAAAAGAATAAAAGAGCCACGGTAAAGTATAAATCCGAATTGACAAAAAGCCTAACAACGAGCATTCCTTCCGACATACACTTCAAGGAAGGCGGACACTTAGTGGTGAAAATCGAGGAAGTCGAGTGAACTAGCATTTTGGAGTCTTGATCACCAACTTGCGAGATTCTTCCCACAACTAGATTTCAATTCCTAGCTACGATGTCCATAAGGCCACGCTTTCAAGAAATGAAATCGACATAAGCATCACTAACAAGCCAAAACTTATACTTCGAATATGTACCAAAGGCCATGCCTCCTAACACCCTTGAAATGGAATAGTTCCATGTATCTATGAGGCGTCACATTTACACCATTTGCCATTGATTATTTCTAGATTTAAATCGATAGGCAGCGCCAATATCATAGATATAAAAAGCGCCTAAGTAGAACAAATTAAGCGTTAAAGCGCTGATTTATTCCATTTTCCACTTGATCGCGGTGTTGTCACGGGTCTTTTCTTGTTTTTTTGGTTTGTTTTGTAAGGAGCAGTCGAGGAAAAGAAGCGTGAAATAGACACATGGCGGTCAGGGCATGTTGGGGCACGGTGAGACCAGTGAGGGGCGACTAGACAAGATTGGAAGTCATCTTAAAGGTTAATGGGTATCGTCACGAGGTCTTTCCACAATATCGATGCGGGGAGTGCATCTCACGAGGCGGGGAAATATGCGGGTATCGATATAGGTCTTTCCACAATATATGGATCTTTGGGTGCTATAAAACGGTAGTTCGATTTGCCCACGTGTGTTGACTAGGGAAGGGTTAAATACTCCGATGTTAGGTCAAATTAGGGTTTGAATTTTAGTTACGC